>QEPC01008358.1:444181-468013 GCA_003113815.1 Sphenodon punctatus | reverse complement strand
GGGTGTCACGGACTGAAAATGATCCCACAAATTCGGACAAGGCGGGGTTTCTACCACCTCTACCTCCTCCACTGTATTAAGTGCAACATCAAGGTCTTGGTGAATACGAGCGATTTTCTCCGCAAAGTAATCCACAAAAAGGTCAGAGCAGGCAGATGATGACTCAACTCCAGAGTTGAGGGAAGCTGGACTGACCAGCCCTCGTACAACCTGAAACAGCTCCGCTGGACAGGATTTTGCGGACGCTATGAGGGTAGCAAAGAATTCCCTCTTTGCTGCCTGCATAGCCATGGCATAGGCTCATAAACTAGCTCTATGCCAAAATCTGTCGGCTTCAGCTTGAGAATGACGCCACCGTCACTCCAACCGCTGCTCCTCCTGCTTCAGCACCCGCAGTTCCTCGGAAAACCAAGGATGTCTGCGAAGCTTCCGCCTGGGCAACAGACACCTGGGAGCTGTCTGATCAATGGCATCCGTCAGCAAGGTGTTCCATAGCTTGACGAGGTCATCGATGAGATGGTCATCAAGGTCAGAGGGTAATTCCCCCAGAGCACCTAGGAACTGCACTGGGTCCAACAGCCTCCAGTGGCAGACCATCCTACAGGTTCTGCACCCTTCCAGGGGCAGACATGTGCTAGAAGGGAGGTCTGCAGGAGGTAATGATCCATCCATGACAAGGGCACTGCTCATACCTCCCCCATTAACAGAGCACCCGCCTCAAGGCCAGTGCAAAACATGAAATCCAAGATGTGTCCCCCAAGATGTGTTGGGTCGATGACCCTCTGGGACAGGCCCATGGTGGCCATGAACTCATGCTCATCTCCTCCAAGAACCGCATTGGCGTGAATGTTGAGGTCCCCCAAGATTATCGTCTTTGGGGACCGCAACACCACCTCTGACATGACCTCTGCCAGAGCATGCAGGGGGGCTGCCATACTGGTGGGTGCACGGTATACCAGCAGCACTCCTAAAATGTAGTGCAGTGGTGACAGCTCCTCCTCCTCCCTCTCTGGCAGGGCTGCGGGGAGAGGCGGTCTGCAGCAGACCGCCTCTCCCCAGAGCCCTGCCAGGGAGGGGAGAGGAGGAGCTGCTGACACTGCACTACACTCAGCTAAGAAGAAGTCAATGGGGCCGGGAGAGGCAGAGCTAGTTCTGCCCGGGCTGGGAGGGAGGGCTGACCAAGGAGCTGGAGGAGGTGGCTGCAAAGCAGGCCACTGCTGGTTCTTGCTTCCCAGTGCACTGCCAGCACACACCGCAGGGAGGGGACTGAGCCACCAGCCACCTAGGACCAAGTTGAGCAGCTTGACAGGCAGCAGGAGGACCCGCTCCTCTCCAGTCACTGCAGAGAACAGTACTGTAACTGCCGCCTCCCAGACCTCCTACTTCTCCCCCCGGCTTTGGGAGGCAGGGAATGGGGGTCCCCCCCCAAGAGGAATCGGGGGAGCCACAGCCACCCCATCCCCTTACTGGAGCATCCCAGATCTGGGGAACCCCCCAATGATAGCACCTCCCTAGTATGAGCAGTCTCTCCCCCAGTCGCAGGACTTCATGCAGCAGCAAGGAGTTCACAGGATTAGCTAATGTAATCTCCCTCTGATGATAACTCTGGGAACTCCTTGCTGCTGGGTTAAGTCACACCACTGGCTTCACCGTTGGTTGGCTCCACCTACTGTTGGGTTGGCTCCACCTACCATTGATGTGGCCACGCCCACTGCTGGTTCCACCCTCTGCACTACACATTTGCATAAATTAGTATAAAATAGCATATGTAAATGCCATGCAAATGTTTGTCCTCTTTTCTGGTGATGCACCAGTGGCCACCTTTCTTGTAAAATTAGAAGTTTTTGGAGGCAACAGGCAACATGTTAAATCCAACTGCTCTCCAGTGAGATGCAATCCTATCCATGATTTGTAGCCAAACTAAGTGGTTTACCCTCAAACTATCCCCACCAAATTGTGGTGAACTCTATCTTCAGCACTGCTCCTAATGGCCCACTACTGTGTGACAGATCCATCCAACCCCTATACCTATAAGGATCAGGGTGTGTGAACCAGGATGTCCTGAGCTTTCCCAGAGCTTGGCAGTGTCAGCCATTCACTAACTTCCATTTCGTACGGTGATGCCCTCTTTGTGTGGCCAGATGCGTCTTCATGCTATGCTTTTTCTCCAGTGTAAAATGAGGGAGCCTCCACCTCTTTGCATCTCCTTTCTGAGATTTGTTGTCAAGTTGTACCTTTATTGCTACAACCTGATGAGTGATGACTGATGATAAAGCTACCAGGCTGTGATTCACAAATTAACTACAAATCAACATCATTTCTTTGACTTAGCTAAAATGGTGGTCTACTTGTAGAAGAAAGGTTTCTTCTCACCACGTATGAAATTGACACATGACACAAAAGGTAGGATTTTTTTCAGGGAGGATTTGAAGGTTGAGACAGTGGGAGCTCAGTGTATATGCTCAGCGCAGGAGTTTCAGGCATACACAGTAAGGAGAGGGGAAGGCAAGTAGAAGAGGTATCAGTAAGAGAGACATTGAAGGATCAGTTAGAGAGATGATAGGAAAGGAACTAATTGAAAGCTGAGCCCCAGAAAGCGAAGGAGTAAAAAAAATCAAGGAGGAAGTAGTGGTCAGCAGTGACCAAGGCAGAAGAAAAGTCAAAAGCAAAGGAAGGATAGAAGAGAAGCCCTTAGTTTTAGTATAATTTAATTAAGTAAACACAGAAAATTCTGCCATAAGTGTGATATCAATTCTGAAATTCTGGGTGTATATCTATACGTCTTGATGGAGGTATCCTTGCTTCATAGTAGAAGCCCACCCCATAGGGAGGTAGACATGGAACCGTGATCCAGGGGTATGCCAAAGCTATAGGAGAGCTTACTGTCAGGGAAGAGTATCTAGTCGTGAATCTAAGTCTCTGACTCCAGAAACCCCAGAATAGCTCAAACGAGGAAGGGTTCTGAGGATGTGTCTCAGACCCAGAGTTTATATACATGGTTCAGTACAGAGTATATTGCTTGCACATTAGTCTAGAACTGACTAGGTAGAATGTATGGAAAAGTACATGGAGAAATTGTTACAAACAAATCACATCCTTGATGACATACTTTGGGCATGTTTACATGCACTTGATTTCTCCCTGGTTTCAAAGTCCAGTTGATTTCAAATCAACTTTGAAACTTGATTTCAAAGTTCAGTAACCTCTTGTGTAGGGAGTTTAGATGCACCCCCCTCCCAGAACTTGCCCGGGCACCATTTTAAACAGCAGCACCTGGCGACTGCTGCATGTTTTTTGACCCAGACTTATAAGTTCTCTGCCAGGGGGACTTACATGTCTGGGTCACGAAACATGCAGAAGTCATCAGGTGCTGCTGTTTACAACGGTGCCCAGATGACTTCGGGGTGGGGGAGGAGTGTATAAACTCTGCATGTGCAAGGTTACTGAACTCTGAATTTGAAGTCCTGGAGAAATTAGGTACGTGTAAAAAGTAAAAACTCCCATTGTTGATTAGTAAAAAAATCCTGGAATCCTTGTTGACAAGTAACACTGCTAACTAATAAACTAATTCACTGACTTTGGAGAGAGGTTTCAATCTGTCAGAGGAGGACAGGTTCTCAGGGGAGTACGGATGGGGGAAACTCCACCCCCCTGAGGACAAGGAAGAGGAAGGGCCCCAGTAAGGGAAGGGAACTTGCGCGAACGGGTTCTATCAGAGAGGGGACAGGGTATCGGGGGAATACAGATGAGGGAAACCCCACTCCCCTGCGGGTAAGGAAGATGGTCTGTCAGAGAGGGACAGGTTCTCAGGGGAGTACGGATGGGGGAAACCCCACCCCCCTGAGCACAAGGAAAAGGAAGGGCCCCGGTAAGGGAAGGGAACTTGTGGGAACATGGTCTATCAGAGAGGGGACAGGGTATTGGGGGAATACGGATGAGGGAAACCCCACTCCCCTGTGGGTAAGGAAGAGGGAGGACTCCCATAAGGGGAGGGAGCTTATAGGAAAGAGGACCTCTCAGAATAGCTTGGAACCCAAGAGCCTACTCTCTTCTTGTAGCCAGGAAACCCAGCTTCAGAGAGGGTCTAACTCATCATTGAGGTCGTAGAGAGTAAGGAAGGACCCACACCACAAGGGAGGGAAGGACATGGGGATCTGACACCCAGAGCTCTGAGATTGCGGGAGGGCCGCAGAGAACTGCAATTCTGGGAATTACCAGGAAGGAAGGACCTTAGTCCAGGGGTTCTTCGGGTACAGGGTCACGGAATAAAATTCCTAAGACTGGGGGGAAGCGAGGGCTCCCAAGTACTGGGGCTCCAAAGGGGACAGAGCAGCAGGAACCAACCCAGGACTCCTGGGCCATCAACCCGCCACCCCCACGAAGGGTACGAGGCATGAGGGTCCCCGGAGGGACAACCAGGTGGGGGGTGAAGACACGACGCTCAAGGCTCTGTACACCCCCCAAGGGGGAATCAAGCTCATGGACTATGGGGAAAACCAGGAGGTAAGGGAACACACAGGCTGAGGGGGGAACAAGGAGGTAAGGGGGTGCACCACAAGGGGATTGGGTACACAGGCTAAATGGGGGAGCAGGGAGATAAGGAAGTACACCACAAAGTGATTGGGTGCACAGGCTTAGGGTGGGGGAACAGGGAGGTAAGGGAACACACCACAAAAGGATTGGGTACACAGGCTAAATGGGGAGCAGGAAGGTAAGGAAGCACACCACAAAGGAATTGGGTGCACAGACTAAGGGGTAAACAAGGCGGTAAGGGGGCACACCACATACACACAACACATACAATCACTGGGGAATCCCTGCTACCGAGCAGAGAACTTGACCCTATTTCACCGTATCCACAGCGGGGTTCAAGCAGGGAAGTGACGTTGCTCCACCAGCTTCCTGTGGCCACACCAAGGCTTACATACTTACTGTGGCCAATCAGGAAGCTGGGAGGCAGGGCTAGGGCAAGCAGCTACAGCTGGGGAAGGGCGTGGCACACAAGGAGCAACCACACAGGGGGAGACAGAAAGGGGGGAAACCAACACTTTCCCAGGCCCACCAGGTGGCACAGGGCACTAGAGAGCACTCCAGCCCCCAAGGGCCATGGGATCAAGGCCCAACCATGACACTGTTCCTGTGCTTACATTGGAGGAGTGTATCCTTTCCCCAGGACAAGGATCTAATCTCTCAGTACCAGGAGATTAGGGCTGGCCACTCAACAGTTGACCACTCCTTTACCTTATGGCATCTCATGGAAAGATATGTGTCAATTCGGTTGGGCCGACTGGTTATGACTTTCTTAGACCTTCGATCAGCCTTTGACCTGGTGAACAGGGATATTTTGTGGTCACGGCTATATAGCACAAACATGGACCAGCAGTTCATTTTTTTGGTCCATGCATTGTACTGCCATACCTTTCTGAGGGTTAGGTCAGGGGTGTGTGGTCGAGTGTCTAATCTGGTGCCAATGACAAATGGGGTTAAGCAGTGCTGTGTCCTGGCCCCTTTTCTTTTTAATTTTTTTTATCAATGGGATAGTGGCCTTACTAAGAAATGATTTTTTCATCCCGGCACGAGTAGGCGGACGATCGGTCCCATCTTGCTCTATGCGGACGACATGGTCCTGCTTTCACCCTCTGTATTGGGAATGGATAGGATGTTAAGTGTGGTGAGTCAGTTTTGTAGGGACTTCCATCTGACGGTTAATCCGGAGAAATCCAAGGTCATGGTGGCGGGGTGTCAGGTCAGGTCTCATAATTGGCTTTTGAGGTGGGAACAGTTAGAGCAGGTCCTGTCATATAGGCATTTGGGACTGATTATAGATAGTAAGCTATCCTGGCTTTTGCATGTTAGGTCAGCATGCCTCAAACTAAAACAAGCCATTGGGGGCCTTTTACGGTTTTGGAGGATTCACAGGGGGAGGTTCTTTCACCCGGCTTTGAAGCTATTCAACTTAAAATTTAAATTGGGTGCCATGTTTGGAGCTGAGCTTTATTATATATTGGTAACCTCAAATTCCTCCAAAACCTTTTGCTTAGGGCCCTATTGGGGGTTCCCCGTTCCACCCCAGTATCTTTGCTTCGCCTCGAGACAGGGTCTTTACCCCTGGGTGTTGAGCTATTTTTTCGCCCCCTGAGCTATTTGCTCAGGGTTATGACAATGGAGGAGGATCGGCTGCCCCGCCTTTGCTGTGGGGAGTCCTGTTTATGGACTTCCGCCAGCCTATGGTGGGGCAGAGTTTCCAGAAAACTGCAGGAATTAGGTCTCTCGTTTGCATTTTTAAGGGGGATTCCCATTACAGAGAGAGCTCAGATAATTAAAAAACACCTTCGGGACCAGGCTGTCCAATTTGACTTGGGGGCCATTCAAGAGCTAAAGTGTGCCCCATTCTATCTTTACTTTAAGACGGACTCTGCCTGTGAGTTGTATCTGGAATTATTGGAGGTTCCTAGTTTGCGTAGGGCTTTGACCCTCCTTTGTTTTGATCTATTGCCCACCATGGTACTTGAGTGATGAAGAAGGGGCACGCCATATGGGGAGAGGGTATGCCCATGTAATTTAGGGCTTATAGGGGATTTACCCCACTTGCTGGTTTTTTGCCCACTGACGGCCCATTGGCGTGAATTATATCTGCCACCCTGGATTAATAGCCGACTACATCTTCCCCTGGTTTGCTTATTTCAACTATGTCTGCTATCGCGTTCTTCGGATGTGATTCATTGTTTAGCCAAGCTGGCATTTCAATTGGAGATACGCTGAAACGGGAGGGAGGCACATTGTTCTATTTCCATCTTATACCATTGATATGTTGGTTGGGGCTATATTGTATAATTATGTCCAATATTTATTTAGATACCCATTAAGGGGGTAGTGACCCAGCTTGGTTTGATTCTTTAATTAAAGGTTTTGTCGCCAGTATTTTGATGTGATGCCGAAGTCCTCCCCAGTATGTTTGTCCCTTCATGTTGGGGATCAGCTCAGTGTCAGAATGTTTATTCCCTTTCACTGACATTTTAGAATGTATTAACATATATGTATGCTCTTTTGTTGGTTTTTAGTAAAATTTTATCTTTTCTAGTTAGAGTATTTCTGTTTTAGTAGGATTTGACATGTTTTTGATGTGTTGGATTTTATTTTTGTTATGGCCACTGGCTAAACAAATACACTTATATTGATTGATTGTATCCTTTCCCCAGGAGATTAGACAAGGATGGTGGGCTAAATGAAGCCAACTTGTCTGCTCCCCAAAGGTATGCAGGGACCGAAGGGTTGGCAAAGACCATTGAGTATGCAAAGACCCTTATTTTTAATGCTAACTATGCTAGCTCTGCAGCTGCATATACGTCCTTGGACTCAAGATAACATGACCCATCTGCTGATGGTTAAATTCTGTTCAGAACTAGTCTGATTTATATCTATTTCCACATATACCAGGGCTCCTTTCAGTATTATACTTCAGAGTCTCTTTTCAATTTCCTTAAGCCTGTTCACTCCTCAATTTGCAGCTCTGCATAGATGTCCAGGTGGCAGCTGTGGCAAGGAGTACATTTACTAAACTATATCTGGTATGATAGTTGTGGCCATATATCTCAGACTGTGACCTTGCCACCATCATCCATACCTTCATCACCTCAAGGCTTGATTACTGTAATCAAGCCATGCTACATGTGGCTATCCAAGGTGACAGTCCGGAGGCTGCAGCCTGTGAAGAATGCAGCAGCCCATCTCCTTATGGGAATGGGCCGTCAAGAGCACATTACACTGATGCTCTGTTTTCTGCACTGGCTGCCTATAGCCATCCAGGCCCAATACTTACCTATAAAGCCTTACACAGTCTGGGCCCCACCTACCTGTGGGACTGCTTCAGTCCTCGGGTTCTGGAATGGCCGCTGCAGTTGGCCGAGCACGCCCTTTTGGAGGTTCCCCATGTTTTGTGGGAGGCCACATTAGAGAGGGTGTTCTCGGTTGCCACACCTCAAATGTGGAACTCCCTCCTGGCAGAGATTGGTTTGGCCCAGAACCTTCCCTCCTTCAGGCGTCAATGAAAAACCTCGTGGTTCCGCTAGGCATTCGGTAAGGGAGACGGGTAGGGGTGGTGGTCAGTTGGGGAGTGGGGGAAATGATAATTGTTGCATTTTTAGGTTTAGGGAAGGTTATTGAACAGGTTGTGGCACAGCAGCTCCGGGGTCACCAGAATGGCATCAATTTTCTAGACCCATTTCAATCGGGGTTTCACTCAGGGTATGGAACCGAGACTGATTTGGTGGCCTTGATGGCCGACTTCCACCGAGAGATGGATTCAGGGCATGCAACACTACTTGTTCCGTTAGATCTCTCGGCTGCTTTGATACAGTGGCCAACGGGTTATTGCTGAGATGATTGCGGTCCTGGGTTTGGTGGGGTGAATGGGACGGTCCTTGAATGGTTCCACTCATTCCTCTCAGTAAGGAGCCAGTGGGTGGTGTTGGGGGTTGAAACATCTAGCCCCCTGGACCTCTCTTGCAGCTTACCGCAAGATTCTATTTTGTCTCCATTATTGTTTAACATCTACATGCAACCCCTGGGGGAGGTTGTAAGACGGTTTGGTGTGCGTTGTCACCAATATGCTGATGACAGCCAGCTATACCTCTCGATTTCAACTGACCCAGGCCTTGCAGTCTCGGTGTACTCCCAGTGCCTGGAGGCAATAGCTGACTGGATGTGGCGGAGCAGTTTGAGGCTGAATTCCAACAAGATGGAGGTGGTGTTGGTGGGTTGGCCAGCAGGGGTGATGGCTCCTCTTGTTGAGGGGGTCTGACCCCCGCTGGCTCCCCAGCTCCAGAGCTTGGGAGTTGTGTTGAACCCCAGCCTTCAGCTGGATTGCCAGATAGAGGCGGTGGCAAAGGTAGCCATTCGCCAGCTACATCTTGGGTGGAGGCTCCAGCCATATGTTTGGGACTCCAACCTGGCCACCCTAATCCATGTGTCCATCACCTTGAAGCTGGAATACTGCAGCACGCTCTATGTGGGGCTACCCCTGGTGATGGCTCAGAAGCTGCAACTGGTGCAGAATGTGGCGGCCAGTCTTTTGACAGGGACAGACCATAATGGAGCACATAGCACCAATACTCCGAACTCTGCGCTGGTTGCCTATAGCATTCTGAGTCCGATTCAAGGTACTGGTTTTAACTTTTAAAGCCCTACATGGCTTGGACCCCTCCTATCTAAAAGACCACCTCACTCCTTGGGTCCTGGAGCGATCCTTGTGGTCTGTGGGGAGCGCCTTCTTGGAGGTCCCCCGGGTTATCCAGGGGGCAACAATGGAGAGGGCGTTCTCGGTGGCCACACCACGGCTGTGGAACTCCCTCCCGGACGAAGCTCAACTGGCCCCGAGTCTGATGGCCTTCCGCCGGGCCTGTAAGACCTGGCTGTTCATCCAGGCCTTTGGGGAGTGCGTAGGGATGGGGGAGACGAGTAGTGGGTGAGGGGGTTAGGGAGGGAATATTTTTATGATGTTTTCAGTTTTTATTTGTTATGATGTATTTGTATGTTGACTTTTATTAGCCGCCTTGAGCTTCCTGTGGCAGGATGAGTGCAGGGTATTAAATTTTAGAAATAACTAACTTACTAAATAAATGAATATTTTATTCTGTGTTTTATATTGTACGCCGCTCCAAACTGCCTTGGCAGGAGCGGGCGGGATAGTAAATATTTAAATAAATAAATAAATAAATAAATATATACTTCTACTACTACACATACTAAAAGTAAATTATCTTAAAATGAGACTTTTGAATGAGCAGTCCCATCATCAGGCCACTTAGCACCGGTGTTAGCTCCTATACCAGCACAAGTTCAGTTCAATATTGGTGGAACTCATGCCAGCATTAAAGTGCCCTCAGGATCCTACTGTAAGAGATATTAAATATCTAAGAACAGAAATTAAGACTGAGAAAATATGGTGGTATTGGCAGAAGAGCTGAGGTAAGGATATCTGTTCCCATACCATCAGGAAATACATATTTTTTGTGAGTGCTTGTGATTGTTTGTTGATATTTCCTCGCTATCCATTGAATCTGGGCTTCCGCTGTTGTTGAGATTGGCACCTGTGATAGTCTGACATTTTCCAGTAATTTTCAATATTTTTTGGTATTTTCTGCCTGTTAGTTTCTGGTATTTTTGTCAGGTTATTCCATTTTATGAGTTTCTATCATCAGAATGCAGAAACATGAGTAGCCCTTGAAATACACCAATCAAAACTAGTGCTTAATCGAGCAATTGCAGAGGAAGTTGTTCTGTTGGAAACAGAGCATTTCATTGCACAATGAGGAAACTTACCAAGTTTTTCACTATTTTTGCTAATTCTCATTTGGTAATTGCTATTGGGCTCGATCCAAAGCCAGTGCAGAATCACACGTGTGCAGCCGTGTGCAAACCGCACAAATCCACATTGTGGGCACATTGTGTCCTGTGGAAACCACACACATGTAAATACAATCTGGGCATGGGATCGTGGCTACTTTGGAACTTCTGGTAATTCTTCCTAGGCAAGAGCAGCCGCACACACCACATAATGGTCTTTACATGCTGTTTATGTTCACTTGTGTACGATCTCAAGTTCACTATGTAACTTTAATAATTTCCCTTATTTTGGCTCATTTTGGCTCCTTGTAAGATGTGTTTTGATTGGTGTATTTCAAGGGCTAGCCCTCATTTTCTGCATTCTGATGCCAGAAACTCATAAAATGCTGGAAACTGATTAAAATACTGGAAACGAACTGGTGGAAAATAATTACCAAATTACCAAAAAAAGCTGAAAACTAACGAAAAATGGCAGACAATCACAGGTGCCAATTTGATGACCGCAGAAGCACTGATTCAATGGATAGTTAGGAAATACCAATGAACAGTCACAAGCACGCCTGTTCATGATGTTATGGGAACAGACATTCCTGCCTGGGCTCTAATCAAAACACAGTTTGCAAGAAGTCAAAACAAGGACCAATAAGGGAACAACTCCTCCTCATCATCTTTATTTTTATTTTTATATAATACCCCCCTTCCATGGCACAGGTAAGCAAAATTATGTGGTGTGTGGCTTTTTCTTCCTGAGAAGACTACCCAGAAGTACCGAAGGGGAACTAGTGAAAATAGTTAAAATCTGGACATTTCCCTCATTGTGTGAGGACAGGCAGTGGTCTGTTTCCAACAGAAATAGCTTTCACCGTGTTTGCTCAATCAGTACTAGTTCAGAGCTGACGAAGACACAAGGACCATAAGCGTTCTTTTCCTCATGACTTAGGCAAAGCATATGGACCACAGCTGATTTTCCCATTTTATTTTATCATTTGTTGCTGCTCTTCTAATAGCCATCTCTCTCTTTCTAGTACAGTTACACCTCTTGCTGTTCTTGGTAATTTATTCCACAAGTTGAGTTCATACTTCTTGTGTCTTGTACTTGACACTAGCTCAAACAGCCTTGAAGTATCTGTTCTTTCTTTTCCCTTCTGGATTGTGTATACCTCAGTGAGCTCTTCCCTTAATCTCTTCTTTTCTAAAAAATACTGACCTAGTTTCTCTCACACTTTAAAAAAAAAAAATGTATGTGATATAATTCTTGACTCCCTATATTTAGAGTTCTCAAAGTTTTTCGCAGTGTGACCACATCTTAGTTCAGAGATTGTTTAGAAAATGGATTCATAAGACATAGTACCTCCTTTTCCTGTTGCAGTTGCTTGACATCCTTGTGTTAACTACAGCCACTGATTACAGAGAAGACTTAAGATGAAAACATTTCAGAATTTATTTTTAGCTGTTTTAAATGCTGATGAGCATTCCCAAACAAACAGCAAGGTAGCACTATGTGACCTACCAGCTCTTGGTTGATGAAAGAAAGTTCTCTGTGGTTTGCCATTGCTTTGTAAATTACTTCTGGGAACAGTTACCCTCTTGTGTATTATATGCATCCCCATTCCCTTCCATACAAGTGCCAGAATGGTGAACACTATTCTGAATGTGGCTTTGTTAGGTCATGTATACAGTGTTAGAATGTTCTCTTCTGATTAGTTTAAGAAAAAAGGAACAACAGAGGTGGTAAACCACATTTATAGGATGGGGGAACAGGAAGAAAATAAGGTCAATGGAATGATAAATAATGAGGACTCGTCACTTATGCAAAGTGACCTTGATTGCTTGACAAGCAGGGCAGAGTTTTCTATTATCATATAATTTCAGTTAGCATATAGAATGAATATAGTATTTCTCAGTCTCTTGTGCACTCTCCTCCAGTGAATATATTGCTATATGGTTGGTATGTCTAACTGTTACGGTGTTTTGCTTGTTTGTTTTGCTTAATTATTTTTATTGACTGCTCAATTTATTATATTTTATTTAATTTTGTTATGCTAGAATTTTCCTTTGCTTTCCTTCTTTTCTCCCTCAAAATTTGAGACCTCTCTTGTTATAGTTACTCTTCTTTAAGTCCTCCTCTGCGCCTACATTTCCACTAACAGTATCTGTCAGTATCTGCTTTGGAAAAATTAGTGTGATCATTGTTACCCGCACACAAAAGGAGGCTACAGACACAGAAGTCACAGACAATGAGAACAATCCAGCAGCCTGCTTATGCCGACCCTGATGTGCGGCACAAAGCCAGAATGTGCACATTCAGACATGCGCGCAGTGCCCCATGCGCAGCACAGCCATGCAGGGCAGGTTGCAGGTCGCTGCATCGCATGCGCATCTGAGCGGGCATGTTCTGGCTGTGCACCGTGGTCGGCATAAGTAAGCCGCTGGATTGTCCCCAGTATCTACGTTTTCAACATAGTGAAACTGGGTCAAACTGGCCACAATTCTCTATTAATTAGTAATTTGGTAGTCTGGGGTAAAACAACCAAACAGAACTAACCCAAATCATACCCCTTTCCACCAACATGTCCAGTGCTTCAGCTCACTAATTCTGAATGGAGATATCAGTCCATTTGCCAGAACCTGGATTACCTCCCCCCCACCCCAAGTTTGGGTCCTAAAGAAAGAGTGACAGTTCTTGCACCCACGAGGGACAGCATATGTGTTGCATAGTAATACAGTCCCTGCTACCACCTAGAGTTGAGACCATGGGTTGATTGTCCCCTGATCGGCTCCTCCTTCCCTCACCTCGGTGGAAGGTGCCTCAATCTTTATACATTCCTTTCCATTCCATGTCTCACGCAAATTCTGTGAGCTCTCTTTTAACAACTGTCACTAGACTACTGAGTTGTGGCAATGAATAAGTGGGATAATCACACAACTTGAAAGACCCTTCTAATGGTACAGTCTGTATTGGGGGGCGGTGTGTGTGTGTGTGTGACACTACAAGAAAAGTGTGTGTGGGGGTGGGGGACAACAACACATGGGCTTTGGGCAATTTTTCCCAAGTTAGGGGAAAAAATCCTTCCTGGCCCCAAATAAGGTGACTAGTAAAGCCTGTAGTGCCAGTCCAAACAGGTGGGTAGGTGGATCTCTTGTACCCTGGAACCAGATCCAGCACCTAGTGGAGCTCCCAGGGCAGAGCCTAATATGCTCTCTTCAGGCAGCAGGCACCACCTCCCACTTTTCTACCACAACTGCCTGGATGAAGCAACAGCTCCAATTCAAAACCTGCCCCCCCCCCCTTAAAACACTTGTCTCTCTCTCAGCCAATTACCGACTGTAGCAGGGTGGCACTCACCAGACGTAAGTCACACAGGATCAAGTCCCAATAAATCATTAGCTCAGGAGTAATTAGCTCTCACACTCTCCCTATTCTCTGTCTACATGTTCAATCTCTTTACAGACACAATATCTTGCTCACAGGGGTTCCAGTGCTGAAATCCCCCAGTATAGGCTCCCAAATTCCAGCAACCCCTTTGTTAGTTCACCAGAGTCCTTTGGGTCAAGGCCACTCTGACTTACCCTTCATTCCAGCTGCTCTCTACAGCTCATTTAGTCTCTGAGCCCAACTCTCCAGCTCTGGCTGTCTTTCACAGGCATTCGCCCTCTGGCTCCTACTTCCATGACGGCCTCTCACACACTGATATTCGGTTTCCTGCTTCTCCTGGATGGCTTGTGCCATGTCTATCTCAGCTGTCCTGAATTAGACCCTCTCCTGCTTCTGGTGTAGCCTGCAGTTCTGCTTGCACCTCCACCATGCTGGTGCCAAGTAGCTTAAAGGGCCAAAGACCCACTGTGGCTTCAGCCTTCCCTTTCAACAGGAGACAAACATTAAACCTTTTAGCCCCGCCTAGTCCATACACAGTTTACACATTTATATTTGCATATTCATAGCACATTTCTCACTCACAGTAAGAGTCCCAAATCACACTTTTACACACTGGGCCCTTGGCCCTATAACACCCAACCTAGCAGATCCCTCATCCTACTAGGGTAGGATTCTGGCCTTCACACTCCCCTTATAGCTGACCCATGCCTCACAGCTGTTCTTCACCGTAGGTCTTCCATTAACCCCAGTTAATTCTCCTATTAAGTTCATACTTGGTCAGGGAGTCTCACTCCACCCAACACCTATAGTCACTCATCTAGGGCTCCCCATTCTGAGTTTGGGGAGTTTCATCCACCCAAACTGTATCCATTTTAGGATTAGTCTCTCAACCTTAAGTTGAGCTCTTCATTACATTAGGGCTCTCAGCCCTAAGATGTGGGGCGTCCCCCTCACCCAACCTCTTAGGGTCTCTGTATAGGTTCTCAATCTTTTAGCCACCCTGGGCTGTACACCTGTTTGTAGGGTCTCTGCCCATAAGCTCTCTGCTTTAGGATTTGGGGAGTCTCACTCTACCCAATACCTCACAATCTATTTTAGGCTCCAAGTCTTATTTTCCCCTCTAATGTGATGGTTGGGAGACGGTCCCACCCAGTCTTCCCATCTCCAAGCCCTAGAGCCCTCACACTTTTCACAAAATGTCCACATCCCATTAGGATCTGTTTCCTACACAGCTCCTGTGCCTTTCTTTACACAACCAACAGAAATTAGGGTTTCGGTTCCCTCTACCACTCAATCCATACCTCTGATTACTCAAAGTCCACAATCCTTTATTAGTCTCTTGGGAGAGACAGCATCACTGCAAGTGTCCCTTCTCCCCACAATAATAGCAAGCTTTATGGGCAATGCCCACATGGGACGCCAGTACCTCACATCCCATGCCGTCTGTCTCCTCAGCTGACACAGTGGGGTCCTCGTGTCTTTAGCTGATTGGGTACATGGTCCCATCCTTCTCCAGGCTCATTTTAGGCTCCATGTATGCCCACAGGCTGCTCCACAGTCTGCAACTGTGACACATTCCAGCCGCCATTTTGGAGTGATGCTGTCGGCATCCCACACCACCCAGGTCCAGCAAGCCCCCCCTGACTATAATCAAGCCCTGTCCTTGGATGAGTATCTCCCAGATCACACTCTCACTCATCCTCTTTTCCTTTTCTGAGCACAATCCTCCCTCTCATAGACTCACATTAGCCTCCCTGCTGCTAGTCAATCCTGCTTTACAGTGTTGGCTTGATAGACAGTAGGGATGGGACTCTGGGCAAAATTTCAGTTTCAGTCAATTTCTGTTTTGGTTCTCATTAATTTCAGTTATTTTTCGATTTCGGTACTATCAGATCTTTTGCATTGATTTTTGTACCGGATTTTTAACATTACATTTTTTCAATGGGGGACAAACCGCAATGTTAAAAATCCAGTAGAAAAATCAGTGCAAAAGATCCGATAGTACCGAAACTGAAAAAGTACCAAAATTTCGGATTAATCCAAAATGGCCATTTTCGGGTCCTTTGGTTTTATCCGAAACTGAAATTCCCATCCCTAATCAGCATTGGGGATGGCTGCATTTTTCACCAGATGCAACAGGGGGGCACCCACCAGTCATAAGTCACAGAGGTTCAGGTCCCAATAAATCACTATCTCATGGGTAATTAGCTCTCTACGTCTCTCTATTCTCGGTGTCTCCACCTTTCATCTCTTTATATACACAATACCTTGCTCTCAGGGGTACCAGTGCCTAAATCCCCCAGTATATGCTCCCAAAGTCCAGTAACCCCAGCCCACCACAGACCTTTGCATCAAGTCCACTCCAACTTGATCCCCACCTGCTCTCTGCAGCTCCTGTTGTCTCTGGAGCTCCACAGTCTCTGAGCCCAACTGTTCAGCTCTGGCTATATTTCAAAACATTCACCCTCTGTCCCCAAATCTTATAACAGCCTCTCACAAATGGAGGCTTTATTCAGTCTTTGGCTTCTCTAGGCTGGCTTGTGCCACACCCAACTCAGCTGTCCTCAATTAGGTGTTCTGCTTTTGCCATCTTCCATTTTTTGGAGGCCAGCCAAACAAAAGTTACCAGGGCCACCACATCTTCCAATTCTACCAAAGTAATTAGGTCTTTGTACCCTTGGCCTGGCTCTAAGTATGCTACCTCACCAATTAGCGGTTGAAGCCAAACTGCCCTGAGGTCACTATAGTGGGAACAGATTAACAAAAAGTACTCAACTGTTTCGACCCCCTTTTGGAAGCAAGTACATAGGCATCTGGCATAAATAATCCCTTTGTATCTTCCTTCTACCATTGCAGTCTGCACCTGCTGGAAACGTAGAAGCGTATAGCTTCTTCGAAGATTACAGTTCATTAGGCTGTCCAAATATATTTCCATCCCCCACGCAGGTTTCACCAGCTTAAGCCAGGGGGCAACCCTCCAGTTCCCTAGGGCCGCTATATCCTCTTGTCGAGTGATATCTTCCAGCCTGGCCTGTATTTCCTTCTTAATACCAATTATAGATCTGCCAGCAAAATAGTCAAAGGAGAACCCCTGGCTCAGAATCAGGTAACCCAAATACCTAAGCCATTGGTAACCTCTGGGGCCCGTATATGACAACTCCTCCTGCAGGCATTGTCGTGGTAGGGAGCTCTCTTGTAGGGAGAGCAACCTCAGCCAATATCAAATCACCATAAGTTTGACGTGCAGATTTATAGAGAACATACCAGTCTCTGCCCTCAGAATTGGGCCTGGAACATCTGTCCCCACTTGGTGAATTTGACGCAGGAACGCATTCTGGACTTTCTCTAAAGGTTTAGTTATTAGCTGAGGGATGATATCCAGTCCAATACCGCCAAGGGTGGGACCTTGGTTCTATAGGCACCAGAGAAACGTTGATACTGGGACTCCCCGAGATGTTCTAGCTGCCCTACCTATAGATCCAACAAGTTGTGCTGCTCTCACTGCCTGCCCCTGGATATGTTTGGCCCACGTGTACCTACATGAAAAGCTTACCCCCAGGTAAGTAAAGGATTGAACCACTTCAAGTGGTTGCTGGTCAATCACCCACTTGACAGATGATTAATGGCCACCCATGATCATAACCTTGGACTTCTGGGGGTTGGGCGATAATCCATTCATGGCACAATACTCATCCAACCTTTGAATCAGTTATTTCAGCCCTATTGCTGTCTGCAAAATAAGAACTAAATAATCTGCAAATTGCAGCATACTAAGCTGGTAAGTAAGTACCCACTCTGGGGGCATGTGTATTCTCTGATTCCCAAAATTTTACAAAATCTGCAAGATAAACATTAAACAACAATGGGGCCAGTACACACCCTTGTCTAATCCCTCTTTTTATGGGGATAACCCCACTCAACTGGTAGCCTGGACCCATTTTTACTCTTGCTTGATTGTTGGAATATCATTGGATTAAAAGTGACAGAAGATTACTGTTGATCCCTAGTGCAGACAATTTCCCCCAGAGTCTAGCCCGGGGGATTGAGTCGAAGACTTTTGTTAAATCGACAAATGCCAAGAACAGTTTGCCCTTTCTAATTCTCTGATATTTGTGAATTTATATGTTGGAGGATGAAGCAGCAATCCGTTCTTGCCTTCCCCTTACCAAAGCCAAGCTGTTCTTGAGGGATGATTGAATTTCCTTCCACCCATTGTTCTAGCTTCTTTAATATGCATTTTGCAAACAATTTGCCCACAACTGAAATGAAACTAATGGGCCGATAGCAGGCTGGATCAGTTCCAAAAGCTTTCTTGAAGACTGGAACGATCCAGCTCTGCTGCCAGGAGGGGGGAATCTTAGTATGCACTCTAATCTGCAACATCCCTGCCGTAATGTAATCCAGTCCAGCGGCTTTGTTAGGTTTTAACAAAAGGATTAGCTCTACCAGTAACTCCTGGGGAAAGTCTGCCCCTACATCTTGGGGGTCCAAGGTTATCCCCCCTCCACTGGGCATCTCCTGGTCGACAGCGTCCAGCTCGTAGGGGTCCTCATAAAGCTTTCTAACAAAATCCTCCCAAATGACATTGGGAACCCTAGGACTGCTGGCAGTTTTCTGGGGTTTAGTTATTCTATTGAGAATTTGCCAAAATGTGTGGGTATCCCCAGTTCTCTGAGCCACAGCCAGTTGGGCCCAAATGCCATTATAGTAACTGACCCCTTTATTTTTCAATAGAAGTACATAGGCTACTTTATCCCTCTGGTACTGTCTTCTAAAATCGGGATTGGCATCCCTTGCCCACTTCCTTTTAGAGGCAATAAGCCGAATCTTTAGCAGTTTGCAGTCCAAATCATACCACGGATGTTTCTTCTGGTAACTTTGCTTGGCATTCCTAACCAGGAATGCATCCTGGAAACTGCTAATAATTGCCTCATAGCACTGCAGAACAGTTGAATTAACTTGTACACATAAGATTTGGTAACCCAGCCCCTTAAGCTTATCGGCAATATAGTTGATCAGTGCTACCAGGGACATTTTCCTAATCCTCCCAGCAGATTCCCCGGGCGGCTGTGCTACTTCGATAGCTTTGTCCCAACCCTCGGTTAGAATGTCCACTCTGAGTACCAGATGGTCACTCTCTGGTCTGACCATTAAAAGAAAATTTCCAAATCTATCAGAAGCCTCCTGATTCGTCAGAATTATATCTATAGTACTCCTTCCCTGTGGGCCTATGAAGGTACTACCCTCCACGGGATCTCAAAGTAAATCCTCCCCAACTATTATAAGACTAGAGTGATAAATAAGGGATTCCAACCGCAACTCCATGCGATTGGCTCCCTCTAAGGGCTTTGAGGACTTGCTAGGCTTGTCTCCCCAAGCTGGCCTGGCCTGGCCTGCCATCAAGGAGACATTCAGGTCCCCGGCCAGCACAATGGTTGCTGAGAAATACTGGCCTTCTGCCCTAAGGATAGCTTCTTCAAGAACCTCCCAGATGTCAGCCTGATAATAATTAGAGGACTTCATGCACCAGTGAATGGTGGGAGAACATGCTGGCTACCTGGACAGATGAGGAATGGACAGACCACTTCCACGTGAACCGTTTCCTGTTGACCTGGCTCGGAGAGCTCCTAAACCCACACATCCAGAAGTGAGCTACCAACATGTGGTATTCACTGCCACCAGGGATGTGATTGGCCATGGCAGTGTGGAGGCTTGCTACCCCCGATTCCTGTCGGAGCATTGGGGAGCAGTTTGGAGTGGGAACCGTGACTGTTAACAGGACGCTCCATGACGTGTGTGACCTGATAGTGGAGCTTCTGCTTGAGTGGGTCATCCAGCTCTGGGATCCCGAGGTAGTGATCCGCGGCTTGGAAGACATGGGGTTCCCCCATTGTATCGGAGCAATAGACAGCACCCATATCCCTATCATCCGGCCCCCACATGCCAAGACAGACTTTCTGAACTGGAAGCAGACTTTCTCAATAAATCTCCAGTCCATTGTGGATCACAGGGGCCTGTTCACTGACGAGTACACAGGCCAGTCAGGGAAGAGCCATGATGCGTGCATTCTGTGGGTCTCCCACTTCTATGCCCGCATGTTCGATGGGGAGATAGTCCCCAACCTGTACCGGGTGATTGAGGGGGTATGGCTCCCCGTGGCTCCGGTGGTGACTGGGGTATGGCTCCCCATGGCTCTGGTGGTAATTGGGGACCCCGCCTACACACTGAGCCCATGGCTCATGAGGGCCTATCTCATGGCTTGCACCCCAGAGCGCAGGCTGTTCAATGAGAGCCTATCATCTGCTTGGAGCATGGTGGAGCGGACTTTCGGGCAACTCAAGATATGTTGGCGCCTACTCATGAACAGGATCCAGTTCGATCTCAAGCATACCCCCATCCTTGTCCTGACAGCCTGCATCCTGCACAATATCTGTGAGACCGGCGGAGCTGCCCTTGACAACACCCCACCGGTGCAACAAGCGAGTCCAGTGCCCCTGCACCAACATGTCCAGGGTGAGGAATTCAGGTGCATATCAGAGGAGAACAGGGACGCTTTCTTCAGCGCATTGTTGCCCAGATGGCAGGCAACTAACCCTGGCATATGACTCCCATCCCCCCCTTTCAAGGCCTTTGTAACCCGATCAAATAAAAATAGTTATGTAATGACTACAAGCTTCCTGTGTATTCTTGGTTAGGTACTAGGGGTTTCCCTGTCCTGTTTGACCTGTGTCCTGCACAGTGGGGTCACCAGCTTGCTTGCAGCCATGGCATTTGTCATGCTTCAGGCTGTGGCCTGTCTCTGGATGACAGTTAGCATCGGCAGTGCAAACGACCTATCTATATGCAGGTCTGTCATCTCCCCACCGCATTCTGGCAAGCAGGAGCAGTATAGGGTCCGCACCTGTATTGTACATGGCATGACCCTATATGTCCGTCATTTCCAGACCCCTCCCCACTCATGAGGCACCCTTGACATAACGATCGACATAGAGGTGCGGTATAATAATAGTTTATTTGGGGTGTATGTACATGGGGAGTGGGTTACTGTTTGCGGGGCCTTCCCCTTGCCCGCTCGGTGCACCACCGGGGCTCGATCCCATGCGGGCCCTTGCTGCTTCCATCCACTGAGAGCGGTGCCCTGACAGCCCGGGCTCTCCGTTGTCCACTGACTGCTCCACTCTGAGGTATTGTACCCTACGATGTTGGAACATATGGTAAGTGTTACAATATTACCTGGGATGTACCCCCTGCACCAAGCAATTTCCGTTGCCCTCTGGGGGTACCATGGATCTCCATACTGCATCCCCTCTGCCCATCCCACTTCAGGTAGTGATGCTTCCCACCCCCATGCAGACAGATATGTGGGCTGGCTTACCGGAGCTGGTGGGATGGGCGGCATGATCACCTGGGGGTTCTGGGATGTTCAGGGGAGGCCGTGGTTCCTGGAGGAGGGGTCTTGGAGGCAGCTGTGGAGGACCCGGGAGAATTGTGGGCTGGAAGGGTGGCCCCACAGGCTGTTGTTGTGGGGTTATGTGGGGGAGAGGGACCCTGTGCACGAGGCCGGGGAATGGGTGCTTCTGGGGAAACCAGGGTTGGCCGAAGTGCTGGGAAGGGGGCACCTGCACCTGTGAGAGGGCAACCTGGTGGTAACCAGCTGCCATTCCTCCATCCTCCTGGAGGGCCAATGTCACGCTGGGGTTCTCTCCGCAGGAGCCTCACAGCCTCCCCAATGAGGTCAAGGGCCCGTGTGGATGTCCCCTTCAGCATGACACGGGCCCTCACCCTCTTGGCCCTGTCGAACCGCATCTCACAGTAGAGGGTGGCAGTCTCACGCCTGTCCCACAGGTGTTTGGTGTGGGACCGGTTAAGCATCGCTGCCAATATGACCCAGTCCCTATCCCTCTCCCCTCTTTGCACCTCCCTGGTGAGGGCAAGCTCCTCTGAGCACACTTTAGCTAGCCTTCTGGTTTCCTCCAACAGTTCCCTCCCCAGGTCCTCTCGCCTCCTCTGGTTCCTGGCCCCCATCTCTCAATTCCTCTCAGAGCTGCCGGCGGAAGTAACCCTCACAGGACCGGGGGGCTCAACTGTGGAAGACATGTTACCCCATTGGGTTGTGTTGCTTTCCATTTCTCTACCCCGTACCCCTAGTGGTGCATCTGTTTTGCCACAGGGAGTGCCTATCCCCCTTCTGTGTCTGACCCTGTGTTGGTTGGGACTGATAGGGTGAGGTCCCCGTATTCCCATCCTCTGTGTCGGACCACAGTGGTGGCCCCATAGAGCGCACCTGCACCTGGGGCTGTGTTGTCCCAGCACCTCATTGTGGGCATGTCTCGTGGTCCCTCCTCCCTTGTGACCCCACATCTGCATTCCTGTCAGGGGATGTTAACCCGTGTAGCTACAGTGCCCTACTGTAGGGTCCCCCAGCCCTTCCCTGTCAGGCATGGCAGGTGTATTACTCGAGGGTCTACCTCTGTGGCCTGCCTGCTACCCCATCGCCTAGGCACCACCCATGACCCTTCCCATGTCCGTGGTGGCCTACCATCATTGTCCTGTTGACCAGGTCTCAGGGGTGCCACCGGTTCCTCCTCAACCACCTCCTCCTCCGTGATCTCCTCCTCGTGAACCTCCAGGCACCCTTGAGCTATAATGGGAATGCCGATCCATCAGTTGGTCCCTGCTGCCTGGCTTGGGCTCTGGTCACTGTGGCTGGGGCCCTCCCCTGGGCCCTCCCTCCCACCCTGAGCCCTCATTGTGTTCCTACCTGGATCATATTCCCCCACATCCTGGTAGGCATCCCAGGTGTCCATCTGCTCCATGTACACCTCCCATCACTGGGGCCTGTCACCCTGTGGGTTTTGTGGGCACACGCAGAGGCTGATGTTACTGTGAGTGGTTTCCAGGGCCGCCTCCTCCCCCTGTGTGATGGGGGAGGAGGAGGAGCTCCCTCCCCTCTCCCTCCGGGGGGCACCACAGGCGTACCTGACTGTCACGGAGACCCTCCTCGGCCATCTCCCCGGTGGTGTGTTGCTCCTATGTATAGGTGCTCTCCTGGGTGTGTGTGTAAGTTAGCTGTCAGCTGACCGCCCTGTGCTCCCTCAGGATAGTTTCTGGTATTGGCGTGCGGGGCCCCCCTTCCTTGATTGTTGGGGTACCCTCACTCTTACCTCACTGTCGCTTGTGCTACCATCCCTGTGCCCCATGACTGTGGTGGGCTGTGGGCGGAGCCGGTGCCGTGGTATGCCCTCGGCCCTGTGATAGGAGAAGTGCTTGGGGGCACCTGCATGGCCTCTCTAGCCATTTCTCTGTGGTTCCGGCAGAACCATTCCCGTGGGTGTGGGTGTTTTGGTATTTACATGGACGGGTGGGTGCTGAGCACCCATACCCACCCATGGAGCATGCCAGCTCCTTCACGATTGTCCCATGGGTGTTGGTGGGTGAGTTGTGAATGCGTACCCACCCACCTATGGACGTTTACACAGACGCTCTCCCACCATCCGATGGGTGGTTATGGGTGTTCGTGGGTGGGTGACGTCCATGTAAAAAAGGCCATAGTTTCATCATTCATTTGTGGCTTTATCCAGCTGCTGTAGATTTTATGAGTCGGGATCACCACTGCATGGCTTTGATCCATATAGTTATTTGTTGTCTCTTTCTTTAAACACTCAGTGGAACAGATTGACCTCTAGGGATGGGTGAACAGATCGTGGTTCGGGTTTGGCTACGTTAAGTTCATCCGTTCGGTTTGGCCATTCAGTATTTTCGCTGGGTTCGGGTTTGGCCATTCGGTTCAGGTTTGGCCATTTGGGAAATGTTTTGTTATGGGGTTTTTTGGTTGTTTTTTATATGGTTTTTTGGTTTTTTATTTGGTTTTATATGGTTTTTTGGTTTTTTATTTGGTTTTTTGGTTTTTATATGGGGTTTTTTAATTTAAATTTTTTATCTAATATCTATCTATCTATCTATCTATCTATCTATCTATCTATCTATCTATCTATCTATCTATCTATCTAGGATGGGGGAATCACAAACAACACAAGGTTTCAGTTTAAGGTTTAAGTTTCATTTCAGTACAAAACTGAAATGAAACTTAAAGCAATCTAATAATCCTACTC
>QEPC01008358.1:411450-442136 GCA_003113815.1 Sphenodon punctatus | reverse complement strand
AGGTAGAGGGGGCATAATTAGGAGTCATCTCTGTAAGAGATGGGGAGGCCCACCTGCCGGAAAGCAGGGGAAGGCAAGCGGCTGGGCAGCCTCCCTGGGAGGGGTGTCGTGCGACGGCGGTAGGGGCAAGTATGGCCCCCCGTCGGCAGGCATCATTCTCCTTACTCACAAGTAAGGTATCCCCTCACGGCCTGTGGCGCCGCTTGGAGGGGAGACGTGTGATCGTCATTGGGGGGGCATTCGAGGGTACATCGAAGCCACCCCTGTTTCAGGTTTTTGGGTACTGTTTTTTGGTAATGTTAAAGTACTGGACCCGCATCGCACTAGGCGATTTACCCCCACCTGAATTTGTAGGTTAATTGTTAAATAAAGAGTGCGGCCGTTTAAAACCCAGCAAATCGTCCTGTCTCCTTCGGTGCGTCGGCAAACTGTTTTGCAGTTAGGAGAGATTCATTATCAATATTTCAAAGGTTAAAGTCAATTACTAAAGTCTTTCAAACATAAGACAGTTGTGTTTTTAATTAAAGGATATTCTTCTGGACCAAAAACTATCCCCACCCCCTTACGCCTTCATGTTCATTTCCAGTTTGGTCCCAATTCTACTGCTCTCATTGGGGTTCAACATGGTTTTATTCCACAAGTACCAAGCTGAAGTCTAAAACAAAGGGGTTTTTCATACTGCTTTTGAAGTAAGCCAAGAACAAAATAGCTTATCTAATTTTGGAAAGGATTATAAAATTAGATTTTATTTTACAAATCCTTTCATTTCAATTTGAAGAGCGAGGATGTTCCCATTAATGTTCACTATCTTTAGAAGCTTCAACATTTTGAGGGGTAGCATTAAAATGTAAATCATCTCAAAATTATATCTTTTATTAAGCCAAGCTTAGTTCAGTGAGAACTATGTTAGATATTTTGACAGGCAGATGTATCCATTCTACATTCCCCAGTACTTGTCTTCATAAAAAGGATGACCTTTCCCAATCTTTTTTAGCAGGGGAAGGCAATTTGGTGATGCTTCTTTACAGAGGATGGGAGGAGGAAGGTAACAGGGAAAGTGGGATGCATCAACAAAGAACCATGTTAAATGCTATATATTTATAAGGTCTATGCCAAAGAATATTATCACTTTCGTAACATGACCATTTTGATATTATCCGTCTCCTATGATACCTTCACATTTAACAATCTATTGTCTTGACCCCATCTCACCTATTTTATGTCTCCTCTGAAAGACTTTAGCTGAAATCTGGAAGCCTATTTTCAGCATCATTGAGAAATGCAAGATTCCATAGCCATGGAATCATAATTCATTGAACCTCATTTAACAGGAAATATGTAATCTTCTCTAATAGTTGTTCGTTGTAAATTGAAACACATGGGTAATTGTGATTGTAGAGTTAGCTTTCTGTTGAATAACACACAGCAGAAGTTTCTTCAAAACAGAACTTTACTAAGAACTCAGAAGACATGCTTCCATACTGTACAGACTGCATGGGACAAGATGGAGGACAGAGAGAGGAAAAGAGAGGAGACAAGGAGAAAAAAAAACTGTTTCATCCCCTGACCCTCCCCCTACTGGACAAGCCCCATATTAAGCTTGCAGGGCTTGCAATGGGCTTTTACTTGTGACTGTTGCACAATCCAACACCCCTTCTCAACAGTCACTAGTCAAACCCACTAGGTTCATTCTTCTTAATAGCTTGCAATGGCATTCCCCTGGTAGTGGCTTCGTGAACACATCTGCTGTCATATCCTCTGTAGGACAGTATTGCAGATCTATGAGTCCTTGTTCCTGTGAGTCTTTCAGGAAATGGTATTTTACATCAATGTGCTTGGTTCTGAGGTTGATTCTTTCTGTTTGCGCTGGCGCTATATATCCTTGGTTGTCTTCCAGTATCGGTGTGGGTCTGTCCAATTTTTCCCCAGATCATTCAGAAGCTGTCGCAACCAGATAGCTTCTTGGCTGGCGTGTGCCACTGCCACGTATTCTGCCTTCGTAGAGGAAAGTTTCACAGAGGCTTGTTTCCTACTGCACCAGCTGATGGGTCTTCCACCAAGCAAAAATAGGTACCGACTGGTAGATTTTCGGTCCAAATGGTCTCCAGCCCAATCTGCGTCCATGTACCCTATCAGGTCTGACACGAATATTGCTGGGAGCCATAGCTTGAGGTGCACAGTCCCTTTCAGGTACTGTAAGACCCTTTTTACTGCATTCCAATGACTTTGGGTTGGGACTGAGACTTGTCTACACAGTATACCTATTGTCACTGCAATGTCAGGCCTTGTGATTGTGGCAATGTACAAGAACTTTCCTATTTCCTTTCTGTATTGCTTATTAGGGATGGGCGAACAGAATGCGGTTCAGATGTTAAATCGTTCAGTTCGAAACCCGAGTTCAAGTTCGATCATTCGGTTCAGCTGAGTTCGGGTTGGCCGAACTTGACCGAACAGTCAAAAATAGCACTATTGAAACTGAAACCGAAACAAAACCGAAACTTGATTATTTTTTTCCCCTGAAAACACGTTTTTCCTGCCCCTGAACTCATCCGAATACAACCGAACTGTTTGGTCATTCGAGAGTTCGGTTTGGACGTTTGGTTCGGACATCCGAACAAACCAAGTTCGGTCCGAACTCCGAACATCCGAACTGCATTTGCCCATCCCTATTGCTTATTGTCTGGTAGCAATAAGCTCGGTTCTTTGATCTCCTTTGGGTAGCTGGTTTCCATAGGAGTATTTGTTGCCTTTGCTCCCCCCATGCCGAAACTTTCTATCATCTCTTGTATTGCCTGTCTTTGGTTGAGAAGATAGCTTCTGTCGTCTTCTCTTTCAATTTGTATTCCAAGGTAGTGCGTTATGTTACCCGGGTCCTTAGTTTCAAAGCCCTGATTTAGAGCTCTCATTGTTTCACACTCGTCCCCTTCTTGCTCAAAGCATATGATAAGGTCATCAACATAAATTAATACAAAGATCCACTTGCCCCTTAGTCTCCTTGTGTATAAGCAGGGATCTGCTTTGCTCCTGGTAAAATTTTCCCTCATGAGCACCTTGTTTATTTTAGTGTTCCACGCGCTGGTGGCCTACTTAAGTGCATATATGCTTTTATGCAGTTTGCATACAACATCCGATCTTTCAGCGTCTGCAAACCCCGATAGTTGGTCCATGTAAATATCTTCCTTCAGCTTACCATTTAGGAATGCTGTTTTCACGTCCATATGCTTGACTTGCATTCCTCTTCTAGCAGCTAAACTTAACAATATTCTGATTGTAGTGTGCTTAACTACAGGTGCAAATGTTTCATCATATGCTTCTCTGTACTTCTGGCAGTATTCTTTTGTGACAAGTCGAGCCTTGTACCGTTCAATACTTCCCTGTGCATTGTACTTTATTTTAAATGTCCATTTACAACCTATAGTCTTTCTCCCTACGGGCAGGGGAGTAAGTGTCCACGTTGTGTTGTCCTGCATGGACTTTACGTCTTCTTCAGCTGATCTTACCCATTTTTCTGCTTCCCCTTCTGACATCTGCGAGATGTCCTCCCAGGATGCTGGCTCTGACAATTTACTGGTGCTGACTTACTTTGTAAGACAGACGAATGGGGGGACTGCCTTTGTTAGACCTCGCTGACTGCTTTGGCTCAGCATCAGCAGCCGGCTGTGCCTGTTCCTGCACTTCAGTTACCTTTGTGCCGATTTTGACTATTTGTTCAGAGGATTGCTCCCTTTAAGTGGTTTTGTTCACGGTTGATTGTTCTCCTTCGTCTGGACCTTGGAGAGTCATCACACTGTTGCTTGAGTTTTCCACAAAGGTCACACTGTTACTAATGGCTATTCTGTCTGTGTGTGGATCCAGGACCCTGTAGCCTTTGTAATGCTCACTGTATCCTACGAGAATGCCTTCCACTGCTCTGTTTTGCATCTTGGTACATTTCTCCTCTGGGATATATACGTAAGTCTTACTTCCAAATACTCTGATGTAGCCCACACTAGGTTTTTGACCATGCCACAGTTCATATGGAGTTTTCCTCACTGTTCTAGTATACAGACGATTTTGTAGGTAGGTAGCAGTAACTGCTGCTTCGCCCCAGTATCTTTCTGGTAGTCCAGAGTCTGTTAACATGCATCTAACCATTTCGGTTAGCGTTCTGTTTTTCCTTTCAGCTTTTCCGTTCTGCTTGGGTGTTATGGCACAGTCTTTTGGTACTCAATTCTATAGCATATCAGGAAGTCCTCTACTTCGTTTCCTGTGAACTCACCTCCATTGTTAGTCCACAGTGCCTTTGGTCTGCGCTGGAACTTGTTGCTCATCATGGTTACATAGTCCTGAATTTGTTGAATATTTCATATAATACGTGGGAACCTTCATTGGCTCACAGACGTTGCTGTGTACAAGATCAAGCGGTTTCGTGGCTCTGTTCTGACTCTTCCTAGGAAGAGTCCTCGTGGCTTTTATGGATGGGCAAACATAATGCAGTTCGGATGTTCGGTCGTTTGGTTCGGAACCTGAGTTCGGGGTTGATGGTTCGGTTCAGCTGAGTTCGGTTTGCCCGAACTTGGCCGAACAGTCAAAAATAGCGAAATCGAAACCGAAATTGAAATGAAACCGAAATGAAAGCGAAACTGAAACCTAATTTTCGGCCGTGGAAAGATGTTTTTCCTGCCTCCGAACTCTTCTGAACACAACCGAACTGTTCAGTCGTTCGAGAGTTCGGTTCGGACGTTCGGTTCGGACTTCTGAACAGACCGAATTTGATCCGAACTCTGAACATCCGAACCGCGTTCGGCCATCCCTAGTGGCTTTGGCTTTGATTCAACATTTGCATTTCATTATTATGGGACACATTGATACCATAAGGTCTTTAGTCAACTGCTGTCTGCGCATTTCCTTGAAGCTGTCTGGGTGTCTATGTCCCATGCGTCTATGCCATAGGTGGATGCAGTCATTGTGTGGCTTGTGCGAAGTGAGCTTCGCCTGTTTTTTCGCTGTGCTCAGATGATTGATGTGCTCATATGCAGTGGTTCTAGCGAGTACTTTTGTTCCACTTTGAATTGTGCATTCATCTCCCTGGAAACTAATGGTGAGCTCCCTCACTGCCAGGTGCCTCATGAACAGGAGTTCCCCTTCTAAGTTTGGCACATAGAGGACATCTTTCATGGGTATGGTCAGTGTGCCTCCCCGTGACTGGTTGCAGTACAGGAATCCTTGTCCAATTCCTTCCGCGTTGATGCTTCTCCCATCTGCAAGGTAGATCCTTTCTTTACTGCTCAGATACAGTCCTGTATAGAATCCTTTATCGCTAGTCATGTGGCTCGTTGCCCTGGGTCTACACACCAATTTTGGGATGGGCTGTCTTGCATTGCTCTGAAGCACCCACTCCATTGTTGAGTGACTGTGTTGCTGTTTTTGACTTTAGTCCTCTGCTTAGGTGTTCATGGAGACAGTTTCTGCTGTTCTGCTTTCCATATATAGAAGTCTTTCTTTAAATGTCCCTCCTTTTTGCATCTGAAGCATACTCTGGTTTCCCTCTTAGGAGCTTTGTCTGTGGTTTTCAGTGCAGTCTCATTACCCTGCTTTAGATCATTCTGCAGGTTCTCCTTTTGTAAGGAATAAATGAGGTTGCTGTCTCAGTTTACCCAAATGGGATTGAAGGTTGCCAATTAACAAGCCAAAGTATATAGGTACAACTCAATTTTATTGGATAGACACATAACAGCTAGGCATGGCAGTGTGTGTGTTACTAGTTGTGAACCCCAGTAACCCAACCTAGAATATCTTATGTGTCAGAGGCCACAGTCCGAGATGCAAGCTGGTTCAGAGGAGAAGAGGGGGGGCAGCAGATAGCTGGCCCGGGGGTCTCTGGATCTTTGAGAGTGATGGTAAGAGTCAAAAGCCCACGCGGTTTACTGCGAATCTAGTGGCTGCTAGTGCTAATGACAAGTGATATGGAGCTGCGCTCCCTCTTTTATAGTTTTTATTTATTAGGAATTCATGTTTCAGGGTCCCCTCTGCCAGGTGCAGAGAATAAGCTGACTATTCATTATGCTATCACTTGGAGCACAGCCACCAAGCTTGTTTAGAGTTTTGGGGGAGTTTTAGGGAGTTACTGTTTATTCGTAGGGGAGGGTACCTCCCTTTCTTACAAGCTCTCTTTGTTTTTTATCAGACCTCTTTCTGTGTTCTCAAAGATAGTGACTGTCTGGGGTTTGTTATTGTGGCCGTAGAAATACATTTTACACTTAGAAAGTGATTTTGACAACTTTATTCTCATGGGCCTAGTTGGATAGTTTCAGCCTGAGGCCTGTGGCTGAATTAACTAAACTGAGTTATCCATACCTCATCCTGCTTGTGTTTCTGATCATGGCCAATATTGCCTAATTAATCCATAACACTTTCTGCACTAGAATTCATCCGCAAGTCTACCTTTAACAAATTCCAGCTTCAGTTCAGCCTCTGGCCTTGTCTCCAGGGCATTGATGAGGGCACTGTAAGATTCAGACAGGCTGCAGAGGAGTAGGGCTACCACATGGCTGTCCTTTATATCTTCTCCAATGCCACTCATGTATGCCACTACTTCCAACATGGCATTTATATGCTCCTGCATTTCACTTTCTTTGCCAAGCCTCATTTTATATAGTTTCCTCAGTAGAAACCATTTGGTATTCAGGCTAGTTCTCTCATGCAAGTTTTGCAATGCAATCCACATGCCTCCTGCTGTGGTCTCACTTCTTATATGGATTAGTTGATCATCTTCTACCAATAAACTTATTGTAGCCTTTGCTAACCTGTCCTTTTTATCCCTTTCCTCATGATTTGCTACTGGTCTGTTCGTGGTAATCACCTCCCATAGATCATCTTTAGACAGCAGTATTTCCACTTTAAACTTCCACAATTAGTAGTTTACATTGTTCAGCTTTCCTACTGAAAGTCTGAGCTGCTTTCCATACTTTCTTCCCTCCCTTTCCCCTTCTGGGATTTAGGCCTTCTTACTCACAGTCATTAGGCCTCTCTGTCTGGGAGTTTTCTTTCACAGTCTGCACTCCTTCTGGGCTGCTACTAGTCTTCAAAATTGCCTTGAAGATGTCCTGGGCACATAACCTATTGTAGAGTTAGCTTTCTGTTGAATAACACACAGCAGTTTCTTCAAAACAGAACTTTACTAAGAACTCAGAAGACATGCTTCCATACTGTACAGACTGACTGGGACAAGAGGGAGGACAAAGAGAGGAGAAGAGGAGACAAGGAGAGAGAAAAAAAAACTGTTTCAACCCCTGACCCTCCCTCTACTGGACAAACCCCATATTAAGCTTGCAGGGCTTGCAATGGGTTTTTACTTGTGACTGTTGCACAATCCAACAATTGTGCTCATGAATTTATGGTAACGTTTAATTGTTTCTGAAAATTACACATTGATTTGTTTCAATGACTGAAACATCTAGAATGTGTTATTTGCCTTCATGTGAGATTAATTTCTATTAAAATTCCTGAGAAAGCATATTCTATTAGGAAAACCTTAGGACCAATCCCTCTGCGCTCTGGGGTGGGTAATTTCAGTCGCCATGCTTCAGGGAAAGTGTGGAGAGCAGGGCAGATTGTCGCGCCCCCCTAAAGGGAAAACTGGGCAGGTGGGATCCTGTTGGCCAGGACAGGCCTAGGCGCCGGCCACGGCGCCAGCCACATGTGCAGGTACTCAGCCCCACCCCACCCACCCACCACTGGCCTGCCCACTATCCCACCCTGGTTGTGACATGGCTACATGGGAATGGCGATATCACCCACCACTCAAAGCGCCTAGTGGACCTCACCACAGGGTGGGCCAGATGGGGACCAGGCCCACGAGTGGCGGCGCACCTTGGGAAGCCTTATTCCAATTTGAGAAAGGCTAATACATGCTGCTGCTTTGGCCTTTTCCAAGGATACAGAGCGTAGTAGCCACATCGTGCTCATATGGCAGGGTGAACATCTGGTGGCCACCAGCACATGATGTACTGCATCACGTGGTAAGGCTTCCCAATGTGGGGTAAAACTGTCCAAATCAGAGTAACATTTCATGTGACTGTACTCAATGTATTTTTCTAGCTTGCTTTGTTCCAGACAGGTTAATTGACTTTGAAATTGTGGACTAAAATTAGTAAGTTATATTATTGAGTTCATATATATTTCTTTTAAACCAGCTTTTCAGCATAATCCACCATAACTATGCTCACAACATTTTTTCTAATTCAAGTTTTATATTTTTTGTGATAATATCATTTCAGATATTTGTTAAGATTACTCCGAGCTTTATACGACACAATGACCCACTGTTCCAGAAGAACACAGGATTTCTGAAGCTCCTTTTTGTTTACAGTTTGTTTTTTTTTTCAGCTTACGAGGAAAGTTTCATCAAATGAAACACTCCAGGCTGCAGAATATATTGAAGGATCTATAGCAAATTTTCAGATGACAGAGCTTGATTCAATGTGGATTTCATAAAACAATGAGCTTCACTGAAAGAAATGAAAAGAAGAAGGTGATGCAGTGCTTCTTCCCCCCCCCTTTTTTTAGCAAAACTCTCTGCCTATCCCTCGAACTCCCCTCCCCAACAAACTCCCTTCATCATATAATTTAGGGGATGTATGTCATTATATATATACCTTTCTCATCTGTTCTTCTGTTGTCTTTGCAATGGCCTTATGGCTAGGCAAAACTTATAAAAATATATATATATTAAAAAATCAATCTTACAAAATAGTCTTATAAAATAAAATAAAATAAATTACAATGCACACCAAAACTAATCTTATGGGGCCAGAGCAGGACTTTATGGTTTCTATGAGAACCATGGGCCAATCCCCGGTAATATCTGGCCCAACACATGAGGCAGGACACAAGCTGGACTTAATGTTTTGTGCAGGCATCGAAAATGGGGCTCCAATTATTGGAGGTGTTACAAACATTACCTCCTTTATCACAATGGGTAATGTTGGTGAACCAGTTAGGTTGGTTTGTCCCTGGAAACTGTTGGAGCCAATTGGATTCCCAAATTCTCTTGGAGATATATCTACTGATCTTGACGGCCAAACTGTAGAATGACATATTGACCATGGCCATTGACACAGTTGTACCCAGGGTTCTGCTTCCACCACTGCAGTGGCACAGGGAGTCCTGCTGCACTTGAAGTGGGAGGTGAGGTGGTTAGAGCACAGGTGGCATTTGATTTATGCTGAAGTTGACTAATCGTGCCATAGGTTGGTTTTGATTAAGGACTGTGGTGTGGCTAGGGTGGCAACAAGGGAAGCTCTACTGTCCACTATCATAGCATCTGCAATTTATCATCCAGCAGAGCTGTTCCAAAGTGGTGAACAGCCTAGTGAATCCAGGCTGTTTCCATCCAGAGGCTGAGTCATCTACTGACCTCTGTGATGAATTTGTCAATCACTTTGAAGAAAAAATAGCTTTTATTTACTATGACTTGGGGGGGCTACTAGTTTGATGGCAGAGCCGGAGTTGAATTTCTGGATCCCTGTCAGTCTGTCTTTTGTACTGAGTAAAGTAATGAGATTGTTCCTATGGAATTAATGGCCGATCTATGCCTAACAATATTAGAGTCCTATAGAAAGAGTGCTAACAAAATCAGAGGTTTTAATTATAAAACTAAGCCTTGTATCAACTTGCTTACATTTCTAAACACAAAATCTGATCCACATTTTGCATGGCAGCTAAAGCTGCCTACTAAATGAGATTCCAATGGATGTGCAGAATGGCCGCTAAAGATCAACAAATTAAAATGTCTGAAAATAATATTTTAAAAGGTGTGGCCTGAAGAGTTTAGGAGAAGACAAAGTATCCTGAAAACCTAAATTACTGACTACTTACTTAATGTTAAGGCACCAAGCAGTCAAGTACCTAATACAGAGATGAAGAAACGTTTCCCTTCCAGGTGCCACTTTTAAAATTAGTACAAGATCCAAGGGACAAAGAAAAAAAGGTGGGAGTTCTTATGTGATCAAGTTTGGGGGAAGAAAGGGAGAATCCATATCATAGATCTGTGCTATGGATCCATCCCATAATCATATCCATTCCTGCTCTATGCTCCCTTCCTCCAAGATCACTCCTTCAGTGCTTGCGGGGAAGGGGGGAGGAACTGGATCTAAGGGGCAAATCCAGGAGCTGAAAAGGATCCAAATAAAAACTATCTATGGATTGCATTAGTTTCTAGGATCTAAGGTTCCCCCACATCTTATCTAATAATGGGTACAACAAAATCCTAAGCACCTTCAATCTTATGATCCTATTATAGTCATAAGTTTCTCTGATAAAACAGGAATTCCACATTTTTCTCTCATAAAACGGGAATTCCGTGTTTCCCTCTGGTTTTCCGTGATAAATAGAAAACCAGGAACCCCGGTCATAACCCAATATCCTCCCAACCAGTGGAATTGTTCTCTCCGATTGGAGGAGCTCACCGCCCCCAAAAGTCGTGGGATATACGTAGAAGAACTGCTTCTACCTTATTTTGTGCACACAGTCATAGGTTCTTTCTTATGTTAGTGAAGAATAGAATACATAAGCCTGAATTCTCATAACTTTCTTTATACACTAGGAAGAATATGGGCATTTGCGTGTTTGGCTTAGGAGCGAGTATAAATAAATAACTACATATACATTTGGTCATGTTGTCTGCATATACTACATATAACTACGGATATATTTGGTGTTTTTGCTTTGTTTGTCTTTGTTCACTGGCTAAGGTTATTTTATTTATTTATTTTACATAAAAAGAACAAGAGCTTTGTAACATTTAATATCTCTAGGAAGCAGTGTTGCCAGCTCTCATGAATTTATATCAAGAAATGAAATGTCTAAGCTTCACTCTCGACCTCGCAATTTGTGTACTAATCTTGCAAGAGCGGAAGAAGAGCTGATTACTACAGGGCTCCTGATCTCTGGTCTGGTGGCTGCTAACCGCTCAGTGCCTCCCTCTGCATTCTGCAGAGAGCTAAGTTTGCTCTTTGCATCCCCAGACACACTGCAAACCTTAGCTGGGACCTGACCATAAACTATCTGAGGAGAGAGGGGAGCAGGAAAGCCTCTTCCCAGTTGTGTTCAACTTGTAATCAGTCCCCGTTTCTAGGGGGACTGATATCAGAGTAGCACACCCCTGATCGGTCAGTCTGACTGTCTTCCATTTTCCAAAATGGCACCAGCATCACCACCACCATTTTGGAAAAGGGTGTGCGTGTGCAAAATGGCCCCAGTGTCCTTTTTGCGCATGCACAGGTGTGTGGGGTTTTTTTTGGGGGGGGTGTTAAATTTTTAAATTTTTAATGTTTAAACATAAATGGATGAAAGCAAATGACAGTTCTTTTGCTTATTCATCCATTTCCATAACATTTGTTATGAATATGAATGGGGCACCATTCATTTTCAGAACTAATAGAATATTACAGATGCATACCCCTTGTATTCAGGTTGTGACCTATATTAACTGTTATTGAAATATCCATGCATTGTTTCCTCCACCCTCACCCCATTATCTACACAAATATTTTAATCTTGTTAGGAGAGACAGAGGCATTTTTCATATCTAGAAATTGCGAACAATAATCTGCACCTGTTACCAATGTCAAAATTGCCTCTTATGTTGGAGTCTAGTGAAACATTTCACTTTGGTTCTTATTTTCATAAAGGGAGGTTTAGATACCCAAAGTTTTCTAACAGTGAACATCAGAGGTCAGCATTCTAAATTAGTAAAATATTATAGTTACCCACTTTTAACCTCTTCAGAATTAGTATTTCATAGCTGATACTCTAGGTCATTTAAATGAGAGTAAACTTTTGACTACCGATGGGACTCCAATCCTCAAACCACTCTGTCAGCACAAGCCCTTCACTTCAGTTTTACTCAATAGCTTTTTTCAAAATCTTATTTATAATAGTTCATATAATCAGCACCTAACGTCTGTAATAAGATATCAGTAGAGAAAACCTTTTTTTTTCTCTACTCTAAACCATTCAATAGTTATAAATCTTTAAATTTACTGCACAACATTGTCAGTCTATGAGGATAATGCCATCCAAATTCAATAAATCTGCAAGGGGGGGAATTGTCTTTAAAGAAAACAATATGAATTTTATTTTATTAACTTAGAAAAACTTTGCCTGAAAATATACTATTGGCATTTTTTAGCAGTTTAGCTGAGGTATGCAATGTGACTTGCATGCCTGTTTATAGATTAAACAAAACATAACCATTTCCCCAACAGTTTTAAAAGTAACCATCATATTGCTTAAAGTAAGACATATTTGGGTTTGGATTGTTGCTGGGGCTGTAGCAAATTGAGAACTAATGCATAGGATTTTAAAATGTAATGATTCTTTATAATGGAAAAACAAATCAGTAATGCTAATTCTCCTTCATCTGGAAAAGTTCATGATTACAAACGCACGAGGGGGAAAAAAACTGGCACTTTTTACGAGAGCGAAACAAGGATGAAAGCTTTTCACTGCTGGTTGTCAAAACATTTCTGAAAATTCTCAGGCCTTGAAAATTAGCTTACTGTCATCACAGCAGTTTGCTGCCATAAGAGCCATTATTTTAATTTCTTACTGCAGTTCCTGTTGAGAAATCAAGCTATGCAGCTCTTGTTTTACATAAACCAAACATGATTATAAATATAGTATGTCTCATAATGTGACACGGGTAACTAATGTCAGGAATAGGAAATTGGATCCCATATCTCTGTGGACATTTACCCTGCCACAGAAGTCAGAAGTCAGTCATTTGCTTTACAGAGTTTTGTTTGTTTCTGACTCTTGCATGAAATAGCATAACAGAATAGAAATGGTTAGGCTAGAGTACCACATGCTATTAATTTACCAGGCTTAATCTTGAAGTGGTTATATAAATCAGAAAACTCATGCTGCTTTTAGATAAGGACTTTATTCTGATCTCACTTAGAATAAGTTTAACATACCTCTATATTATAAGCAATTTAATTTCAAGAGTGTCATAATACGGGTGTTGCATTTAAATTACAGCGTCAGTATTTTTCATTGCTGTGTTTGGTGTGTGCTAAACATAGGAGAGAGGAGATGTTCTTGTCCAAATTGAGGAAGTGGTGGTGGTGATGGTGGTGATGATGCACACTTTTATATACACATATATATATGAAAATGTACTGATACCAATAAAGGTCCCCCCCCTTCCCCCCCTCCCCGTGTTTCTCACATACTTCCCAAATGAAACATTTTTTTGGATTACACTGAAATTCTTTATCCTTCAGGATTTCAGTGCAGTGGAGCAACTGCCATTTGATTTGATTACCTGAATTGCTTTCATTTTTATCTAGGACAATATGCAGTAATCACCTAAAAAGTCAATAGACTTACATTGGGTATTTTCAGACGTTACAAGATCACAGTGAACCACGGTGAATACCCACCTGTGGTCAATGTGTCTCGAACGTCTGTTTGGCGGCCGCCAGATGTTCGCCACGGTCAATACCCACATGGGGTCAATTTGAACCACGCTTCCTGGGCTAGCAGGGGGAATGTCCCGGGAAGTGTGGTCGTAGAGATCCCCAGCGGGTACCAACAAAAGTAACGTCTGGCCAGGCACCACGGCTGGGGATGCCCGGCGGGATCCAAGGCCGTGGCGAATCCGGCCCAACGCGGCGGCCGCATTGGCCCCGCTGCCCGCCCGTCTCCCCGGAGGGCGGGCGGCGGGAGCCTGGAGGGGGCGGGGCCGTGCGGCCACACTTTGTGCCGCGCGGCCCCGCCCCTCCCAGATTCCCCACTGGGATCCCCCCAGCACGTCTGTTACGGCGTGACGGGGTGACCCCGGCGGGGAATGAATGGGGTGATTTCGGTACGGGGCCAACAGGCCCCGTAACGTCTGAAATCACCCATTGGTGTAAAGCACATGCAAGTGAGAACCCGATTACATACTTTATTTTTCATTGTGGTGTTCTCTTGCATATCCCTATTTTACTTTAATGACTACATATCGCAAACTTAGACATAAATAATACACATAAGCAGACACATCAGCATACATAAGCAGACACATCAGGCAAACAGAAAGGCCCACATAACTACCCAGTCTACTTCTGTTGCTATTTTGGGCAGGTAAAACTCATAGTAACTTACTACTATATCATATAATTTCTATAGTGCTACCTATGCAGCACTTTACAGTCACAGATTGTTGAAGACAGGTCCCTTCCCAGTGGGCTTACAATCTAAGATGGTCAAATGAATATGGGGATATTCCAAGGCCACTCAGGAAGTTCATGGCTAGGGTAGGATTTGAACTGCAGCTTCCCATGTCCAAGTCCTGAACCTTACCCACTACACCACACTGGCTTTCTTTACTGGGGTAAATAAAGAGACTTGAAGCTAAAGCAAGGTTTGCACTACTATCTTTGTCATTATTTCCAAAGATCCCAGACTTTCCACACACAAGGTAATAAAAATAAAGATAAAATGTGCCTCAATCTTTTCTAGATCCAAGAGATTTCCTTTCCCTCAGCAATAGTAAACCTTAATCAAAAGCCCCTTTGTCCTGTCTTCAATATAATTAAGAAGTTGACCACAAGTATGTGTAGCTTGCACTGCATACTATTCCCAATGCTGCAATTATAATAATCTCTTTGGATCAAAACAAGTCTACTCATGCTGTGAGTTCAAAAATCCTAAACATTTTGGTCACACTTGTCTCGAGAGAAAATTACTTATTGATCCTCTTCACCTATAACAGTTCAGAATATGCAGGCATGCCATCACGAGGTTCTGGTAACCAGAGCTGAAATGAGTACCTAACAGTGAATCTATCAAATATGCACTACCCAAACTGCCATGCGCAGATCAGGTAAAAGGCACTACTTATTTGGTGTCCAATGGATACCTGTTTTTAGATTTCAAATAGGAAAGGGGTGTGTGCGTGCATGCTAACAGCAGGCTTAAACCCCCAACCTTCTCATTTACTGTTCAAATCTTTGGCACAGATTAATCCAGGGGGCACCATCATGCCAAAATGTGCCCACCAGATGTTTCCCTGGCCTGGATCCCGACTGTAATGGGGGGTAGTCTGTGCTCTGACTCGGGATTTCCACTGGACCCGGAATAAAGTGAACTTTCACGCCTGAAATCCCAATTTATTTGGACCTTGTCCAGAGTCCCCGTGGTTCCGGCTGCCATGGAGGCATCCATTGGCCGCCATGACTGACTGTCAGCTAGGGGTTGGGGAGGGCGGACCACTACTTACAGCAGAGGGGTGGGTTGGAAAGATGCATGTCCATTCATCTCCCTGCCCCAGTCATCATCAGGTTAGTTCAGCGACCAGGCCAGATCCCGACCAGAGTGATGGTGCACACCACTGCCCGGGTAAGTCTGTGCCGGTGGTGGGTGCCATCACTTGAGAAAGCACCCTTGGTCACAAAAATAATTTTGGGTTAGACCCTTTAAAGGACCCTACCAGTTTGGCTCAGCAGCTCTACTTTAGAGCATCTGTGCCAAGGGTCATCCTATGTTCTATTCCACCCTCTATCTGTGTAAGTTCCTTTCTGGCATCTGGCTTTAAAAAAAAAAGAGAAAAAATATCAAAACACACACACAAACAACATGGACACTCACGTGCACATTTATTTTCCCCTATTTTAAAACCTAAAATTGATATGCAAGTACCTGTTTCCAGTTGTCGATATTATGCAGGTACTGGCAGGGCTATCTGAAAACATGGATAATACCTGAAAATATTGAATTAATTACCATTCCAGATCTTCCAGTAATTCACAAGCAAGATGTATAGATGTTGTGCAGTCATTATGGCATGTAAAGAAGGCCAGATGTAACTCACTATTTACAAAGAATCGGCCAATCGCAAGATGAGAAGGTGACACACCTTATTCCACATTTCCAGATGGTTCCTACTCAAAAAGAGGTTGTGAATAGGAACACCCCAGTCCCATGAATAGCAACCCTTTCTCCTTTTTAGCACTTCCATCACACCTCAAGGCAAGCCTTCATCAAGACAGGGAATTAAAATGCTTTCCCTGTTTAAAACCACATTTTATATAAAATGGTTCATTTGGCCAGGTTAAGATTATATGATGATACCCCATGATTGGGGTATGATTAAATGATACCTGAAACTAAATATCACATAATTCCAACTAACTGATTGAAATGGGAACAAAGAGAAAGTGCAGGAAAATAAACACAAATTCTGAGACCTCATTAGACATAATTGCAGACTTTATTTTGCTTACTTGATTTGCATGATTTTCATTAACCTTGCTAAATATTAACGGTTAAATGTATCAATATAATGCAAGCAAAGTATCAAAAATTCAAGCTCTGCTGTCATTTCATGCATACATCCATGCCCTCCTTTAGAGCACAACAATTTTTGTGCTGGTTGAGTGAACCTAAGCATTATATTAGATGCTGTGGTATCATAAAACTTACCAGTAAATGAGAAGCTACTTCCTATAGATCCATATGAAATGGAAATATATTGGAGACATCATGAAAGAACTACAACCCATAATTGATGGAGGCCAGACTCTCGGAGAAGTCTTTTCTAAACCCCCGTCTGCTGACCTTCGAACAACCCACCAGCCTCTCAGAACTGATCATCATCTGAAAACTCCCCACAACCCAGGAAAAATCTCCCCAAAGGGAAATAAGCCACTGGAAAAATAGCAGAAGTAAAACCTACAAACCAATCTCTGCCACAGACATTAGCAGCTCTCCCATCCCCAGGGGAAACTATTCAAAATACAAGGGATTTATGTATGACAATCACTCCCCATATGCATGCACTAAATGCCCCCATGGAAACTATGGCACAGCCACATGAAACATGGTGGACTTGATCCCCTACCTACCACAGGGAGGGTGAGTGCAGCTGCCACACTTTGGGCTAGCAGGGAGAGCTGACCATATGATCTGCCCCCCTGAGGCCATCACCAACCTCTTCACACTCTGGGGTGAGCCGAGGAGTCAGCCAGATGGGGTTAGATGCCTGGATTCTTGCTGTGCTGCAAGATTGGGCCCACTGCCACTAGGTAGTTTGGGAGGGGGGAGAGCCATATATATAACTGCTGATTATGGGGGTGGGGGTCTGGAAAGAGCATGCCTGCTCCTCCCACCTGCCTAACAGCTGATCATGAGGGAGGCGAACCTGGGGACGAGCATGCACATTCTTCTCAGTCACCTAACAGCTGATTGTGGTGGAGGGAGCTGGGGAAAAGCGTGCACACTCCTCCCACCTTAGGAAGAGTGTGCATGCTCTTCCCAGCCTCCCCTCCCCCGCTCTGCAATCAGCTGTTAGGTGGATGAGAAGAGCATGCACACTCATTCCAGACCCCTCTCCCCCACAGTCAGCTGTTAGTCAGGATGGGAGAAGTGCGCTCCTCCTGGCCTGATCCTCAGTCCCTGCCTCATGGCAGACCTGGCCACATGGGAGGCAGCCCGTTAACTGGATTTAGGCAGCATTATCCCACTTTGCGTAACACTAACACGCAATACATCTCTGGGGTTTTTTTTGGAGGATGCATTGTGGTTATCTGGCTTTCCTCCCCAAGGTGGTGATAACATCTGATGGCTGCCGTCATATGAGCCACTTCAATGTTAACATTGCCCAGAGTGTGATAACATTCTCCAAAGTAGATTAACATCTTGTGTGGCTTCACCCTATGTTGGTGAAACCAAACAGACTTTGGGTGTCTCCAGACAAGTGCCATGGGCTCAATCCCCACATGATCCCATGGCATGCAACTGCCACTGCCACACAGCAGGGCAAGCATGAGGAACAGGCAACATGGTCACAGGGACACAGCCGAGGAGGGCTACAGTGCCAGCCGCATGAACACGTGCCCTGCCCCATCTCCTTCCCCCAGCCAGACCTAAAGGCCACCCCCAGCAATGATGTTGCCATGAACAATGGGTGCCAGCACCCATTGCTCACAGCTTCGCCATGGAGCTTGCCCTGCAGCAGGCAGAAGGGGCCTGTCCACACGGATTGCTCCACCCTGGGCAACCTTACCCCATGTAGGGTAAGGCTGCTCAGCAACACATCCTCAGAATTTTTCTGAGGACACACCACATGGCATACAGCATGGCAGGGTGAACATCTTGTTGCTCCCACCCACACAAGCCACTGCATTGTGTGGCTTATATGCCCAGGGAAAGATAAGGCTACCCAAGGTGTGGTAGTCTCCCCTCCCTGGCTCTCATCTGGAGACACCCCAAATGTAAGTGAATGATTTCACAGAGACAAACAATTGAGGAAAAGAAGAATGAATTACCTGTGGGAGTTCACTTACTCTAGAGCGACCACTCCATTTCTGTTCTCTCGGTCCTTGTCCTGAAATGGAACCTGTACATGATTATGATTCTAACACCTTGGAAAGACAGGGCTGGGAAATAAATGTGTAACTCCATTGGATAGAAAAAAATAATGAACTAAACAAAAATGTGGGTTTCATAAGCTGTAATAGAAATATGCAAGTAGTATACTGCTTGTAGTTTACACCTTACCTGAATATTTTCCTTCATTGTGCTTAAATGTTTTGAACTGCTAATAACCTAACAACCATTCCCACCCCCACCCCGCAACAGCTAAACTGATTGCAACCATATATACGTCTAGTTTGCTTTGCTCAGTCTGTAGTCTGACTTTTCACATAAAAGACGAAGGTTCCTGTGTCGTCCTAAAACCGTCACCAACAGAAGTTGAACGAATAAAAAATATCATCTTAACTACTTAACCACAGCAACCATACTCTCTCTAGACTACAATATTTCATATGAGACCAGTTGTGATCAAGATCAAATGTTCAGCTGAAGCCTTTAGTCATGGCCTCCAGTTATGCACTTTCACATGTAAATCTTTCAACTTGGACAAGTGTGCCAGCTTATAGAATCTGTACAGGCACATTGGTGGGGTCAAAATCAAAGGTCATCATCGTAACTGTGGTCCCATTGAAGAGAGTCGACTTACTGTAAAGTAAGTCTTTTTGAATCAGTCAATAGTGTTTCCCTTTGTTTCCTTGTAGTTTGTAAACACTACATGTAAAAATTACTAAAGCTGCTTCTGATAAAATTTTGTGATGGAAAGTGCTCTATTCCTAAAAGGCTATTCCTCCAGGATGAAAAAAGTGACCAAAATGTTTCATTTTAGACATCTGTAATTTCCCCAACCCCCTTTTTGGTACTTTGTAATCTACACATTTGAAGGTGCACTGCTTCTGCACAGTATATCTGAAATGAAGGTCTTAATTTTGGATGTACATGTGCATGAACAGTGCCACTAAAATGATTTTTTATTTAATTATTTTACATTTTCTGAAGAAAACTGAAAATGTTCAGGAATCTTGTTTTGATGGGAAATGATCAAATCCTAATTGTGCATATCTATGTGTTATGAAGACTGCTGTTGTGGGTTCATAACTTCGTAAAAGATGGGAAATTCATTTCCTAATCAGGACTAAGAATTCTTGATGAGTGCTGTATGAAGAGCCAAAAGAAGCTAAACCTTACAAATTAAGGCACAGTGTTTTTATTTGTGTATTACTTTTATATGGCCTAGACCTGTTTACAGTACTTAAGCAAGAGTCCAATTAGGGCTAATGGCAATTTTCCTAGGTAAATACTGCAGGACTAGGCCATTAGGTGTAAAAGCAACAAAACCTCAGCCTAAGCTGTTAGAATATAGAAAATGAAACGCATCGTGAATCTTGGAAGTGTCTTTAAGGAAGGTGATCAAAAGGTAAAACTAAAAGGAAAACAAGAAGGGATGGGTCACTGTGAGCACATTAATCTGTGATTTACAGTCTGAACTTGCTAACTATAGTGGGCACAATTCAAGGTGCTGGTTTTGACCATTAAAGCTCTAAATGGCCTGGGCCCCACATAACCAAGCTGGGTCATGGCAGGCCATAACAAATGCTACATCTAGAGCTACAACCATCAGTCGATTAATCTATCTAAAACCGATTAAAATTTGTCCCCCAATTAATCGGTTAGCTGCCAGGACCGTCTGACAGTCCATAGTTCTGAGTCCATAGCTCAAGGGGATGAGTTCCAGTGGAAGGCAAGTTTACCCAACACACGTAAATTAGGTGAACCTATGCACATGTATGTATATCTATGTAAATGCTTGCAAGTTTTAAATGATTAATTAATTGATTAATCTACAAAAAGACATAATCGATTAATCAACTAAAATTTCTAATTGGGTTGCAGTCCTAGTTATAGCCCACTGTGGCCTGCTTTGGCCCACTTGGGTGGATGGTAGCCTGGACTGTGACATCTAGGTCTCCAGGATCGCAGTCGTGGCGGGCAAACTGTTTACATGCCTGGGAGCAATCACGGGTCAATATCATCATCATCATTTATTTATTTGCGTAGTCAAAGACCATTGCATCAAAACGAATACAAAACATCCCACCACCAGCAGGAACGTATACATGAATGTCTCATAAACATAAAAAATATAAAACAAGGAAAACACTACCTTATCTATAAAAACAACTAAGCAATATCGAGAGGCCAAATTTATCATGATGGTACCTTGCCTCAAAGCAACATTGGTAAATAAATAAAAATACAGCAAGTATCAATGGAGTTAACCTACATCAATCAGTTGGGGAAATATCCACAAGCTCCGTCATCTTTACATTAGCAGTCATGGAGTTACTGACCGGAACCCCAGAAAGTTTTTCCTACTGGAAAAAGCCTGCAGTAAAAAGGCTGCCAGAGACTGAGTAACATGGGCATCAGAGCTATTGAGGAGGATCTTCAAAAGAACCCCCTCAGATCTACCTGGGTAAGCCTCCAAAAGAGGGGTTAATAGTTCCTCTCTGGCTTTGTCATAAAGATGACATTGAAATATTATATGAATGACTATTTCTGCCGTGAGGCGGTCGAAGGGACATAACTGTTCAGCAAAAGGTATAGCACAAAATCGTCCCTCCAGGACCTGGGAGGGAAAAGAATTCACCCTAGCTTGGAAGATGAGGTGCTTAGCCTTTATAGAGATAGGGGCCTGTAAATAATTTGCCATCTGTCCTGGGCCAGGCGGCCAAACGAGGTACTCGGTTAGGTGTGGGGAAGCTCTTTTTTTACCCATCTCCGACTGTCTCTCTATGTCATTAATTCTGACAAGCACCTCCTTTCTAATTGCTCCCAGGGGTTTATGCTCCAAATACCCTCTGGAGATCCCCACTTTCTCCAGGTACTTCTCCCATGCGCCTAGCCAAGGATTCAAAAAAGGGTCCCGAAACACCTCTTTTAGTAATTCCAAGCAATAACCGGTAAACAGTTTGCACCAGAATTTTGCTGTAGCCTCAATCGCCACCTGCTGCCAGGATTTCTGCCCCAGTTCAAGTCTGGCAACCACATGCGGTGTGCTCCTCGGATTCCCCAATAAACCCATCAGGAACTTAGCTTGAACCTGGTTAACCTTGTGGGCCAAAAAGGGAGCCCAGAGTTCATCCCTGTAAAGCAGTTGCGCTCAGACCTTGGCATTGTGTACCTGAACCACTAGATGGATAGGAGCTCCTTCCTGCTGGGCAAAAAGACTATAGATAGCCTGGGATGGAGCCTTAGCTGCTATCAATGCCCTGGAGACGTGTTCTCCCCAGCTTTCTGATCTATGGAAGAGTAAACCAAGGTATCTAAAAGACAATACCTGCAAGATTGAGTGCCCCCCTATTCTACATTGGTAGATTCTCTTCTTTGATGAAAAGACCATAACTTTGGATTTGTTAAAATTCAGGGTGAGCTTGTTAGAGTATCAAAAATCGACAAAAGCCCATAGTTGTCTGTTCAGCCCTACCCGGGTTTGAGACAGAAGTGCGATGTCGTCCGCGTAACCCAAGCATCCCACAGCCCTAGAGGCCAGTCTGGGTGGGAAGAATCTTGCATCTGCCATCAGAGCGAACACCTCATTGATATAGAGGTTAAAGAGGAGTGGTGCAAGCACACAGCCCTGTCTCACCCCTCTGACAGTGCTTATCGAGTTGGTGATATGGCCCTGCCTATCCACTCTGACTGTCAAGGTGGAATTACTGTATAGGGAGCAGATCAGGCTGACCAACCTCTTGTTGACAGGGAGCCCCCAGAGCTTCCTCCAGAAGGTATCTCTGTCGACCGAGTCAAATGCAGCTTTGAGGTCCAAAAAAGCCACAAAGAATGCACCATTCTGCACTCTATATTTGGTCATCAGATGATACAGAGTGAAGCATTGCTCCACCGTAGATCTGCCCTTCTGAAATCCAGCCTGCTCAGGTGCCGTTGTCTTAGATTCCTCCACCCAGGTGGTAAGCCTGCCCAATAGGAGTTTCACTTAGATCTTACTTACTACTGACAATAAACTAATCAGCTGATAATTTGCAGGGTCCAACTTGAGCCCCTTCTTAAAGATTGGGATCACAACATCTTTGCCCCAATTCTCAGCAATCATGCCCGTATTATTAATAGCAGTAAATAGGGCTGCAAGTAATGGGATCCACCAGTCCTTAAATGTTTTAACAAATTCAATATGGATTAAATCTGGCCCCGGTGCCTTACTGTTCTTAAAGGAATTCACTAAACTCTCCACTTCTTCACCCGTCACTGGGGGCCAGGGAGGAAGATCCTCTAGGTTGTAATATAGGGGGTTCTGAGCCTGCATATCCCACCGTGGACCAAAGAGGTTGTTGAAATACATCATCCAGGTCTGAGGTGGAACTGGGAATATTGGATAACTCACATCCTTATTAAGAGACCCATTGGTGAGCCACCAAAACATCCTTGTATCCCTTTGATCCACTGCCTGCAACAGTCTAAGCCATCTACCATCGGTGTGTTCTTTCTTTTTAGTCCTTAATAGTTGTTTATATTCAGCTCTGCATGCCAGATATTCAGGTGGAGGGAATGAGCCCCTTCTATATGAGTGATACATAACCCTTAACCTAGCTCGGGCTGCCCTACACTCTCTATCAAACCAACCCTTACTGGGGCCCTGCACTGGCCGGCTCCCAGCAGAGGATTGCATACATTGGGTTAAACTGGAGCTGAGCTGATTGAAAAGGGTCACTGTATCCTTACCCATCTCAGATTGCATCACCTTATGTCTAAGTTGCTCGCGATTAGTCTGAGATAACAGACCAGCCAGTTCTACTGCCAGGTCATCACCCCAATGAGGGGCTTTAAGTATAGGCAAAAGGGAGACCTCATCCTCAGGGATAATAGATAATTTAGAAGGCAAATCAGGGAACGACAATTCCAGGGTAAGTGGGAGGTGATCACCCACCAATTCCACCCCAATGGCAAAATCCGGGCAAGTATGACGGAGTTACTAAAATATAATCAACCTTCCACCTCATCCCCCATGACCCCCGTGTTTCCTGGGGCACCCCCTCGAGCGCCCTGTGGGCGGCACAGAGCTCTGGGAGCTCCCCTCCCCCTGCTGTCTGTGTCCCCAGTGGTGTCCTAGGAGGCCTTGGTGTCCAGAGGGGCAGGCGGCATTGGGAGGGAGGGAGGACCTGGGACCCGAGGGCTCCCCCTGGGCTGCTGCTCCCTCTGGAGGCTTATAGGGACCGGGAGGTGGATGCGGGGCCCCTGCTGGCATGGAGGTGGCTGGGGCGATTGGGGAGGCGGTGGGGGTGCCGCAAGGCCCAGCACGGGGCCTGGGAAGGCAGCGTGCCTGGCGGGATGGCTGCCATGACATAGGCATACATAGTGCCAGCGTGCAGGAGCAGGGAGGTCCAATGTCATGGGACCTGTCCATCTTAGCTTAATGCTCCCGCACCTTCCCCTCGATGGCCTGTTCCAGCCGCCCAATGCCTCTACCTGCCTGCTGTGTTCCCGGCACTCCCTTCTCTGCTCCAGGCACACCTCTGCTTGGAGCCTCTGGTCCCTTGCCCCGCCTGCTCCAGGGAGCGCTCTATGGTCATCTCCATGCGGTCCACAGCCACAATCATCCGCTCCCCCTGTTCTGTGGTGGTCCGGACAATGTCCTCCACCTGGTCCTCCCTCTGGCACCATACCTGTGTCCGGTGCTCCCTCATCCGCTGAGCTGGGGGCACGGGCACGGGTTGCTGTGGCCCCTCCAGCTGTCCTGTAGAGTACATAGTAGGTAGTGATTTGCCACCCTGGGCACCTGCCCCCCTTGGCACCCTCCCCCCTCCCTCCATGCATGTCCTGGGTCCTCCTCCCAGCCTCCCCGGGGCCCCGCCCCCCAGCTGTGTGCCTCACCTGGGTCCTCTGGCTGCTGCCGGGCTGCTGTGCATCGGCCTCCTCGCCTGCCTGCCTATGATGCTGGGGTGTTCTGTGCCCTGTGAGGTATGTGGGTGGTGGTTGATGGAGGGCTTCTGGGGTGCCCAGGTGGACCCCCCAGGCCTGGACCTGTGTCGTGGGGTGTCAGGGCCAGGTGGGGTCTGCCCCCTGGCCGGGCCGTCCCTGACCCCCTCGCCCCAGGTTCATCCCCCCTGTCCCATGTGCTTGCTTAGCCTCAATGTCCATCTCTGATCCCTCTGAGGCCGGCCCCTCCACGTTGCTTTGCTCCCCCTACGACCACTGGCTGAGGGTGATGAGGGTGCTGGCCTCGGAGTCCGGCTGTCCTGCCAGGGGGTGGGGGCTCTTCGGGCTGGTATCCGGGGTGGCCTACTGGTCCCCGAGGTCCAGGGGCATTCCTGCTGGGGGTCTGGGGCCCTGGAATGGGTGCCTTCCTGTGGGGTGGTGAGGGGAGGGGGTACCTCAACCCATTCCCTGCCCTGGACCACAGCACTCCCCACGAGCCATGGGGCAACTATTGAACCCTTCAGATGTAGGATGCGGTCCAGGACATCATAGAAGGGGGCGGTCCAGAGTCCGGGTCCGGACCGCTGGTTGTTGTCCCTGATGGCCTTGTACCTCCTCTTCAGCTCTTTGGCCTTGGAGCGGCAGTGTGCGAAGGTCCGGTGATGCCCCACCACCTCCATTTCCCATGCTATCTCCTGGAACACGTCCTCATTGCTCTGATTGAGCGCTAGCTCCAGCTGATGCTCCAGGGTCCCCAAAATGTGAATGAAATCCCGGGTCTCCTGGAGCCCCCACTGGCCCCCTCAGTGGTAGGGCTTTCTCCCCCTTCTCCACTCCGGTTCCTCCTTCTCCTCCTCCTGCTCCTCCTCCTGCTCTGCCTGGGCAGGGCCCATGTCTTCTGGGGGCTCAGCCTCCCGGGCCCATTTGCATGTCTGCAGGACACAAGGGGGGAGGTTGTTTGGTAGCTGGTCTGCCGTGTTCCTGCATCCCTGCCCCTCCCCCCCACCTGCTGGCTGGCCTCCTGGTGCCCCTGTAGTGCTGGGTCCACTCCTCTTCATTCCTCTTACCCGTTTCTGGGGTACCTCCTCCCCCAGTCCGGTCGATGTCCCCGGGGCAGCCTGTGCCAGCTGCTGCTGCTTTTGCTGCTGCTGCTGCTGCTGCCCTCCCTCCATCTCCTGCATGTGAAGCATGACCACCTCCTCCTCCTCCTCATCTCTTGCTCTCTTGCCCACCGCTCTCCTCTGCCTCCCGCCTCGCTCCATCCCGCCACATCCCCCTGCTTCTGTGTGCCCTTTAAATCTCCCTCCACAGCTTGTGTTGTTGCCTGGCAGTGATGTTGCGTGCTTTATCCCCGGCTGGGAATCATTTTGCTTGATTCCAGCCAGTGATTGCCATCCAGATGTTACTTTTTATTGTTTCCCGTTGGGAATCTCTTTGACCATGCTTTTGGAGCTGGTCCGGGCCGGAGGTCCGGAAGCGTGGTTGATTTTGACCCCATATGGGTATTGACTGTGGTGAACATCTGGTGGCTGCCGAACAGACGTTCAGGGCTCTTTGGCTCCACAACGGGATTGAGCGTGGTTCACTGTGGTTGAGCGTGATCTCGTAACGTCTGAAAATACCCAGCATCTCAGGACTGCCAGTTTGCTTTAAGAGAGACAGACTCTATGCGATTCCTGGATTAACATTGGGGTCTTTTTTCTCACCATTATGGCATAGAGGCATGGAACTGGTAAAGTGAAGTTACCTTCTCTTTGTTACATTTGAGCCAATGAACTAAGCATATGTTAAGCTTCAGAGCTGTTTTCTTAAAAATAGAAATGTTGTTTAGATCACGTAACTTTGACTGACTACCTGTGTAAGCTACTGATACTTTCTATTTGAATTTAAGTAAACTATGCTATATTTGTATAATATTCTAAGTCTCATGTTCCATTTATTTATAAATGTATTTTCATTTTACCATACTCTGCTAAACTGGTGTGGCTTTTAAGCAAAGTGTAAACTCAGTTTCTACAACTTAGAAAATAATTGCCTTACATTTAGTCAGACTAGATCTGGCTGGAGCACATAGCATTCTCTCCTTTCGTGAAAACTGAAAGCTGCAATGCCACAATATGTGAAAGAACAGAACCTTGAGGGACACCACAATTCAGTCCCCTCAGGGATGATGCATATCCATCCATCAACACCGATCAACTCCTTCCTTCCAGGTATGACTGAAACCATTGACTGGCAGCTCCTATCACACCGGCAGTGGCCCTCAGCCACTGAAACAGCAACCCGTGGTCAATTGTATCAAATGCTGCTGTAAGGTCCAGAAAATGACCAGCTTCCTTCTATCTAAAATCATCAGCAGATCATTAATCACCCTGACAAGCGTGGTTTCTACCCCATGAGTAGGCCTGAACCCTGATTGGAACTACCCCCAAACATTGTTAAGTCAAGGTGTATCTGTAGCCACACATCCACAGCCTTCTCAGTCAGTCAATCAATCAATTTTATTGCTGGCATTCACTTCCACCATAGCCACATAACACATACAATAAAAATACAAATAAAATGAAATAAACAATACCATAGTACAAAATAACATATCATATGGATATCATATCATATAAATAATAACAAAATTTAAACCCATAATAATCAACATAAAAACAATATAGGATACATTTTTCTCCTTTTGGCAGCCCTGGAGGCAAAGGCTGCCAATCTCTAAACTATATCCTGGCCATTTTGTTGGCATCACCATATCATTTTCTCCTTTTTAGAATAATATTGAAACTGACTCAGAAGAGATTGCTCCTAAGATCTTCAAAGTAGAGACACTCCAACAAATAGTGAATTACGTCCTCTATCATTCCCATGCCACAGGGGCAAATTCTATTATCTACAGGGATGCCAAGCCTTCTACCCATCACCATTGCCAAGTCCGTTTGTTGAAATCGCAATCTAGTTAAATGCAGACAGAGTTATTGCTTTAGGTTTAATTTCAAGTACTCTGCCATACCTACTCCAGGTCTCTAGTGCACGTATAGGGGTTCAATTTTGCTATCACGAATAAGCACATAATTATTCTGATTATCAATATCGGGCAATCTCTGATAGATCATCACCTTTTCTTGATCCGAAAAGAACCTTGTATCTCTATTCTCGTAAAACCCCAAACCCGCCATATCCAATGCAGTTTTAATGAACTTCAACCACAGAGATTGTTGCAAGCTGTTCCTCATCATATTTTCTAAATAACAGATTAGCCTTCTCAATCACCTTCCCTAAGAAAGACAGATTGGAGATCGGGCAATAATTGGCAAGCGCTCCAACATCCAGAGATGGTTTCTTGAGGAGGGGGGAAACCTCTGCACATTTGAGGGTGGCTGGCACCCTCCCTTCCCTAAATGAGGCATTAGCAATGCCTGTCAATTAAGTTACCACTGCCTTGGACCTTGCCTTCAGCCCATAGCACTGGTCAGGCACAAGACAGACACTAGTCAGAGGCACATATGGTGGGTCTCAGTGATCCCAATGGTGCACAGACTTCCTTGTCATCAACCACATCAAGGTCAACCAGGAAAATACAGTTCCTAGGGACTCCATGGCTCTCCACATCAAAAGACCCAATGAGTCCTGCCCATAGTTCCTCTACCTTCTCCACAAAGAACTTATAAAATTCCTTGCAGCACTCTCTTGAAGAAACTGTAGATGGATTGACACAGTTTGGATTCACCAGGCCTCACACCACCTGAAACTTGCCTGAGGACAAGTACAAGCGTGGTCTCAGTAAGTGCCCTTCTATACACTTGCATAAACTCTTTGTACAGCTGAAAATCAGTCCAGGCAGCTCCTCAGGCATTTCCTCTCCAATCTATGCCCAATCTAAGCCTTTTTAAGTCCACCAAATCACTGTTTTACACAGCGGTTTACAGACTGGCAAGGCAACCAGGGTCTAGTGAGTAGGGATGGGCAAACGCGGTTCGGCAGTTCGGAGTTCGTCCCGAACTCGGCCTGTTCGGACGACCGAACTCAAACCGAACACGAACATACCGAACAAACCGAACACTGAACGGCGAAATGGCCGAACAGTTCGGTCAGTTCGGATGAGTTCGGGTGGCAAAAAAAGGTTCACTGGAAGGTCAAACATGACAGGGAGGTGTCAGTCACCGAGGAGCAGAATTCCAGGCACCAGGGGTGGAGAGGCTTGCAAGAAGCAAAACTAATTATCTGCCTCCCCACTTCCCAACACCTTCTGAGCTAGTCACTGTTCCTGAACAGCAGGCGTTGAGTAGGATTTTTAGATTGCTTTAAGTTTCATTTCAGTTTTGTAATGAAATTAAACTTAAACCATAAACTGAAACCTTGTCTTATGCACTGTACAGACTCATTGAGTATGTAATGTATGTATTTCACTAGACTCCTCTTCTGTTTGTGATTCCCCCTTCCCATATAGATAGATGGATAGATAGATAGTAGAGAGTTGTAGGAGTTAGCTTAGTAATAGAGATAGCGTTAGTGATTTAGTTTTAGTGTTTGTAGGAGTAGGTCTGTGTACTTATTCGTTAATCCTTTTAGTTCATAGTATTTAGAATAGTTAGTAGCAGTTAGATTTAGTGTAGATAGATAGATATATTAGATAAAAAAATAAATAAAAAAACCCATATAAAAACCAAAAAGAACAAATAAAAAACAAAAGAAAACCATATAAAACCATAAAAAACCAAAAAACCCATATAAAAACCAAAAAAAACACCCATAACAACATTTCCCGAACGGCCAAACCGAACAGCCGAACAGCCTAACCAAACGGCCTGTTCAGATGACCGAACCGAACAGCTGAACCTGAACTCGGCGAACTAGCCGAATGGACGAACCGAACGCAACTGAAACGAACACAGCCGAACTGAACTGCCGAACCGAATGGATGAACTGAACGCAGCTGAACCGAACGGCCAAACCCGAACCGCGATCTGTTCGCCCATCCCTACTAGTGAGGAGCCAGGAAAATTAGAACCCCTCTAACAACTGAAAATAGCCATCAGTGAGTCTGTCATAGACAATTGCCCCTGGTTAGAAGGGGCAGATATATTAACTCCAGCACTAATAATAAGGTTGCTGAAATCCACTGAATTCAGGAATCTCCATGACCATGCAACAATCAATCATCTATGGTCAGGGCCCCATGGGTTCTGCATTTCCACCATGGCTGCCAAAGGGTAAAATGCAGAATCCATGGGCCCTGGCTAAGGTGTTGTTGGCCCTGGCTATGGTACTGTTGGTCAGGTAGGGCAGTAGTCACACTAAAACACATGAGGTGATGGTCAGACCACCCAACATGGGTGATACGAACATTCCAAACCCAAATGAAGCACCCGGCTGGCACTATGGGTGCTCTCCTGGAGGCTTTGGGTAAAACCCAGAGATGCCATCACATCCAGGAACTCAGAAGCTGGACCCTTAGAGCCACCACCTCTGTGCACATTAAAATTCCCTAGGACAAGCATCCTGGGACACTCCAACAGCACCACCGACCGCAGCTCCCACACCAGTGGGAGCAGACACCTGGGTGCAACCATATCTATGACCATGGCCAAGGTGGCCAAGATGTCCAAGATGTCATCCCACAAAACAACCAAGCCATCAACAGAGTCAGTAGATAAATCCCCCAGAATATTCTGGAAACCAACTGGATCCATTAGCATCCAGGGTGGACCAACCTAATCAGTCCATCACATGAATGAGATCAGATGAGGGCTGGGATCTGGGCTTTCAGAAGATGATGGTCTGACCATGACAATGGTCACCCCCGATGACACCCCCAATAATTGGAACCCCTGTATACAGGCTGGTGCAAAACATCAAATCCAATGTGTGCTCCACCTCATGTGTCAGGCCAGATATTACCTGGGATAGGCTCATGGTTGTCATGGTGGCCATGCACTCCTGTTCCACTCCTGAAAGGCTGGTCTCAGCATGAATGCATTCAAGAAGTACTCACAATGGGCTCCACAGCAATCATTCAAAGGCATCTAAAATGGGATGCCTTCCTCTACGCTGTGGATCTTACCCCTCATCCTATGCACCCCCCACTTGTCACCCTAATGGGTATCCTAAAATTAGCTTGCACAGTTCCCTCACCCACTCTGAACCCCCTCCCTCCTTGTGGGACCTTCTTTCATTCACACACAACAAACAAACAGAAAAAACAAACAGATAATACTGACAGTAGGGGTGGGAAACCGGTACGATCCGGTATCCGATAATGCCGGTATCGGGCGTACCGGCATTATCGGATTCGGTCCCGGTATTCCGGCCCGGTACCGGATTTCAGTGTTCTGGTTTTTTTACATTGCAGCCATTTTTAAATGGCTGCAATGTAAAAAAAATTAAAGCCCCAGCCAAACAGTTTTTTT
>QEPC01008358.1:371046-395997 GCA_003113815.1 Sphenodon punctatus | reverse complement strand
GGGGGGGGGGGGGAGGTGAAGGCACACTCCAAGTCACTGTCGCTGTACTATGCTGAAGCTGCTTTGTGGTGCAAAAATGGTATACCTAATGGTCACCTCCACCACCTCCATCCGCAAACGGCCCATGAATGGCGTTCCTCCAGCTCAAGCCCAGCACTAGCCCTTCCTTCTCCTTGCCCTCAGGGCAGCTCCCCTTTATGTTGTTTCCTGGGGAAGGAGGACAGAAGCACACAGGTTTAGGTGCTCCTCCAGCACAAGCCAAGCACTAGCCCTTCCTTCTCCCCCCCCTCAGGGCAGCTCCCCTTTATGTAGTTACCTCTTGCCATGGCATTGGTACTATGGCAATGGTAACTTGAACAGACCAGGCAAAGAGAAGTGGAGCCAGGCAGAGAGATCCCAGTCTGGCCTCATGGTGCCAAGGAGCTGGCAGAACAGAAGAAGTTACCCTTTACAGTTAGATTCTGTTGTGCCATGCCATAGCCTAGACAATACAAACAGTCCCACAAAATAGTCTGCAACTGCATGGAGAAATAAATACAACCCAAAGTCAGCAAGCCCAGGCCCCAGCATTCACAAAATTCATTTCACACCGCCCCCCTCCATGGACACCCTCTTGGTATGGCATTGGTACTGTGGCACTGGTAACTTGAATAGATCAGGCAAGGCAAAGTGGATCCAAGCAGAGAGATTCCTCTGTCCTCATGGTTCCAAGTATCAACCAAACAGCAGGCAAAACTAGAAGCAATCTGGCACCCAATTTTTTATTTTTAAAAAAAAAAATTCATGGCATGGTAAAGGTAAGGATAACCCGCATCCCCCAGCATTGACCCTATAGACAAGCCATACCATGCCAAAACATACCATGTCAGGCACCCCTCCCCCCAGCAGATCTGGCAGCACTGTAGCACACAGCCAAATTCACCAAAATGGATACAGCCACTTTTATTTTGCCCTGCCAGTCAATCAAAACTTGCCATCTGGCTTACCATCACTCAGATGTTCCCTCCCATACCCACCTCCTACTAAATATGGCACTAAGTTTCATTTCCAGAAAAAGCTCAACTGTCCACCAGTCCCCCCCATGTGTGCAGTGGTTTACAAAGTTTTTCGAATAATGGATTTGGTCCTCGGAACTTTGGAATTTGGACTTTCTGAACTGAATACTGTAATAATCAGCTATTTCCAAAGTTTCCCAAAAGACTTCGTTTCAGCCCTAGGTAGATGGGTGTGCGCCCATCTACACACCCCCACCCACCGCACATGGACCACGACACACACCGACCCTCTCCCCCATTCCATGACCCATGTAAAAAGGGCCTTAAATGGCATTGTCTTATAACATGGTTTTATCTGTCTGTACTGTCCTTTTCCCTTCTCATCCTAAAATAACATGTTAAAAAATTAGAGCCTTATAGCCAAATCCTACAGCCAACTTCAGTGGAAGTTGTGCTGGAATGAGCTCTGTATAGGGGTGTAGCTAGGTGGGAATGGTCCCTGGTGCAGAAGATTGCATGGGCCCCCTTCTGGAGCAATTCGCTCCAGTGTGATTATGCATTTTACATGTGTGTACCTTGGGTGGTTGCACCGGCTGCACCTATTTTAGGGCTGAAAGGAGAATCAGTTTCTTTCTCATGAAAATTGAGAACCTTCATTAAGATATGAAGACAATCTCAACAGTGCAAGAGTTTGATGAGAATCCTGTCTAAAAAGAGAAAACCAGCTGCACATTTGCAAAATGGCCAGCATGGATGTTTTGGGCATGTACAGTCCTCTACCAAAATGGTGCCGGCATCATTGCCACTTTTGGAAAAAAATAGCCATTCTGCAATGTGCACTACTGGTTTTCTCACAAGATACCAACATAAGAATGAACATCATGAGAATACCGGTGAGAGAGAGAGAGAGAGAGAGAAATATATAAAAGCGAGACAGATGCAAGACTCGGGAAAATACATGGTACACAGTCACATGGGTCCGGTAAGAAAATGGAGGGAAAAAATCTCAACTAAGAAAGTGTTGAGAGCCAGGAGTTTTCTTGATTCTTGCTAAAAACGAGCCGAGAATCATGGTTCACACTGAGATTTGAGAGAAAAATAGAGATCAATTTTCAGTCCTACCTATTATATATAGTTGTGCCCCTAGTTCTACAGGCTCTCCTAAAACAGGCCCATACTAGCATGTTGGGACACTGCCTATGTACTAATGTCCCAATGTCAGGGGGTCAGAGAACCAAGGCCAGTCACTATCCTTTTTCCAATAACTAGCTGATGTCGGGGGGGGGGGGAGCAGAGATTTGTTTACTTCTATTTTCTTGAGAATGTACTCCTGCATCCTTATAGCAGTTAGACTGTCTAAAAATAGAATTCCATGCACATAGTGACTCTAAGGGCCAGTGAAGTGAAAAGCAGTTAGTAGGCTAAAAAACACTTGGACACATCCTGCTTGTTATTTTTCCTAAATTTTGTTAATACTTGGATTAATTAACTAGTAAGTGATATCTAAGGAAAAATAAAATAGGGGATTATGATTAGGGCTGTAGTGGAATATCGCAGCGGTAGCTATTTCCGGCGGAAACAGTGTTTCCGCAATTAGTGGAACGGCATGGCAGAGGCTTTCATTCCGCGGTTTCATTCCGCGGTTCCGCGGTTCCGCTTATTTCATTCCGCAACTTAGTGGAATCGTGGAAACATGACATTTTCGCTATTTCCGCAATTCCGCCAGCGCCAAAAAATAGCGGAATAGAGGTTTTCCGCGATTTCCGCGATTTTTCCGCAATTTTTCCGCAATTCCGCGATTTGCAGAATTCCGGCGGAATTAGCGGAATATCCGCAGAAAAGTCGCGGTGTGGCGCGGGCAGTTCCGAAATGGCGGAACAGAATCGCGGCGCGGTAAAAGCTGCTGCCGCATCAGCCCTAATTATGATACTAGATACTGGGCTCGATCCCAAACCACTGCACAAGTGGTTTGCACACAAGATGCACGTACACTATTTAGTGCACGGGATTTGGGATTGAGCCCAATCTCTTCCTCAATTTATACTTGGAATGTTTTCAGCAAATGGGCATTCACTGTTATTTATGTCCCTTAGCCATTATGTTTAGTAGAGTGGTGATATGTTAACAACGGATATTTTTAGACAAATGCCTCCCTACCTACTACCCACCAATCACCCACCCATTATGCATGTTTCAGGGCCTCATTGGCACCCTATGTAGCCCTGAAACATACATGATAAGTGTGTGATTGGTGGGTAATAGGTGAGAAAGGGCTTGTCTAAAAATACCTTATAAGGTTCATCTGATGACACCTGATGCCATTATCTGATGGCAGTGAAAAGCATAGAGAGCTAGCCTAATATTTTCTGAGAACTCATTCACATATGTGATGACTAGAGAATATTTTATGATAAATCTAACAAAACTAAACCGTCTGATCTGCCATTTTCTTATACATAAGAAGTATATAACTTGTGAATGGTTGGTTTTGATCTGGCATTCAGATACCACTATGATAAATATTATGGAATATAAGTACTGAAACAGGCAGAATCTTGCATGGTATACAAAAGAGAGGGTTTGGAGGGAAAAAACATGTTCTGCATTTTTGTACACCTTCAGTCAAAATTTTGATATTCCATTATAAAACAAACCAGTGGGTCCAATCCCAGAGTCCGCGAATCCCACGTGCACCTGCGTGCACCACCATTGCAGAACAAAATGTGCCAGATGGAAACCGCGCACCTGCACGCATGTGGGGGGAGGGGGTGCTTGCAGAAACCACGGACCATGGGCTTGGCCCCAAAGTCTGTAATAGTCAGGGATGGACTTTGGTATTTACTTCTGTTTCATTTTTTTTGCTTTAGTAATTCTGTTTCATTTTTGTTTGTTTCATTTTCCATTGAAGTAAATGGGAGCCTTCCTCCATAGAAGTAAATGGAAAGAGATCCAAGGGGTTTCCAAAACTAGTAAAGTGGCTACTAAAGTCGAGTGTAGTGTACTTCTCTGGCACTGGTTTCGAGAGTGGTATGGGTGCCACTGGGATTTGGGGGGAAATACCAGGGGCTGGGGGCTTTTAGTGGGTGGGGGTGCTTTGGGGGTTGCTTTTGGCTCAGGGAGTACCTTGTGGCTCTGGGCTGCGGTGCTTTGAGGTCAAAGGGGGATGGCTGTGCCTAGATGAGGGGAAAGGGTTAAGGGGGACTGGCACTAAGTGCCGACGGGGTTGAGGTGGCACAGAATTTGGAGGGACTGCTAGGGGTTGGGGGTTTTGGTGGGTCAGGATGCTTTGCTTCTGCATTGCAATTGGCTCTCTAACCCCTTCTGCCTGCCTGCCTCCACCCCATCACACAGCTGTCTCATCTCATCTGCACTGAATCCTGACATCTACTTTGCTTTCTGCTTATCCCAAGCCACCCTCTTCACCTGTGGCTGGGAACAAGGAAAAAGTAATGCTGATCTCAGGATGCAGGGCAGGTGAGATGAGGTAGCTGCAGGGTGGTTGGTGGGCCTGAGACTGGTCAGGGAGGGTCAGCGGTAACCCAGGCTGGATGGAGCTGGGAGACAGAGCACAACAGGAGAACAGTAGCGCTGCCAGAGCCCAGGTGAAAATGACCCGGCTGCAATTAACAAGTGAGGGAAGAGATACAGAGTGGCAGAGAGCAAGCTAAACAGAGCCCAGCAAATCGCAAAGGCATCTTTTTCAAATTTAAATACTGAACAGAATTTTAGTATCTGCTGCTCACTTTAGTATTATTAGTATTGATACTGAAGTGCTTACTTTAGTGCCATTGAGTATTAATACGAATTTAGTATTACCATCCCTAGTAATAGTATTACAATTTGCAGGTTGGTTTAGTCAAACACTTCCAAGGGTTCACAGGTGGTCTGTAGGTGAAGGTAGTATGAACCAGCAATAAGGTTGATTTGCAATGCATTTTGCAGAGTGAGAACTAGAGCTATTGAAATCTATGTTGATGATGCACTTTACTTCCATTTAGTGTTTGGCTTTGTGTGTGTCACACTTCAAGATATATCCTTGGAAACGGCATCTTTCAGCATTCAAAATCAAGGATGATACATGGAATACTAGTGTTATCACTGAATATAGTACTGGCTGCATGACTCTTACTATAGAATTTAGAAGTACTGAAACTGTCTCTCACTGGGGAAAATGCTAGGCTCCAAATAGTGAAAGTCTTTGGCTGTCCTTTTGATGTGATCTTCTTTTGCATAATTGTATCTGGTTATTGTGAAAGGCAGGTGTTTACTATACTCCTGCTCTCTGCGGACTGATTTAAGGTAGGTGATAATGCAGCTCCAGCACAACCTCTTGTTTTTCATCCTCTTTGGAGTCTACAAGATAAGACAGGAGGCTTATGCAGTTTTCTTCCTGAATTTTTGGCTTTGCACAGTGATACCTTTTAATGAGACAGTTTCCCTTTTTCACTCTACTTTCTCTTGCATATCATCGGAAGCTATTGATTTTTAGCAACCAGATTGAGCAGTATATGGCAGCAGCACCCCGAGACGGAATTACCATGTAAATAATCACTAGTGGTGTCATAAATAATTAACAGTGTAAGCTAAGTGGTTATTGTGGCATGTCTTTGGGAGTTGTGGTTGAGTTGGAGGCTGCAAAGATATTTCATTGTCTGTATTGTAAAGCAGTAACAGATGATTTATAACACTTGTAGTGCAGAAGAGAAAAACGTAGTGCAACTGACATTGGAGAGAAAAAATGACTATGATTTGACATGAAGAGAAGGCTTATAGAGTCCATGACGTAGAAGCACTGCAGTGTCTCTTGATGTAGAAAAAGAAAGATTGCTGTGTCACTGATGTAGAGGAAGATTAAAATGTTCTAATGTAGCAGGAGGAGTGCTGAGGTTCACATGTTGGAAGTAGGATCATTGCAGGGAAGGATAATTAACACAACACTTCTAGTACTTTTAAGAAGATAATAATTAATTGTGAAGTACTTTATGATGGTACTAATGAATTATAACATATGAAGAAACAACTATAGTTACCTTTCAAAGAAACAATTCTGCTTTGAAATGATTAAGAATTGTTTGTTTGCTTACAAAATTGATTTATTTATTTGTCTGTTTATTTTAAACAGTATACGTTTTTAAAAATACATTGATCTCAGAGGGTGCCCCCCCCCCCTCGCTCTTTGCATACTGTTATTCACGTAGTCTTAGAAGAAGGGCCTAGTATGAAAAGGTGGATCAAATTATTATTAGAAGGGAGGAAGAAGTAGTAAAAATGATGGGTGGGTTAGGAGAAAGCAGGGAGAAGCTGAAATGGGGGTTGGGGAAGGCAAGGAGGGAGAGGGGAGAGGCAGTGAGAAGGACTTACCAGTGATCCTTATTTTGGCTACAGAGTTCATTAGCCATCTTGGTTCTCTGGGGAGAAGAGGCAGAGTTCCTAACTTTAGCCAGGAAGATACCACACCTCCCTCTCCTCCCTGCTGCTATTGGCCCCAGGGTGAATCATCTCCTGTAGGCAGTGCTGACTGGGGAGCTTCCTTCATTGTGAATTCCCCAGTCCCTCTTCTTGCCTTTACTGCATAAAGACCCACAGGGCAGCCGAAGAAGCCTCCCTAGGATGGCACAGAAAAGCAACACATGGCCCTGCCCCCCTGGACCATCCCTCCTCTCTCTCCACCCCCCTTCTCTCACTCACAGCTAAGATGGCTTTGTGCATGTGCTGGTAAAACAGTGCAGCATCCGTGAGCTCAGCTGTGACTTGGGCAGAGGTTCAAGGAATGAGGGTGACGCTGCAACGACTCCATGGGAGGCAAGGTGGAGCCCCACTGCCTCTCTCCCACGAGCCGCTCCTGTGGTAAATATTCATGAACAAATGACACGCTGCATGGGTCAAATCATCAATAGATGTATATCAGCACAGTAGCCTCATAGAATGTACTGTACATGTAGCCTCGCAGTAGCCTCACAGAATGTTTCACCAACTGAATATCTGGCCCCTTATGTTCAAGTTTCTTATGATTACTTCAGGCAAAGTAGTCATAAGACTACTTTGAAGAAAAAATGAGTGTGTGCATCTCCAATAACCTACATAACCTTGGCATGCCATTTATTATCCTGCATAAATTTTTGTTTTTGTCAAATGAGTGCATTATATTGTTGCCAACTATGCACCTGCTGCTTTGCACCTGTTTTGGGACCAGTACATGTACCTGTGCAATGAGTCCTTCAATTTCCAGATACCACAATAGCTGTTAGTACTGTGTTTGAAAGCATGGTGCACATATACACATGTTGGGATGGTTACTACAGATATGCTGAATCACAGCAGAAACAAATACTGTCCTTAGCTACAATGTTTAACCATGAATCCATGCAGATTGTGCACTTAAAAAAATGAGTGTGTGCATCTCCAATAACCTACATAACCTTGGCATGCCATTTATTATCCTGCATAAATATTTGTTTTTGTCAAATGAGTGCATTATATTGTTGCCAACTATGCACCTGCTGCTTTGCACCTGTTTTGGGACCAGTACATGTACCTGTGCAATGAGTCCTTCAATTTCCAGATACCACAATAGCTGTTAGTACTGTGTTTGAAAGCATGGTGCACATATACACATGTTGGGATGGTTACTACAGATATGCTGAATCACAGCAGAAACAAATACTGTCCTTAGCTACAATGTTTAACCTTGAATCCATGCAGATTGTGCACTTAAATTCCTCTTTGATGAAGTCAACTTCCCAGGCAAGACATTACTTCCATGAGCTCATCAGCAAGACACCTCTCCTGTCCACATTTAACTCCCTATAAAAGAACTTTCTCTTTAGAAATATTCAAAGTAACCAGAGCTGACTTGCATATACCTTTCTTGTTCTGCCTCCTCTAGCCTTGTCTCTAAGATTGTCAGTCCTTGATGAGGGCATCCCTTCTTGAATGTTGTCCTAAACACCTAATAATATTTATTTAGCATCTATATAAATGTCTAGGAGCACAGGTCTTTAGGCAGATATGTCTCTACTATGTGTTAGCATCAGCAGTGAGTCGTCCCACTAAAGGAAATCTGACTCATTCCTCTTGATTGGTTGTAGATACTGCCAAGCACCCTCCTTCCTTTTCCTACTAAATATGTGTTATTAAAATTTAGCTATTTTTGTTGTGTTGTATTTTTTTGTAATATGAAAATTAAAATTATGTTTTGTATTTTATTGTAATATGAAAATTAATAAATATTATCCTTTAAAAAAAATCTTTTAATCTACCATGCTCTGCGAGTGATATTTAGAACCCAATTTCAATTTTCAGATTTAATTTTTCCCATTTTTTGGTAACTAAACCGTGCATCCCTTGAATTCAGAAATGATCTGTAGGCTTCATGCCCTCTGCACATGCATGCACAAGAAAAAAAAAAAAAAAAAGCTTGTCTTCATAAAATGGGGATTCAGAAATGGAGCTGCCTTAGTAGTCTCTGCATGCTATTGTTACTTGTGCCCAACCAGATGCTTGTTTTCTTATCATCATGTGTTGGTGCCACAGGGCAAAAGACATAATCTATATAAATCGTGAACTGAGGCAGGAGCTCAGTGAACAGTAGCAGGGTTTTTTTTTGCATCTGGCTGCAGGATTCATATAGGCAAAAGCTTGTCCAAGGCCTGTTTTTATATACATAATCCAAAAAGAGCAGTTTAGTTATAGCAAGATGTGATATCTGTCAAAACAGCCAGGTTAGTGTCATATTGGAAATAAGCACAAAGGCAAACGCTCATATTGCAGTCTATTTGAGAATAAACAGAAGGTCTGTACATTACCTGACTGTCTTGTTATGTCTCTAAAGTGTTGTTTTGATGATTTCTAAATGCCTGTCATGACCCATGCATAATACTATAGGTGAGAAAGTAGTGGGAATGACCATCCAGTGGCAGCTATGATCTTTCCAAAAGGATGCTTAGCTTCCAACTTGAAAAAAAAGCTGAATAGTTGGAGTTATATAAGCAATTTTGCTAAGATTCATTCAAATAATACTAGCATATGTTGAGCTTCTTTTTTAAAAATAAAAAATTAGCAGTGTGCAGATTACTTCTACATCAGGGGGAGGGGGAGATATTCAAATTAACATGATGTATTTACTAAAATATTTATTTTCTTCCTTTGCTATAATACAAATAGCATTTTGCAATTTTAAGACATTATTTTAGACACCACTTCATATGTAGGTCTGTCTATCAATAAAAACAGAGGTGACCACACCATGGGAGCAAGCTGACCTGACTTGGGTCAGGAAGCCGCTACAGACACGGTCCTGACTGGGTCAGGCTGTGGAACAAATATCATGTGGCCGGGGCCCAGTTGGGGTAGGGTAGATGCATTGACATGTGTCTGCGTGGCCCGGGCCCCACCCACACACTGCACCCAGCACCCCATCTCCCTCAATGATGGGCAGCTATGTTGGCTGATGACAGCTGCCATGGCAGACCTGAACTGGAACAGTGGGAAGAGACATGCAAACATGCTCTGGCCCACTTTGCCCTGATCAGGTTGGCACTAGCCTGGGTTATGACGTTGTCTGTTTGCTGAGGTGAGAGCCCTAGCTAACCACAAACGTGCCTGGGGTTAGTCTGGGAAAACATCTGCGGGTGAGATAACAAACATGACAGTGACCCACAGGCCAAAGCAAGCCAGGGCGGGTTACTGTCATGTTTGTTTTTACCCTTAGAATTATATATTTAATATATTTGTCCTAAAAGTTGATGGGAAAATTCCCATTGATTTCAACGAGGCAAAGACTTCACCATATGTTAAATGCAAGCTTTCCCCTATATGACCAGTAAATTCAGTAAATTTATTAAGGCATCCAGCTTTTGCCATAGCCAAATCACAAACAAATCACATACACAGACCAAAAGTCTTATACATCAAAATACACAAAAGAACCATGCCCTATATGTCCAAGTTGCCATTGTTTATTTATATAGCACCAGGATGTGTCTGGTGCTGGACAGATATAATTAGAGACAGATCCCTGCCCCAAGGGGTTTGGCATCTACAATGGACAAGGAGAGGGGAACATAAAGGGAGATGGAAATACAAGTGTATGTGCTTAGCTTGCTTACAAGTGGGAAGGCTAAAATTTAAAAAATGAATTATGGGATTAGTTATCAGTTGCCCATAAAACCCTAGAGTCAGACCTATCCTTCGGATTATTTAAAACTTGTGGGAGGCCTGTGAAAAAGCTGGTCCAGACAGCTGAAACATTTCTCTTAGCCATGGCTGCAGCTGCTCCTCCCTGATGGTTAGGGATTATGGGGCCTGGTGTGGCTATATTGGTTGCACCTGCATAATGATTGCCTTGTTCATCCCTTTGTGTCTACACATCATTCACTGTACAAGACTGCTGAATGAAAGTTATACTGGCACCTTTAAATCTGGGATTTCTTAACTTTGGGGTGTTGGATTTGCTAACCTAAATAACAATTTCATGCATTTTTATATACCATTCAATATAGTCTATTTGCAAAATTTAAAACTGTTGTGTATGGTAAGTGGTTGCTATTTTCCATACTTAGCCAGTACTAAATAAATTGCTAACAAGAATGCTGGAACAGTATACTCAGAGATTATATGCAATATAAAAGAAACTTGAAACTACAAAGATATGTTTTTTAAAATATTTTTTATTCAGCCACAGCACTCACGTTAGCTGATTTAGGATACAATCCAAGGTAGTGGTCAGTGTTTCAAACTTCCACAACTCAACATATTTTCAGGATGGGTCCATAATGCCTTGCAGGTTGCATATTTGAGGAGTCTTTGAATTAACATATACCTGAAATATTAGATTTTGGAGCATTCCTCTAAAGGTCATGGCTGTAGGTGTAGGTTCAGGATATGACCTAACATCACAAACAAATGACCCAAATTCCTTGAGATTAAATAAAGTGTTTCTCATGACTTCAGTGTGCTTTGTATTGAGTTCAGTGAAAAATACTAATCACTCTGCAGCTAACACCTCTCTATGCCCCTAGCATGATTTCTGTCTTTTATGCCCTATGGTACAATCTTTAGGTAATCCAAGTAAATCTAGCCAGAATGGATTAAATGTAGATTGCCTAATGTATTTCTGCCCACTTGCTTTCTGTCAGCTAGTCACCTTGAGTGGAAACAAATGAGATAGGGGTGAGCCAGATCCCCACGTCATCTCAAGGAGGGCCACCACAGCCACCAAACTCAGAGCCAGTGGGGAGGGCAGTTCAAATGAGCAGAGAATATGGGTGAGGAGTCTGCTGCCACAAGTCCCTCCATAGTGAGAGGGACTGGCCAAGGAGCTATCTGTATGGGACAGGATTCCTGGACCCCTGCTACACAGCAGGATTGGACCTCTGGGAGGAGCTGCCACCAAACAGCTGATCAGGAAGACCCCAAAGAGTGCAGCACACCAAATAGCTGATTGGGAGACCAGGAGGATCGTGCTAACCTGGGCCCCCTCAATCAGCTGTTTGGAAGTCAGGTTGTGAGTGCTCCATCCCGCCCCCCCCATCAGCTGTTTGGTGGACAAATTGAGCTTGCTTATCTGAGCTCAATCCTCGGACCTTGTCTCACATCTGGACTGGATGAGGCCTAACAGACATGAGGGTGTATTTTAACAGTGCCAGGTCCTGTAGGGTGAGTCTCAATAGGATCTACACCCCAAATGAACCAGCCCACTCGAGATTTACTGTCCTTTATTTACAGTGTTCATAATCCTCCTTCAAGATTGCACATAGCTACATGGTGCCATACCTGTAATTTATAGGGTTCCTGCCAATCCAGTCCCTCAGGCCTTGAACAATTTCTCCTGTAGCCAGTTTATTTACACTTCTCCTCTAACTGGGTGCCTGCTCCAAGGGCCCTCTGGGCAGGCACAATCCCTTCTGTAGCCAGCAAGTGATGCAGAGCCCTCCCTGCCTCTGGATACTGCCCATCTCTCTCTGTCTTTCTCTGAGCTCTCTTTCTCTGCGCTTCCCTTTTAAAGCTTCAGGGCTGGCCCAGCTGGCTCCAGTTAGCCACTTAACTTTAGTGGCTTACCCAGTTGTATGCTAGTCCTTCATGGTACTAGCACCTGAACATTATTTAGCTCCCACTATGGCGCCATCCTCTTTTATAAAGAGGGTACCACAGTTGTCTGGTCGGAACCATTTTAAGTTCCAGGCAGTTCCAAGAACCGTGCACTTGTCACATGCATGTTAGCCCAAGCCCATATTTTCCTGGTTGGATGAGGCTTAGCCCATGCCACATTGCTGATTTTCTCCAGGTGACGCGTCCCATAGCAGCCGTCTGTCCGCCCTGAGGTGGAAGTGAGTGAACATTTGATAGTCACTGAACAGATGAGCAGGTGAATTGTGGGCTACTGTGGGCTGTCGCAGACTATTGAATGAAATACACACCATCAGTTACTCCAATTTGCAACTCATTTTTAAAGAGAAAAATATCCTATAAGTTTGCTGTAAGCACTATTGTACACATTTTGAGATCAGTGCATTGGGCTTTAGCTTCACAAATTCAATTAATGTCAATAGAAGCTGTGCAGATAAATGGCTATGTATATCACTTTGAAAACTCAGGAGTTTAGTCTTCCATATGGGAATGACTGGAACATATTTGTTTGAATCCAGCGTGGGTAGAAGACTATTTCCAGCATGACACATTAAAGTTAACTGGAGTCGTGTAGCTAAATCTCTTTGCATTAAAATTTCCCCTTGATGTTTTCAATTGGAAATAGAATTTACAGAAATTGTGGGAAGGCCAGCTAGTGGGATCTACATAAGGACAGATGATAGGGTATTTCCAGGGTATTTTTGCTTCTTGAAATGGAATTAGACTCTCAGCATCAAGCTACTAAAACCTTAGTAGACCTATTTGTTTTATATAGAATTATGTACACGGTGCTGTATTGAAAAGCTTCTGGATCTTTTCATTTTGGTTTCATAATTGAGGTTTGCTTCCTTATGGAGGCTGAATGATGGAAGTACAGCTGCTAATAGATAACACTATTCAAATCATAACCATGAACTTGCATTGAAATACTCTCAAAACTGTCACTATCACAAAATGATTAAACACTTCTCAGACACAAAACACATCTAGTAATATATGAGTAGTAAAACATCCATGGAAACAAACTGTCCATGGATATTTAAAATTGAATTACCAATTTTCATGAATATTTGATCTGCTTATTACCTGCAAAATGTTTCAGACTGGATGCCTGTAATTTGAGTTTATTAAAGTTCTTGAGGCTAGGTTTTGTGTGACAGGTAGGGCTGTAGTTCTGGAAAAGTAGAGAAATTGTATAGTATATTAAATTTAACAGGGTAGGCAGACATAGTACAGAAATATAAACTCTTGTATTAATACACTATGTACCATAAAAGTATAATTTCTGACTTCCCACCCTTGTGTTCTTCTTGATGCCCTTCTGCTATAATGACTAAAGTAATAAGGGTTATTTTCCTAAATTTTCATTTGATTTTTTTCAGAAAAAAACCCTGAGACTCCTTTTTTAGGTGTAACTGCAATGCTGTAAATTTAGACCACAACAAAGACAATGCAAAGTATATCAACTATTAATCTGATTGTCCTGGCAACTGCAGGTACTGAGACCTGGTGTCCCGACTCACAGTTTCCACTTCTTTAAAGTGTTTTTGAAAATATTCCTCTTAGAGCTTTGTGAGATAATATCTTAAATGGGAGGATAATATCTTTACTTTGGGGTTTTTCCCAAAAAATTGTGTTGGTGCTCTGTTTGTCTTTTAAGATAACAACTACGAAACGTATTGCCACATTGCAGAGTGTAGATGGGGGAGGGAGAATAATTCCTGTGTCATATTAATAACTCCTAAGGCTGTTTGCCCACATTACATGCTCAGTGAATCTCCCGGCACAGAAACTCACAGCTAAGAATCTTATGCTGATCTCTGCATGTAAGGCACGGGGGTAAAAACATCATCAGTTGGGTCTTGCAGCATTTTTTCTTATGAATGACAGGGCTCAAAATCCAGCCCTGTCATTCGGAAGAAAAAAATCCAAGTTGCTGAAACTTCTCAGTCCAGAAGGAGAAAAATTAACTCGTACTGAAATGCTACTAAGAACTGGATTGGTAAGAAGGAGATTTCTCACCTATGTAAAAACTTGATCCTATAAGAAAATACTAAGTATATTCAGTTCCGACAACTGTATTACAGCAGAGGATAATGCACAAAGAGCGTTAACACTCTTAGCTTAATCCTTTATCCATAATCATTAAAATGCATTCTAGAATATCTATTTAAATGTGATCTTTCTCTGACATGTACATACAAATTAGTGGTTCCATTAGCTAAATCCAGCTGTTATACTCAAGACCCCCACCCACATCTTGAAATCTTGAAGTTTATTTCCTCAGTTATCCTAACACCAGTTCCAGGTTTTCTTTAAAAAAAAAAAAAGATCAAAGTTTATTTATGGTATTTTTGATCTTATCAGCTTGATGCATTTTATAATATGAAAGTGTCACAACACAGAAACATAATAGGGAAAAATTGCATGTTAAAGCATCACAAATACTTAGCAGGTGCATACAACAGGATATCTATAAAATAAGTATATAAGTATTTAGAATCCATCTGTAATGATAAATATATATATATAATATTTCTTATACAACAGCACAGACTAGTGGTTGTGCTACTGTAGGTCATGCCTTGTTCTTTTAGACACACTGTGAAGGATATAGGGAAAGTTTAGCTCCAAAAAAAACCCTGGGGGTTTAATTAAGAGGAAGGGGAGAAGTATTTTTTTCTGCAGGAAACAAACCGAAAATAAATTGTGCAACATGAGGCTCACTTCCAAAGACTAGCTAGAGTTAGGCTATGTTGAAATAAACTGGAAAAGTACTTTTCATTTCTGACTCTTAAGTGTACAGTGTACAGATTGTTCAACTCAGATATGATGCTGTTTTCTTCAACTGGGAAATTGCACCAGACCGCTGTTTTTGAGTTACTTATTAGCAGACAAGGCCATTCTGTTTAATCATTGTTATTAATTCTTCTTCTTCTTCTTCTTCTTCTTTTTTTTATTATTATTATTATTATTATTATTAGTAGTAGTAGTAGTAGTAGTAGTATTGATTGATTTATACAGAGTTTATAGTATAAGCACACTGAAGACTAGATTGGATACAGCAGCTAAATGGAGATGTATTAAAATGCAATAAAATGGACACATTATTTATGCAATAGTAAATTTAATGTGTCTTGTATTTTTTTATATTCATTTTGTGCAACACTTCGTCCAGAAGTGGTTCTGTAGGAATCACAAGATCCGTTTTAAAAATATGTGCCAATATGTCATTGTATACTTTGGAACATATCATTTCCCCATATCCTGTATACTTTTGTTCAATATCCTACATTCAGATATGAGAACTTCCTATAAAGTTAAGAACACACAAATCCAAGATTTCGGCAGAGTAAATACTATTTTCAGATAGTGGAAAAAATACTATATCTGTCTCTTTCAGTTTTATTTAGTTTCCTATAGTCAAAGTCCTGCCTCCCAAATATTTGGAGGCAGCTTAATTAATTTGATATGAAACACTGAATTGGAAGTTCAGAAGCATAGGTTCTAATCCTGGCTATCTCACTGATTGAAAACATACATGCAGCCATCACTGTATGCAGCTGTGGCTGCATGTCCAGGAGTGGGATAGCCATTCCCGCCACCCCTGGTCAGGTCAGGGGTATGGAGCCAACCGTTACCCCAGCCTGATTCATCCAGGGAGGAGGGAAGGGGAGTGACATATGGATGGCTAGCTCCACCCTTGCGCTGCAGCTGGTACCCTGCCCCCTGCCATGATGGGCAGCCATGGCTGCCAATAACAGACAGCCATGGCATCCCTCCACACTGGACCCAGTGAGTACAAAAATAGACATGCCCATCCAGTTCGCCTTGCTGTGGCCCACCTGTGCAACTCACAGGGCTGGACTGTGGGCCCAGAATGAACTGGGCCCATGTTTCTGGCCCAGCCACCAACCCCAATGGGATTTGAACAGGGCCCACATCTGGTGGTCCCAGAACAGATGTGCAGAGTTTGGGGTTAGCCCAAGCAGGCCAGAGCAGGCAAACTGGGCCAGCGTTGCATTTTGTAACACCCGTCGATCTGGTGAAAGACCTGCTAGTTTTTCCTCTCTGCTTCGGTGTCTCTTTTCATTCTTTGTATGCTTAGACTGCAAGATTTTGAGGGCCAGAAATGCCTCTTACCATATGAACCATTTTTAGCACAATGAGTTATTGGTCTTGGTTAAAGCTTCTAGCTACTTCTGTAATACAAATAAGTAATCATTCTAAATCACAACCTGGCACATTCTACTATTATCAGAACATTTGACCTGGTCTGTGGTTCAGGATATAACTTTAAAGATATTTGTTCCCTGTATGATACATTAAAATGTATCCGAGGAGTCCAAAAGGAGAAGGTCAAGTTGGTCTGTGTTCCTGAGCAAAGACACTATTCCAAGAGTAGAGAGAGAGTCAAGATGACCGGATCACTTTTTTCTATTTCTAAAGTCTGTAAACATTGTCTGTTGTTATGACTACATGAGTTCACTTTGTGCTGCTCTAATGTAAACAAAAATCCCTCATAAAGTATTTTCTGAGTCAAGTTTAAAATGTAAAGGCATGTGGGAAGAATACAATACAGAACAAAGTGTCTTATGGTCATTTACAGCTGGATTACTTCATAGAACAAGTGGATTTTCAGAAACATTTAATGGAATGGGCAGTTAGTACTTTTTACTCAAGTCCTTCTCTTCTAACTAACATCACCAGGGCTGCCACTCATCATCCAGCCATTTGAAAGATGCTGACCTATCACTTCCCCCAGTGATACATCCAACCAAAGATAAATTATTGTCAAATTCAGTAGCGTGGCTGACTGACAAGTAGGAAAGCAGAAAGGAAATAAGTACTAACACTGGACAAAGAATTTTGCAGGAGTCTGGCTGACTTGATAAATTCTGGTTTTGTGTAGAGACCCTTTTCATTTTCATTTTTTCATTTTCATTATTTAAATCTGTGATTTTTGTTTTCAGAAATATCAAATTGGCGTTTTTGTTTTTGCTTTTGTTTTCATTTTCCATTGGTTTCAATGGAAAACAAATTTCCAGCTGTAATGTTTTTGTTTTTCAATATATTTGGCTGGAACCTGCAGAGCTTATACCTCCAATGGAAGACATTATGTGTACCAATTTCCGAAAAGATTGGATAAAGGAATTCAATTTTAGAAGCAGTTGAATGAATTTATTTTGCAAAAATCTTCATATACGTTCTTAGGTGTAAATTCTTTTCCTCACATTTAATGTAAATGGAACTTTGCAAATTTATACCCCTTCCTATTTTTACTATCTCTGCTAACTTTCAGAGGAATTGGATAAAGGGTCCTGGTGGTATAAGCAATTAACGTATAAATGTATGTCTGACTGTAGCATCTTTGTAGTCCAACCAGTATACATGTAATTTGACAGGGATCTATATCACACTTTCAGGATAATTTCTGCCAAATATGAGAAAGATGTGATAAAGGGTCCCTATTTTATGTGCCCGCACAGGATATGCAGACGAGAAACCTATGCCAGGGATTCTCTTACATGTCACTGTGGTAGAAGATCGGTTTGTGATGCCAGTTGGACAGCAGAAATGTCAATCAAATATCCTCATTCTGTGTTGTTACCATCTGAACATCTCTCCCCCACTTGTTACTGGGAAGTCAGAAGCATCTGTTAGGAAAGAGCCAATAGAGATTCTCTCATGTCCTCTGTCACAGTGCTGCAGGATGTGATTGTGATGATAATTAGCCAGCCTGGATGTGTAAACTATGTCTCATGATTTCTGGGATGCTATCCCCAAAGTCCCAGTTATGTCCATTCTATGCCCGCCTGAGGGCCGCCCCCCATGCCCGTCTCAAAGCCACTGCCGATTGGTCCTGTAAAGCTGGAAGCATGCAGTAATTGGCCAATGAATGTATCTGTCAGTCTTTTGGGTTGCTCCACATCCTCCCTCCTACAGCCTCTCTCTCTCCCCCTGCCATGCCAGTGCCTGCCTCTGACTGGCATTGCATGTGCTGCTATCTATCTGAATAATGGTCTTCAAGGGGACAACTTCAATTACTTATAAAATTGAGTCCCTTTATCAATTGTCCTGTAGTTAGGCAAAGATGACAGGGAAGGTATGTGATACATTACAGTCAAATATCTTGTAAACAGGATGGAATATACAAATGTTACAGCTGGAAATGTATTTTCAAGTTAATTATATCATCAGGATGCTTCATCCAATCTTTCTGAGAATTGGCAGGTGTGTTAAGCTTGTGGAGGGACATGATATTCACAGATTTCATGCAGATTGGATGGAAGATAAAGAAGGTGTAGCCATGGATGTGTACGGAGCTTTTCTTAAAATCACAACATTAAATTGCTTCTAAAATCTGTTCACTTTATCAAATCAGTTCAAAACATAGTACACCTAGTGCCCTCCACTGGAGGTATGAGCATACCAAATTTAATCCTAATTGAATTAGAAACAAAAAGGTTATAGCCAGAAATACTTTTTTCAGTGTTTTCCATTTATTTCAAAAACAAAATGTTGTTTTGTTTCTATTTTCGTTATTATCTTTGTCATTATCATTATTGCAATAACAATAATGAAAATGACAATTTTCATTCTTGTTATTGTACTAACAAAAACGATATGCACACCCCTTGTTTTGTGTACTGAAAGCAATTAAACAGAAAGAAAAGGTGATCTCGTTTTTTCCCCTTGAATCATACAAAATCAAGAAAGTATTGGAAATCTTGCAAAAAAAATATTACTTGATCATGCCGGATGTCCACCAGTGATGTGGGGTTTCTGCAAATTTTGAAATGGAAAATTTTCTAGAAAATTTTCCCATGCAAATTTTCTTATTTTCATTAACATAATTTGCATACAGATTGCATAATATAATTTTGAATCTGAACATTTTCCTTAGAAAAAAATCCTATAGCCCTGGAAAATTTTCCTTTGAAAAATTTGGTAGTGGAAAATTTTCGGCCCACATCCCTGATTTCTAACTTAGATTTCAGATAAGAATGTTATATATGCATCCAAATCTTCAAATAATCTGCATAGTAAACCTGCAAATTATGCCTTTTGCTAGTAACCCTTATGAAAGAAATTATTGCTGAATTGAGGCAGAGTCACTGATCCTTGAAATACACAATTCCTTTGCTTTCATTATCATGCTCACAAATGAGGGCTCCAAAAATCACGTTAATCGCCATTGGTCCCATTCGTAGAAGCTGACTATTTTTGTTATATATAAAGATGCTGTAAATGTTTCTAAGCAGTTACCTGAAATGCAACTACAACCATCCCATAGCCACTGGCCCACAAAAGGGATCAGGTGATAGGAAAACATTTATTGAAATTCACACACTCACAAAAGTCATCACTCTTGAAGAAAGGTCAAGTGTAAAGCTGTGAAATGGGTACAAGATTTAGTGCCCATGGGGAATACCAGGTTTTTGGGTACTACATGGATTACCAATGGGTTACCCAGGCACTTACTGGGTAACACCAAAAATTGAGTATTTCTGGTAGTGACCAGAAGTAGTTTCCTGGGACCGGAAATTGACTTTCCAGAACAGAAAGGTTCATTATCTGGGATTGAAAAACCATTAAAAAGTGTGTTAAGAAGGAAAATTGAGGGGAGGGGAGGAGGGGGGAAGAAGGGTTTTTTTTCATGGAACCGGAAGTAGTTCTCCAAGAATGGAAGTTGCTGGAAAATTTTCATAACTTCATGAAAACATGATAAAGACTGAGATGTTCGGAGTCAGTATATCAACAAAATTGTCAAAAATTCAATACTTGAAGTTGACATTTTGGGACCAGAAATCAATATTTCGGGACATTGGGTACCTGATCAGGTCGTATTCTGATACTGCATGGTACCTGATCATTACTGGTTTGACTTGGGTACTGGAAATTCAACAAGTTACCCTATTTTGCTGGTATCCTCTTTCAGCTGTAGTCGAGTGCAAAAGACTGGCTAAGCAACATTGGACATTATGGATATATTTTCAAAAATAGCTCTTAACTTGAATGAAACAGGGGAAATGGTATTTTTTCAAAGGGGTTTATCATTGAGAATAATTTTAATGATCAGAGTTTTACTTTATTTCAACTTTCCAGACAGACTTAATCAATATGCAAGGTCTATCTAAGTTCAAAAGAGACCTGTGTTTCACAAAATGACCTTGTTCTACATAAATATGGATACAAATTTGGATTTGTCTGGTGTGGCTCAATATTTCTGTAATAACAGAACTTGAGAAACAGGTGATAGAGTGTGATTGAACTATAATGGAGATACATTTTATGTTTCTAGTGCCCTACCGCTTGATGGTGCTTAGAGTGCTTCAGAACATTAAAAATAAATAAATAAAACAGCATAACTTAAAATCCATGTAAAATCCACTTAAAACAATTTAAGAGGGGAGGGGGAAAAAATGCATCAAGAGGAACCAGCAGATGATCCTCTAAAAGCACCTGGAGAACAACAGAAGAAAATTGCAGGTACTTTTTTGAAGGTGAGGAGGGATGAACTGAAACAAACATACCTAGACAAAAAACCTTTGGTTTAAGAAGCTTGTTAAGGCTGCATTACAAATTAAACTCAAACGTTAACATGACAGTAACTTGTATGTTATGGCAACTTTATTAAATATCAGACCAATCTATACATTTTTCTTTTCTCATTCATTAATAAAAAAAGTTATGACTTAACTGAAATTAAGCTGCATATGTATGGTATGGTGACTGAACAATACTTATGCATGATGAGGAATGTATACAGTTTAATTTCAGTTAAGTTATACCTGTGGCTATGCGGGGAGCAAATAAAGAGTTCTTTGCCTTGTCCATGTTTATGGGATCAGTTTCAGTTGGTGACCCCTACCGATGCAGAAGGATGTTCTTGGGGCTGTTAGGGCTACCTGTTGTGAACTGGACCCTTGCCCGTCCTGGCTGGTTAAGGTCTGCTGGGAGACGATGGGGGCCATTGCTGGAAAGGGTGGTCATTGCCTCCCTTAGGGAGGGAAGGGTGCCAAGCTGCCTTAAAGAGACAGTGGTGCGGCCCTGCTCAAGAAACCATTGCTTGACGTTGACTCCCTTGCCAGTTATCGGCTGGTCTCTAACCTCCCCTTTTTGGGAAGGTTATTGAGCAGGTGGTGGCCCGGCAGTTGCTGGAGCATCTGGATCCTGTCGGTTTTTTTGATCCCTTGCAGTCAGGATTTTGCCCGGTTTATGGTACTGAGACTGCGCTTGTGGCGTTGGTCAACAATCTACGCCAGGAATTAGATCAGGGCCATTTGACCCTGATGAATCTATTATATCTGTTGGCTGCTTTTGATACCGTTGATAATGAGATGTTGGTGACGTGCCTGCAGGACCAGGCGGGGGTGGGCGGTATGGTTCTTGACTGGTTCCACTCCTTCCTGGCCAGAAGAACTCAGTGTATGGTGTTCAGGGATTATTTGTCATTATTATTATTATTATTATTATTAACAAACATTTATATAGCGCCAGCAGTGTACCTTTATTACTTTACAAAGTAATAAAATAGACACGGTCCCTGCCCCTAGGGCTTACAATCTGCGAGACAGGAACTGGGGGAGAGACAAAGGAAGGGGAACAGAGGGAGAGACAAGGGGTCTAATATACATGAAGATGCGAGGTCTCAGGTTCACGTACTTGGCTTGGTGACGATGAGAATGACAGCAGACAGATCCATGTTGCAAGGATAAGGGTAAACAGACCATAGGTATAGGAAATAGTGGCTCAGCAGGATAAAGAGTCAGACAGAGCAGAGCGAAAGAGGTGAGTTTTAAGGAGAGATTTGAAGGTATGAAGGGAGGGGGCAAGGCGGATGTGAACAGGGAGGGAGTTCCAGGCATGGGGGGCAGCAAGTGAGAAGGGACGAAGGCGCTTAGGGGAGCAGGGAAGGCGTGGAAGGGTGAGAGAAGGGACAGAGGAGGAGCGAAGTGCACGGGCTGGAGTATGGAGGGCGATAAGTGCAGAGAGGTAGGGGGGAGCAAGGTTGTGAAGAGCTTTATAGGTGAAGACTAGGAGCTTGTGCAGGATTCGTTCAGGAAGGGGAAGCCAGTGAAGCGAAGAGAGGAGGGGCTGCACATGGTCGAAGCGACTGGCGAGGTAGATGACCCTGGCAGCAGAGTTTTGGACAGAGATGAGGGGAGAAAGGTGAGACCGGGGAAGGCCAGTGAGAAGGAGGTTACAGTAATCGAGGCGAGAGATGACCAGAGCATGAACAAGAGTTTTGGCAGACGAGACAGAGAGAAAAGGGCGAATCTTAGCAATGTTATGGAGGGAGAAGCGACAGGATTTAGCAACAGAGTCAATGTAGGGTTTAAAAGAAAGGGCTGAGTCAAAGATGAAGCCTAGGCTACGGGCTTGGGGGACAGGCAGGATGGTGACTCCATCAATAGTTATTGACAGTGAGGAAGGAGAGGAAGGATGAGGGGGGAAGATAAGGAGTTCAGTTTTAGCCATGTTGAGTTTGAGTTGACGTTGAGACATCCAGGTAGAGATGTCAGAGAGACAGTTGATGAGACGAGCTTGAACAGAGGGAGAGAGAGAGGGAGTAGAGAGATAGAGTTGAGTGTCATCAGCATAGAGGTGGTATTGGAAGCCATGGGAGGCAATGAGTTTGCCTAAGGATGAGGCATAGATCGAGAAGAGGAGAGGGCCAAGAACAGCGCCTTGAGGAACACCAACTGAGAGGAGGACACCAACTGAGAGGGTTTCATCATACCAAGACCTCGTGTGTGAAGTCCCGCAGGGTTCTGTTTGTCCCCTCTCCTGTTCAACATGTATATGCAGCCACTCGGTGAGGTGGTCAGGAGGTTTGGCATGCAGTGTCATTAATATGCTGATGACACCCAGATTTACCTCTCTTTTTTTATCAGACCCAGACCTGCCAGTCTCAGTGCTTACTGGGTGTCTGGCAGCTGTGGGGGATTGGATGAGGGTTAATCAACTAAAGCTGAATCCTGATAAGACGGAGATGATGCTGGTGGGTAAGGCGGTGGGGGTGATGGCCCCCATTGTTGATGGAGTCTGCCCTCCACTGGTTCCCCAGGTACGGAATCTGTGGGTGCTCCTTGATTCGCAGCTCTGCTTGGATGCTCAGGTGGAGTCTATGGCAAGGAGTGCCTTTCTCCAATTACATCTGGTGCGTTGGCTTCGGCCATATGTCTCAGACTCGGACCTGGCCACTTTCATCCATGCTTTCATCACCTCTAGGTTTGACTACTGCAACACGTTCTAAGTGGGGCTACCCATGGTGATGATTCGGAGACTGCAGCTGGTGCAGAATGTGGCAACCCATCTCCTGGTGGGACTGGGCCACCAGGAACATATTACACAGGTTCTTCGGTCTCTGCACTGGCTGTTTATAGTCTTCCAGGCTCGATTCAAGCTGTTAGTGCTTTCCTATAAAGTCCTAATTGGCCTTGGCTCGACCTATTTGTGGGACTGCCTCACTCCCTGGGACCTGGATCAGCCCCTGCGGTCATCAGGGGTGTGTGTTCTTCTCGAGGTCCCCTGAATCTCCTGGGGGACCACAATGGGGAGGGCCTTCTCATTGGCTGCTCCGTGGATGTGGAACTCCCTGCCAGTGGAGGCCTGTTTGGCCCCAGATCTCCCCTCATTTGATTCCATTGTAAGACAAGACTGTTCTGCCTGGCTTTCGATAGGGAGGATGGGGAGGGTGAGGGGAATGGGTTAGGGTGGTGGGCGGTTAGGGATATTTTTTTTAATTCCTCCATTTTGTGTTTGTTTTAAAGTTGTTTTGTTGTTGTTTTTGCTAGTGTAAGCTTCCCAGAGCTGCCTGTGGCAGGATGTCTGGGATAGAATTTTTTTTTTAAATATATTTTTTAATTCATTAATAAGAAAAGAAAAATGTATAGATTGGTCTGATATTTAATAAAGTTGCCTTAACATACAACATATTGTCATGTTAATGTTTTAGTATAATTTGCAATGCCACCTTAACAAGCGTCTTAAACCGAAGGTTATTTGTCTAGGTAATTTCCCCTTCTTTTGAAACTTAATAATTTTGTTAATGCATAAGCTGGCCCCAGGCACAAGAACACTGCAGGTGCTCACCCATCCCTCCACATCGAGCAACCTGTTTTTTCGCAGGTTTGTCTGTGCAGGGGTGATGAGTGGAGGTGCGTGTTACAGAGAAGCACACAAGCAACTGCTTTCATATGAGACGCACCCACCCATGCCACTGCGTGGGTGCATCTCATGTAAAAGAGGTCACACACTCATTCACACATGTGCTCTCACCTCTCTCATACACACACTCATTCTAACTGATCTCACACACAGTCATTCAGACACAGTACACACATGCTCCCATCTCACACAATTATTCAAATTGATCACACTCTCATCCACAAACACTACACACACATGCTCTCACCTCACACACTCATTCAGATTCATCAGTCATGCACAGTAGACCAGGGGCGTAGCTAGTGTGCAATATAGGGATGGGCGAATGCGGTTCGGAAGTTCGGAGTTCGGCCCGAACTTGAACTGTTCGGATGACCGAACTCGAACCCGAACGCAAGCCTGAACGCGAACATACCGAACAAACCGAACACCGAACGGCGAAATGGCCGAACAGTTCGGTCAGTTCGGATCGCGTTCGGATGAGTTCGGGTGGCAAAAAAGGTTCACTGGAAGGTCAAACATTACAGGGAGGTGTCAGTCACTGAGGAGCAGATTTCCAGGCACCAGGGGTGGAGAGGCTTGCAAGAAACGAAACTAATTATCTGCCTCCCCACTTCCCAACACCTTCTGAGCTAGTCACTGTTCCTGAACA
>QEPC01008358.1:280708-370068 GCA_003113815.1 Sphenodon punctatus | reverse complement strand
GTGTCAGGACGCTCTAGGCCTTCTGGGGAAACCCGGAAGTTCCCCGGAAGGCCTAGAGCGTCCTGACGCCGGCAGCGACAGCCGGCGCTGAGGCCTCCGGACCGCCCGCCGCCGCCGGAGCTCCCAAAGGTAAGCGGCGCGCACTGACCTTTAGTAGGGGGGATCCCTGGGAGTGTGTGTGTGTGTTAAACACCCCCCCCAGGGATCGGGTGATACTTACCGGCGGCTGCGTGGACGCCGCGGCCGCTGGTGCTGGGAGGTGGGCTCGCCTCGCCTCGCCTCTGGGTCTTTTCTTTTAAAACAAAAATCCAGGCTGGGCAGGGTGGGTGGGGGGTGTCCCCCCTTCCACCCGCGCAGCCTGGGAGAGGGAGGGGGAGGGAAATTAATAAATAATAAATTTATTTCATTGGTTTCAATGGGGACACAGCGCCCCATTGAAACCAATGAAATAAATCCGGTACCGGTATACCAGATTTAATCCGGGAATCCGGTTTTCGTGGAACCGGTAACCGGTAAATCCGGTAGCCGGTAATGGGCCCGGGGTCCCACCACTAGTTATTAGATAATCCATTTACTTCAGAGCATTTAGAATAGTTAATAGCAGTTAGATTTAGTGTAGACAGATATATATAATATTAGATTTAAAAAAAATAAGAAAACCCCATATAAAAACCAAAAAACCAAATAAAGAACAAAAGAAAACCCAATAAAAAACCAAAAAAACATATAAAAAAACCCCAACAACCATAACAACACTTCCCGAACGGATGAACGGATGAACCAAACAGCCGAACCGAACCTCCGAACGGCCTAACCGAACAGCCTGTTTGTACGAACGAACCGAACATCCGAACCCGAACTCGGCGAACGAACTGAACGAACAAACCGAACGAACGAACCGAACAAATCCGGAACAAACAAACCGAACGGACGAACCGAACGCAGCTGAACCGAACGCCCGAACCTGAACCACGATCTGTTCGCCCATCCCTAGTGTGCAATGGGCTCCTGGCCAAGAAGTTAAGATGGGCCCCCCTCTTTGCGTCCCGCCGGTGGGCATAGGGGTGCCACCCATCTTGGAGGGCCTAGGGACACTGTTCTCAAAAACACAAGACACCCAAAATGGAGCCAGCCTATTAAGCGCATTATTCCATGAAAAGAGACATATATATATATATAACCAGTTCAGTTTTGCCCCCATAATCAATTCATCCTGACCCCATCCCATAACCAGTTCATTTGCGCTGCTGCCCACATCCTATAACCAGTTCATTTGTGCCCCCGCACCCCATATAATTAATTCACACTGCCCCCCACCCATAACCATTTCATTTGCACCCCCGGGGCAGCGTGAATTGATTATATGAGGGGCACAAATGAACTGGTTATGGGTTGGGGGTTTAAAGGCAGTATTCCTGTTAGCAATAACTTCATTAAGAAGAGTTAGTGAAATAGAAGCCATAATAATCTCAGAATCATATTTGCAGATTTTCCAAGATAGAAGAGATATTTCTTTACATCCTAAATTCCTACCTAAGATAGTGTAAGTAAGACAGTTGTGAGACTGGTTCTTTTTACATTGCCCCTCCCACCCATGAATATGCAGATTTCTGCGTGTTCATGGGTGGGGGAGTCCTGTGTGAATGACATGGTACATGCAGGGGTGCATGCGGACTCCCACCCAACATGCATCCTCAATCACTCTCCATCTGGTCCCCACGCAAGGAGCAACTGGGGGAAATGGCAGTTGCTCCCTGGGTGCAGATGAGTGGGGGGTGAGTTGGGATGCATGTGTGGCCATGTGCACGAACAACCCATGCCCCGGCATACCCATGGACCCACCACTTGGCAGAACCATGTAAAAACAGTCTGTGAGGAGCCACTCAAAGAAGAATGGAAGGTTGCTGCCTTGTAGACAAGGTTCTTCGAGATGGATCCTAACATTCTCACAACACTCACCCTTCCAGCTCTGCATGGATTTTTCTTATATTCCTAGAGAGGGTTGGAAGGAACAGTCATTCTGAGGGGAGAGTGCTTTTTATACTAGAGGAGTTCAAGACCATCAGATGATCTGTTATTTGAATATGGTGGGCATGCCCAACCCAGTTGTGAGAATGTTAGAAGCCATCTTGAAGAATCTTCATTACAAGGTAACAATCTTCTGATCACACACACATGGGGAGGAGTTGTTTGTAAACAAACAACTTTATCTCCCAGTCCAATCGGTGTCTTTTTGTCCTGCTGCTGCAGCACTACTAGCAGGCAGAGACAGGTGAGGGATGGGGACCCCCCACACACACACCTTCAGCCCCCACCCTGCCCCTGGACTCTCCTTCATTGTTTGTAATCACAGAACACGTGTTCCTGGAGAAAAGCTAGAATGGTCACCAACTGGAAGTTTTTGCTCTACTGACTCCCATTGAACAGCATAGGTGCTGTTCAATGAGAGTTTGCTACCGCCTTAACTATAGGGCCACAACTGTGGCCCTATAACCTGTAAGGAGTGAGTTGTACACTGAGGGCGCTTTCCCACATGAGAAAATGTACCTAATTTGCCTCTGGGAATAACTCCAGGAGGCAAATCAGGTGCGGGTTTTGTCACGTGTGAAAGCTAATGTGCGTGGTTTTGTTGGTAATCCTGCAGGGGACTCAGAGCTGGATTTACTGACTCTGCATCTCCCACAGGATTGCCACCAAGACACATGGGTTAGTTTTTCCTTGTGATGAAACCTTCATCTAATTTGCCTCCAGGAGCTTTTCCCTGAGGTGAATTAGACTTACTTTGTCACGTGGGAAAGCGCCCTGGGAGGCATGCCACAGCAAAGGTCTGGTTGCCCACCAAATTAAAGGCGTTGGCTGCATAACCAAACAATGGACATCATCTAAGTGAAGATAACCAGTAGAGTCAGATTCCAGGAGCAGATCACAAATATAATCATGGATTGAGTTTAATATTGTGTTGCTGGCTTTTAAGGCCCTGAATGGTATAGGCCCTGGCTATATTCAGTACCTGTTCCTGTAGCCTCGTGCTGATGGGTTTCTATGCTCAAAAACCACTTATTGTTTGGGGATCTCACCATTGTGCCTTAAGTTGGTGACCTATGATGCTTTTGCCGTGACAGGCCCTCAGTGTGGAACTTGCTTCTTTCAGATGTCCATCTAAGGCCACTTTTATACAAGGCACTTAGAAGTGCCTCCAGAGCCCTGCATTCAAAAAGAAAGCTGCACAAGGAGTGTTTACACATTCCCCGCGCTACCAGAAGTGACGTGCTGCTTTGTTCTGGCAGCGGTGGCAGCTGGAGATGCAAAGCTTTGAAGAGGCACATTTTGAAAGCCTCATAAAGCAGGCTTTCAAAATGCGCCTCTTCAAAGCCTCACATCTCCAGCCACCGCTGCTGCCAAGAACAGGCAGCACATCACTTCCGGTAGCACAGGGAGTGTGTAAACACTCACCGCATGGCTTTCTCCTTGAAATTGGGGCTCAGGAAGCACTTCTAAGTGCTTCATTTAAAAGTGGCCTAAGTTCTTCCTCCTCACCTTTAAAAAAGCAGCTGAAGATTTTTTTATTCTCCAGATGCTTTCGGAATCCACTACGTGATTCCCTTTATGTGTTCTCTCCCTCCTCTTTACCTTCCCCTTTTGAATTATTTTAAAATTGATTTTTATTCTAAATGGATTTTACATTGTTTTATTATGTTTTCATGTTGTAAAGCACTCTGAGCTCCATTTGGTGGGGGTCGTTATAGAAATAAAAATATTTGCCTATTTATTATTCAGTGGCTTAAAAACCAAAAGCTCAGTTTTAATTTCAATCCACTGCTCTACAGGCAGCCAGTGCAAAGAACGCGGGTTCGTGTAATATGATCATGGCTACCTAAACTAATTATCGGCCATGCTACTGCACTCTCAACAAGCTGTGGATGACAAAGAAACACTAGTTGAAACCCATATAAGAGCGAGTTTTAGAAATCAAGCTTCATTGCCAGCAGGGGATGGGTCGCTGTCATAAGGTCAGCCTGGCATAAGTATGGGAAAGTTTATGCAAATTGTGCAGATGGAAAAAGCATCTTGAAACCACATGCAATACTTGAGTTTTCATAGACAGAGCATGGTCAAAAATGATATATGCTGGATTTAAGAAAGGTTTGGACACGTTTTTGGAGGAGCGGTCCATTAGCAGCTATTAGCTAGGGTAGGTTTGAGGAATGTAACCTCTAGGCCTGAAGCATGAGCAGGTGCTCTTATTCCATCAGGAAATACTAACCTTTTGGGTGTGAGGAGGAAATCTACTGATATTTCCCATCAGCTTCCCCCTCCCATTCATTTGCAGCCCCAGATAAGGTAATCACATGGGTAAACATGTGCAGTTCAACTATACTCTTCCCTGTTTCCAGATGGGATAGGGGTTAAGGGAAGACGCATGCTCAGCACAGCTTTTCTGCATTATATTGGGTACTCAGACTCGTGCTAGCCAATGGAATGCTCAAGATCTGCCCCCTCCATCCTCCTTTCCCACCTCCCATCTGGAAAGGATTTCCATATGAGAGAGGAGAGAGCTGAAGGGAAGAGGCGGGCTCAGTACAGCTTTTCTGCATTCTATTGGCTTCTGATTCCTGCTAGCCAATAGAATGCTAAAATATAGACTGAGGGTGAAAACAGACATGATGCTAACCACCCTTTAACCACCCTTGGTGGTTATATTTATGCATGTTGCAGGGCTGTATGCAGCCCTAAAACATGCATAAATGACCAGCAAGGGTGGTTAAAGGGTGGTTAACGTCATGTCTGTTTTCACCCTGGGTCTTCCCTTTCCCTCCTCCCATTCTGGAAAATTTGCCTTTGGAAAGCTTTCCCCACTGAGACATCTGCCAGCCCCAGACAAATTAAGATAGCTGGGCAGGGAACTGTTTGGCTTCCTCCTCCATCCTCCCTTAAATTTCTCAGAACTGAGAGACCAGCCTGGGTGCATGCGGGGGGGAGAGGAACTCACAAGAATGTGAATCAGGGTTGAGATGTCTGTGAGTTCTCAACTGATTCTCCATTCTTGAAAGATTTTTACAAGAATAAAATTGATTCTTATTTTAGCCCTAGTTAATTGGAATCCAATTTAGAAGTCTGATTATAAAACAGTAGATTTTATAGTTAAGACTAATAATCTCTGCTTTCCTGGTTTTTTTATATGCTTACATCCCTTCAGGATTGAATGGAAGAGGAGCAGACTGGACTTTATAATGCATCATGTTCATGGTGTTTGTTAAGCAATAGCAACATATTTGGTTGTGCACAGGGCTTACACAAATTATTGTCCCAACAACAAAAAGTTTGGAGTCAGGATAGATGATTCTTTTCAAACAAGATAACTGTTTCCTATACCAAGTTTCTCAGAAGCAGAGTATTCCAAACAGCTTCAAAGGAGAATTCTGGGTTAGAGGGATTTATATCACAAAGGAAAGAAAATATACCCTAGTTAGCATTTTGTAACTACAAAGTCACTACATGCTGGGGCTGATCCCAAGTCCTGAGGATCCTCTGTGCATGAGCGCAGTTTCCACGTGGCACTATGTGCTAGCAATGGCAGTGTGCATGTACGTAGCTATCCAGGGCTTGGGATCAACCCCATTGTGAGATAAAAAAGCTGGTTGTAGGATCTTAACCACGTGTGTCTGATTTCATACAAAGCAGGAACAGAAAATTTCATTGTTCAATTTGTTCCCTCTAGACAAGAGAAGAACTTGTCAAACTCCAGAATGGAAAGCTTTGAAAGATTTGTTTGCATAGATCCAACTCTTGAACTTTTAAAGGAAGCTCCTGCTCTCCATTTGATTCCCCCATGACCCTCAGGGTGGCTTAACTTGTCTGTCCCATCGCCTTCTCATTTCCCACTAATATTCAATCTTTCTTTCCCTCACAAAAGCTAACTTTCATCTTTCAGTTATAAAAGGTGAATCAGGAAACGGAATGACTCCACCAGATGGCAGTAAACCTCCACCTACCCCTGTAGTAATGACTTGACAATCTGTAGCCACTCTAAGGAGAAGATCCTTTTAGCAAAGCTGACAGCTGAGTTTCCAGGTGAAGGAGGGAAGCAATGTGAGGCAGGGGGATAAGAAACCAGGCTTGGCTGTACAAACAAAAACAAAAACAAATAAAAAAAGAAGTAAATTTTTTTAAAAAACTGGCAAAAACTAACTACAGTGAACTGTTCTTTCCTAATTAATTTCCCTTATTCATTATTCACATCAAGGAAAGTGATGGGAACAGATTCACAATCCTTAGTTTTTACTCCCACGTTGCACTGAACTGCACTTATTTGTTTATTTTTATTTTATTTATTTTCTAAATGTATACCCCACCCCTCCTGAGAACAGCTCGGGGCGGCTTCCAGCAATCAAAAAAAATATGCACATATAAAAATATATTTAAAATGTTAAACTACTTCAAAATACAATTCAAATAGTAAAATATTAAAACAGGGCCTGGGAACAATTAAACATTAAAACAATAAATAGGGTAGGGGTGATAAAAACCCTTTAACCCCCGCCCCCCCAAAGGCCTGGGCGAACAGTCAGGTTTTACAGCTTCGCCGGAATGTCAACAGGCTTGGGGCCAGGCGAGCTTCCTCTGGAAGGGAGTTCCAGAGGCGCGGTGCGGCCACCAAGAATGCCCTCTCCATTGTGGCCCCCCACTTTACGCGGGGGACCTCCAGGAAGGCACACCCGGCAGACCAAAGGAGCTGCTCTCGGGCGCGGAGGGCGAGGCGGTCCCTCAGGTACGAGGGGCCCAGTCCATGAAGGGCCTTGTAGATCAACACCAAAACCTTGAACCTAACTCGGCACGCTATTGGCAACCAGTGCAGAGCCCGGAGCACAGGTGTAATGTGCTCCCGATGACCTGTCCCCGAAAGGAGACGGGTCGCCGCATTCTGCACTAGCCGCAGCCTCCGAACCAGAAACAGGGGAAGCCCCATGCAGAGCGCGTTGCAGTAGTACAACCTCGAGGTGACGAAGGCATGGATGAGGGCGGCCAGGTCCGGGCCGGAGACGAACGGACGCAGCCTCCGTACCACATGCAACTGGCAGAAGGCAGTCTTTGCAACTGCCTCCACCTGCCACTCCAGGTGGAGATCCACGTCCAGTATCACCCCCAGACTCCAGACCTGCTGAGCTATAGGAGGGTGAACCTCCCCCAATCAGGGGTGGCACTGCCTCCCTCGCTCTCCCCACCAACATCACCTCCATCTTATCGGGGTTGAGCTTCAGTCTCCTCTGTCACATCCATTCCACCATGGCATCCAAACACTGGGATAGCAACAAGACAGCAGGGTCTGGGTCAGTTGAAAAAGAGAGGTACAGCTGAGTACTGTAAGCATATTGGTGACACCGCACCCTGAACCCTCTCACGACCTCCCCCAAGGGCTGCATATATACATTAAATAATAATGGAGGCAGAATAGAACCTTGAGGAACGCTGCATGATAAAGCACAGGGGCAAGATGTCTCATTCCCCAACACCACCCGCTGGCTTCTCCCTGAGAGGAATAAACAGAACCATTAAAGAACAGTCCCGTCCAGACCCCCCAGGTCACGCAGCCATCTCAACAGCAGCCCGTGGTCCATGGTATCAAAAGCGGCCGAGAGATCTAGCAGGATGAGAAATGTTGAGCATCCTGCGTCCATCTCCCGGTGGAGGTCGTCGACCAAGGCCACCAACGCCATCTCAGTGCCATAGCTGGGGCGGAACCCAGATTGAAACGGGTCTACTTTCATAAAGGTAAGGCCCCAGGTCCTGACTTAATTCTAATAGAAGCCATCAAGGCACGAGTGGACTGGTGGCTCCCACTTTTTGCCACCTATTTACCGCAATCAACAAATTGTGCAATATTCCTAGTGGCTGGTCTTGAGCGATTGTTGTACCTATTTATAAAAAGGGCCTGAGGGAGGATCCAGCAAATTACAGGCAAATTAGCCTGATTAGTATTCGTTAGTAAGATCTACGCCAAGTTCCTGCTGTCAAGGGTTATTTCCTGGCTGGAGGCTGAGGGCATTCTTCATTGGGAACAGGCAGGTTTCCAAAAGGGAAAGAGCACACTGGATCATTGCCTTATGTTGCTTCACTTGGTGGAAAAATACAAAGCGGCGAATGGGAAACTATTCGCTGCCTTCTTAGACCTTAAAGCTGCATTTGATCGGGTGGATAGGTCCCTTTTATGGAACAAATTGGACCGTTTGGGCATGGACAAACGATTGCTGCAGCTGATTCAAGCCCTGCATAGTAATACGTCTGTAGCTGTTAAGGTAGACGCCAATGGAAAGCTGACGTCCGACGTTGTGGTCAGACAGGGTGTTAGGCAAGGGTGTGTCCTGGCCCCCTCCCTGTTTGTGCTTTTCATTAACGATGTTATTCCTGTCATGCGGCAGGCAAATTTTTTCCCCCCAAAGCTGGCCACCTATGCGATTGGGGCCCTCCTTTATGCGGATGACCTTGTCCTTTTGTCCCAGACTAAGGTGGGACTAAGGAGACAGTTGTCAGCATTTATGGAGTATTGTGAAGGGAACCGCCTGACCGTTAACCATCTCAAATCAAATGTTTTGGTCTTCTCTAGGGGCAGGCAAGTTGTTAGCTGGCCTCTGGGCCCAGCAAAGCTTGTGCAGACACAGAGGTATAAATATCTAGGACTGAATTTCAGTACCAGAGGGCGATGGGGGGATCATATTCAGAAGGTGGAGGTGACAGCCAGAAGGCATGCTGCAGCAATCCTGAGGATGTTTGCGGATCAGGGGAGGCAGAATTTGGATATGGCTGTTCGGGTCTTTGAAGCCAAGGCTAGAGCCTCTTTTCTTTATGGGGCAGAAATATGGGCTCCTTTGACGAATAAAAAACTAAATTATATTCAGACTGGGTTCATGAGAGCTTTAACAAAGTACCCACAGGGAACGCTGACCGCTGCGGTGAGGCTCGAATTAGGTCATCGGCCCTGGTCTGGCTTAAAAAGAGAGGTTCTGGTCAGAATAACTTGGCGTGGCTAATATTTCAGGACTCCTTTGTTAGTCCTTGGCAAAAGGTGGTTCTCAGTCAGTTATCCCAATTGGGGTTCTCAGAGACACATTTGGACGCTGTCAACCCGGCTGCAGCGAGGTGCCAAGTTATTCGGAGATGCAGAGACATCGAAAGACAGGAGGAGTTAGCAATGGTGGGTGTCTCCAGCCATTTAGTAGGGTACGATGGCTGGGTCCCTCATTTGGGATCAATGGCTAACTATTTAAGTATGTCAGCTGCATTTAGAGAGAAATATATTTTTCTATGTGCAAGGCTAAATGCACTGCCGACAAGGGTGCTAGAGGGTCGTTATTTGGGCATACCATATGGGGACCAGGTGTGCCCTTTCGATAGGCAGATCACAGAATCAACCCATCATATACTGTTCTCCTGTCGATTATATGATTCTTTGAAGCGTAAATTTTTGCAGCCTCTTATGGAAAGAAACCCTGGCAGGACGCAGGTTTCTCTCCTGCAGATTGCCTTATCGGATGTATGTCCCAAGGTTACCTCCAGCGTTATTAAATTCTTAAGATTCGCGATGGACATTAGAACCAAATTTTTGCAATGTAAACCTTGGCTAGAGGAGGGATAACTGTTGAATATTGTGTTTTCTGATGTATTTTGTGATGTATTTTCTTTTATGTATGTATGTATCTCAATAATGTGTATGTATGTATGTCAACAATGGCCTGTGGTCACGTTTTTAATAAATTTGAAATTTGAAATTGAAACGGGTCTAGGAAACGAATGCTCTCCAGATGCACCTGGAGCTGGATCGCCACTGCCCGCTCAATAACCTTCCCTAAAAAGGAGAGGTTAGAGACAGGTTGGTAACTGGCAAGCACATCCACGTCCAAAGATGGTTTCTTCAGCAGGGGGCGCACCACAGCCTCCTTGAGGCTGGGCGACAACTTGATGCTGGGCAAGTCAACTTAGCCTTATTGTCACACAGTCTCTCAGTAATAAAAACTTCTTCAGACTGTATTGGTCCATAATACTAGGCCTGAAACAAAAGATCTCAGCGAGTGCTGTTTCTGTCAGAAGCAAGGCATTTGCCAAGATTTGCATGACATGGAAACTTACCGGCGTCACCACTGCCTTTGTCATTTTCTGTTATTTTGCACAAGTTGAACAGGACTGCTATGGGCCAGTCCCAAGCCCTGTGTGTACCCTGTATGCACCCCTGGGGGCTGGGGAGAAGAAAACGTGCAAGCTAAGCACTGGAGAAGTGCTGAAAATTGCCATAAAACTGTTGTTAAATTCCCAGAAAATGACAAAAAGTCCTGAACAGTGGTCAAAATGATGGGGGGGAAATGGCAGAGTGCAAAATTACCAGAAACTGATGAAGTGCCAATGGATACTCACAAGCACTCCTGGAAGGTAGGTATTTCCTTCGGAATAGGAACGCTTGCTCTCATCTCAACCCTTTCTCCTTTTCCACATTTACCATATGGTGTATATTGGAAAAGATTTGTGTGATCTATCTGAGGAGACTAGGTTTGAAATAATGTGTTGAAATAGTGCAAGCAGTGGCATAGCTTTGGCCCAAATGCTGAGGATAATTTCTGCCCTACATATTCTGCCCCCTTGGTGGCACCTGAGTCCCAACACAGCCACATTACTTCTCAACCATACCTGAAACACAACTAGAACACCCAAAGACCCTTACACAGCTGTACTGCCCCTGAGGTCTCCAGGATCCACTGTATAGCTGCACTGTCCCATAAACCCTCATCCAGAACAGTCTACTATTCTCTGAAGCTCACAGAAACCCTCCACCCTGGTCCACAATGTAGCTCAGGCACAACATTTTTTTTTTTTTACAGTTCATAGAATCCCTCAGTACAGCTACCCAGTTCTCCTAAACCAGACTCCAAACAGACACACACACTCCCCCCAATCTTCCAGTATTTCCAACTAGTGTAAAATTAGGGGGAAGAGGGTAAAAGGAGCACCTCAAAAATCTGGTAGCCTGATTTTTAGGTGTGGAATTTGGGAAGCTGAGAGTGAAGAATGGCCACTTGCATGGAGAAAACGGCTCCAAGTGGCTTTAACTGCTCCTTATTTGTGTGTGAGCGGTGGGGTGCTGACTGAACAAGCATGATTTTGATTTGACTTTGGGTAAAATTAATTTTGGAGGGCTGGTAGACCTATGCCAAATTAAGATCTGGACCAGATAGAATAAATTAGCTATATGTTAGTCTCAGAACAGCTGGAGGCAGCGTGTATATTTTAAACTGACAGGCCTTCAAGATCCTCCCTGTTCTAAGTTAAGTCATCACTGGTTTGTAAAAACTAGCTGGGAGAGATTGGAGTCTTTGATGTCTGAGATTGTCAGTGCCTGTCTTAAGGAGGGCAGAGTACCGGACACCCTTAAAATGGCAGTTGTTCAGCCCCTGCTAAAACAAAAAACAAAAATATTGCTTGATGCATATTCCGTAGACAGCTATCACCATGTCTCTAACCTGCCCTTTTTAGTGAAGGTTATTGAACGGGAGGTCAGCTGGCAACTTCAGGGGCATCTTGAGGCAATTGGATTCCTGGATCCATGTCAGTCTAGATTCTGTCCTGGGTATAGCACTGAGACTGTGCTTGTGGTGGTGGTCAACAATCTGCGCTGAGAGCTCAACGGAGAAAATTATACGCTGCTGATCCTTTTAGACCTTTCATCAGCCTTTGCTATGGTTGATCATGAAGTGTTGATGACACAACTGTGGGTCCTGGCAGGTGTCCTTGAGATGGCTCTTGAGTGGTTTTGCGTGCTAATTCCTGTCAGGAAGGCTCTAGCAAGTGGTGATGGACAAATGTTCATTGTTCTCCCAACCCTTTTCCTATGGAGACCAATAGGGTTCCATCTTATCTTCCCTCCTGTTCAATATGTATCTACGGTTGTTGAACGAGATTGTTTAAAGATTTGGGGTACATTGCCATTGGTATGTGGATGATCCCCAAATCTATTTATCTTTTCACCTTACCCAGGTCCCACAGTCTCAGTGCTTACTCAGTGGCTGGATGCCATTGGAGACTGGATGTGGGTGAGACAATTGATGCTGAATCCAGACAAGACTGAATCATGATGTTTGGCCGACGTTGTGAGCTGGAAAGGATTGGGACTCCCATAATTGAAAATAAATACATAAATAAATATATTTGAGACACGTACCTGGTACAAAAATTCCCTGGTATTTCCTCCCCTTCCTATTCTAATAAATGTTCCTGAGAATGGCAAGTTAAACAACGATGTGTAACTATATTAAACAACAACAACAAAACAACAACAACAAAACAATCAAACAAAAAACAGATGCAATCTTGAATTTCGAATTAGTAAATTACCTATTTCCGACCCTCCCCCTTACCAACACTCCTGTTTATTTCTCTTTATCTGCTTATCTTCTTCTTGCTTTTAAGGAAAGAAACAGCAAGATTACTAGTTGCAGTGGTGGGGATGTGGAAAAGGTGCCAGAGAAATAAGGGAAGCTAGCAAGGAGTTTTCAAGTTGATCAATGTGTTGGCTTAGGTGGGAAGAAGCTTCTGGAAATGAGCACCTCCCCCTTTAAAATAAGAGTCATGGGAGAGGGGCCAAAGCTGGGAGGAACAGACTGAGTTGCTCAAGCAGCCACTCACCCACCAACTCTCTTGAACTGGCATTTCAGGTTTCTGCTAGGGATGTGCGAACAGGACGGAGTTTGGACGTTCTGATGTTTGGACTAAAAACTTAGTTTGGGTTTATGGGTTCAGTCTAGCAGAGTTCAGACGACCCCCCCCCAAACATTCGGAAAGTTCTGACCCTCTGGGAGGCTTTGGGCACTCCAGGGACCCCCAGGGGTGCCCGTGGTGTCATGGCAGGCCATCAGAGACATAGCAGCAGCAGCAGCAGAAACCGGGAAGGCTTGGCACTTGGTGGCTGGTACCCATAGAGGGCAGGGCATTGCAAGCTGGCATTGGTGGAGCAGCGGCAAAGACCTAGCCAGGGATTGGTGGCCGGCACACCTACTTGGCTGGGCGTTGCAGGCTGGCAGGCATCAGTGGAGCAGTGGCAGAAGCCCAGCCCGGGCTTGGTGGCTGGCCCCCCACTTGGCCAGGCATTGTAGGCTGGCAGGCATCGGTGGGGCATTTTCAGACATCGGAGTGGAACAACAGCCCTCCCTGCCTGCAACGTAGGCCCCAGAACCCTGATGGTGGGTCCTGGTGATGGAGTGGCTGCTTCTTGATATGGTGTAATGACAGCTCCCTGTGAGCGGAATGAAGGCCACAGAACCCTGATAGTGGGTCCTGGGACTAGAGTGGCAGCTTCTGGATGAAATAGAATGACAGCCCTCCCTGCCTGTAATGTAGGCCCCAGAGGCCTGGCCAGGACTTGGTGGCTGGCACCCCTTCTTGGCTGGGCATTGCAGGCTGAAATCATATGTGACTGAGCTCAAGAAGTTCTACAGCAAATTGGGCAAGCCTTGCCTGGTGGTGAATCTTATGGACACCCAGCCCCTGCCCGCCAGTACACTCATCCGAGCTATGCCCGTCTACAAGAAGGAGGAGCAAATGGTTGATGTGTAGTACCAGCAGCAGCAGACATTGGATTGCCGGTGCAAAGAACCCATGGCACAGACAGGAGAGGCAGCATTAGCAGCAGCAGCAGACACTGGATTTCTGGGGCACAGAACCCATGGCACAGGCAAGCAGAGGCAGCATTGGCAGCAGCATCAGACATTGGATTGCCAGGGCACAGAACTCATGGCACAGACAGCAGAGGCAGAATTGGCAGCAGCAGCAGACATTGGATTACCCAGTAACAGAACCCATGGCACAGACAGCAGAGGCAGCACTGGCAGCAGCAGCAGCAGCAGACATTGGATTGCCTGGTAGCAGAACCCATGGTCCAGACCGCAGAGGCAGTATTGGCAGCAGCAGCAGCAGACATTGGATTGCCTGGTAGCAGAACCCATGGTACTGTACAGACAGTAGAGGCAGCATTGGCAGCAGAAACAGGCATTGGATTACTGGGGCACAGAACTCATGGCACAGACAGCAGAGGCAGCATTGGCAGCAGCAGACATTGGATTGCCCGGTAGCAGAACCCATGGCACAGAGAGCAGAGGTAGCATTGGCAGCAGCAGCAGACATTGGATTGCCGGGGCACAGAACCCATGGCACAGACAGCAGAGGCAGCATTGGCAGCAGCAGCAGACATTGGATTGCCCGATAGCAGAACCCATGGCAAAGACAGCAGAGGTAGCATTGGCAGCAGCAGCAGCAGCAGCAGCAGACACTGGATTATTGGGGCACAGAACCCATGGCACAGACAGCAGAGGCGGCATTGGAAGTAGCAGCAGACATTGGATTGCCCAGTAGCATAATCCATGGTACATACAGCAGAGGCAGCATTGGCAGCAGCAGACATTGGATTGCTCGGTATCAGAACCCTTGGCACAGACAGCAGAGGCAGCAATGGTAGCAGCAGCAGACATTGGATTGCCAGGGCACAGAACCCATGGCACAGACAGCAGAGGCACCATTGGCAGCAGCAGCAGACATTGGATTGCCAGGGCACAGAACCCATGGCACAGCAGAGATGTCAGCAGTAGTATTTGCCTGTGTGCAGCACCCATGGAGCCAGGATGGTAGGATTTTCCAGGGAAGAGCTCCCATACAGCAGCAGATGGCAGCATTAGGATTGTGTGGGGACATTTGGATTTGTAAGGGCAGAGCACCCATGGACGAACAGACAGAAGCAGCGGGATTACCAGGTCAGTGGGGCACATCACCCAGGGTTGCCAGGGCAGGCAGACAGGCACTTTGGCATTAGAGGCAGGCAGGCTGAGGCAGGGCTTCAGCTTTGCCCACAGGGTGGGAAGACAGGCACTTTGGCATGAGAAGAAGGCAGTAGGGATGTGTGAATGCGGTTCAGAAGTTCGGACCAAACTCGAATAGTTCAGTCGACCGAACCGAACATTCGAACTGAACTTGATTTTCAAACCGAACCAAATTTCCGAACTCGGCTCTGTTCGCACATCCCTAGAAGAAGACTGAGGCAGGGTTTGATCTTGGCAACCAAGGCAGGCAGACAGGCAGTGTGGCATGAGCATGGGAAGGCAGATTGAGGCAGGATTAGAGGTTGGAAACCAGGGCGGGTGGGCAAACAGACAGCGTGTCATGAGCATGGGAAGGCAGTCTGAAACAGGCTTTGATTTTGGCAACCTGGGTTGGCTGGCGGTCAGACAGGCAGCGTGGCATGAGCATCAGAAAGCATACTGAGGCAGAATTTGATCTTGGCAACCTGGGCGGGCAGACAGGCAGCATGGCATGACCATCGGAAGGCAGACTGAGGCAGGGTTTGGTCTTGACAACCTGGGCATGCGTACAGAAAGGCAGCGTGGCATGAGAGGCAGTAGGGAAGGCAGGCGGGGACCTTGGCAGGGCACTCAGATAGACTGGCGAAGACTGTGCCACGTACGCAACAGGGAGCCTGTCAGATAGGCAGGCCGAGATCATCTGGTCAGAGGCCGGCTGGCAGGCTTACAGCTTCCCAATGCCACCCGGCATCATAAAGTCAGTCAGATAGGGCGGTCAAGGCCAACTAGTCAGAGAGAGAGTGAGAGAGAGAGAGGCAGGGCAGGCGCCATGCATTGTGAGAGAGGGACAGCACCTCAGCAGTAGCAGCCCAGATTGAGGAGGATCCCCGTCCCAAGACTACCCCTGGCGTGGGATGGAGTGTGCACTGCACCATCAATCTATGTCCAGGGGCAGCTCGGGGAATTCTAGGAGCAGAAGGTTGACCTTAATAAAAAGCAACTGCTCCAACAACTTGGCCCCCAGTCTCAGGTGGTGCGGCGAGCAAATGTCCCCCACCATAGAGAACACCTGCTCACTGGGGACACTCGTCAGTGGGAAAGACAAGAGAACCTTAGCCACTTTGGACAGGGCTGGACACACGTTGGTCTTGCCAGCCCAGTAGGTCAAGGGATCACTGCTGAGTTCAATGCACGGCTCCTCATCCAGGTAGCTCTCCACTGCTGCTAAGGCGCTGTCGTACTCCCTCACGTAACTCTGCCTGGGCACCACCTCCACCACTTCCCTCAGCCATGCGGCCTGCCCTGCTGTGCATGAGCCCATGCTTGCTAGAGTGTCCTGCATATATGAGCTGGTTCTGGCAATAGGGGTGCTGCTGCTGCTCAGCCTGCTGCTGGTGCTGCTACTGCTAGGGCTGGGGGTAGGGATAAACTTGGCCAGCTGAAAGGGTTGGCTGTTTCCACTCCCACCATCTCCAGGGGCGTCCTGCTGCTGCCGCTGCCACACACTCTCAAGAGCCCTCTCTGCCTACCGGACCCTCTCCACCAGGTCACGCTTCCAGTGCCCATAGAGCACTGTCTGGTGTGTGACACTGCCCTTGACCCTAGATTCCGTAGGGATGTGCGAACATAACCCAGTTCAGATGTTTGGCTGTTAAGTTCGAAAACCAAGTTTGGGTTCGGGCATTCGGTTTGGTGGAGTTCGGTTTGGCCGAACATTCGGAAAATCAGTATCGATGTCGGTATCGGTAGTGATATCGATACTGATTTTGAAGATTTTATTTTTGGTATCGTTATCGTTTGGCCCTGAGACAATTAAGTTTATTATTTTTATGTCTTGTTATATTTTGAATGTTTGTTTTTTAAAAAGTTATTATTAAAGTTATATCTGTTACCAGCTGAGTTTGACCTGTCCAATCTTTTACCCCTCTGTACTGCTTCTGGAAGGTGGAAGAATCTCATTGTATGTTTGTATATACAGCTTGTCAGCTCCCTACCTGACAGCAACAGCACATGTAGTGTATTAGCTAGGGGTGGGAAACCGGTAGAATCCGGTATCCGATAATGCCGGTATTGGGCGTACCGGCATTATCGGATTTGACCCGGTAATCCGGACCGGGTACCGGATTCCGGGGTACCGGATTTTTTTTACATTGCAGCCATTTAAAAATGGCTGCAATGTAAAAAAACTTAAAGCCCCAGCAAAAAAGTTTTTAAAAAAAAAACCCTCCCCGAGTCCAGGCTGCGCGGGTGGAAGGGGGGACACCCCCCACCCACCCTGCCCAGCCTGGCTTTTTGTTTTAAAAAAGAGTAAGAGTGACCCAGAGGCGAGGCGAGGCGAGCCCACCCCCCAGCACCAGCGGCCGCGGCGTCCCCGCAGCCGCCGGTAAGTATGACCCGATCCCTGGGGGGGTGTTTAACACCCCCCCCTCCAGGGATCACCCCTACTAAAGGTCAGTGCGCTGCGCCGCTTACCTTTGGGAGCTCTGGCGGCGGCGGGCGGTCCGGCGGCCTCAGCGCCGGCTGTGGCTGCCGGCGTCAGGACACTCTAGGCCTTCCGGGGAACTTCCGGGTTTCCCCGGAAGGCCTACAGCATCACTGACGCCGGCAGCCCGCCGCCGGACCGCCGCTGCCGGAGCTCCCAAAGGTAAGTGGCGCAGCGCACTGACCTTTAGTAGGGGTGATCCCTGGAGGGGGGGGTGTTAAACACCCCCCCCAGGGATCGGGTCATACTTACCGGCGGCTGCGGGAGGGGGAGGGGGAGGGAATTAATTTATTCCATTGGTTTCAATGGGGACACAGTGCCCCATTGAAACCAATGGAATAAATCCGGTACCAGTATACTGGGTTTAATCCGGGAATCCGGTTTTCATAGAACCGGTAACCGGTAAATCCGGTAGCCGGTAATGGGCCCGGGGTCCCACCACTAGTATTAGCCCCAAGATTTGCCAGCAGGGTCTCAACTTGCAGACAGCCCCCCAGGAGGACTTCTGGGGATCACATCAATAATGGGGGACATTCGTGGCCCTGGAGTAGGGCTGTAGCGAAAGTCACAGCAGTAGCTATTTCCACCGGAAACAGCGTTTCCGCAATTAGTGGTACGGCGTGGCAGAGGCTTTCATTCTGCTAGTTTCATTCCGCTACTTCCACAGTTCCGCTAATTTCATTCCCCTACTTCCCCAGGCTTCACAAATTGTGGAAACATACCATTTTCCCTACGTCCACCATTCCGCCAGCACCCCAAAATAGTGGAACAGCGGTTTTCTGACAGTTTCCAACAATTCCGCAATTTTTCCAATAGGTTCCAAATTTGCAGAATGCCGGCAGAATTGGCGGAATGTCGGAAGAAAAGCCACGGTGTGGTGCGGGCAATTGCGAAATGGCAGAATGGAATTGCGGCATGGTAAAAACTGCTGCCGCTTCAGCCCTACCCTGTAGGAACATCATGTCTCCAAAAATCAGGCCTGTGGAGTTTGGGGCATAGTGATGGGATCTGGCTGCTGCTGCATGCTGCCACTCCACTGGCATGGCCCCTACCACCTCTGTCATGTACCCCATTGCCCGCCTTATGGGGAGCAGTCCAGAGGATTGTATATATATATACATAATATAATTCAAATTTTTAATCTAATATTATGTCTATCTATCTACACTAAATCTAACTGCTATTAACTTTATGGAACTAAATGGAATATCTAATACCTACAAAGGCTTAATCCTATAAACACACTATAAAACTGAATCACTACACACTATCTCTATCTCTATAACTAAGCTAACTCCTACATCTATCTATCTATCTATCTATCTATCTATCTATCTATCTATCTATCTATCCCTCCCCCGTACCTCCCTCCCATCTAGGGATTGGGGGGGTGGGGGGGAATACAGACAGCTCACCTAAATCAATATAATTCTTCTCTAAATAAATACAAAAACAGGGGAAGGGAATCAGGGATGGAATATATAGTGGGAGGAGGGGGAGGATTCAATGGAGGGTAGGGAGAAAGAACATAGGGATGAATAAAAAAATAAAAATAATGCCTAAATTTATCTAATCTAATCTAAATAAATGATACTAGAGATGTAAATGTGTGAGATGGGTGAAATAGGAGGAGGATGGCAGTGGATTGGGAGGTACACAGAAGACTTTTGAAAACACATGCTGACAGGATCAGTGGCTAGCTCAGAAGGTGTTGGAAGGGGGGAGGGCAATGGCTTTTGTTCTTTGCTGTGCCCGCCTTACCACAAGCCACATTGGCTCTGTGCAGCGTAGCCCCCCCTTCCCCCATGTCCAATCGCAGACTGCCAAGCCAGTGGTCTGAGGAGAAAAGGGATGGTGACTGGGCAGGCTGGCTGCTGGGCAGGCTGGCTGCTATTCCAAGCCTCTCCACACCTGGTGCCAAGCCTCTCCACACCTGGAGTCTGCTCCTCAGCTGCCTCCCCCTCCCTGGGCCTTCAAGTCACGAGTTTCCCACCTGAATGGGCCTTCCAGTCACATTTTTCCCGCCCGAACTCATCCGAACTCACCCAAATGCAACCAAACTGTTCAGTCATTTTCAAGTTCAGTTCGAACATTCGGTTTGGTCGCCTGAACAGACCGAGTTCAGTCCAAACTCCAAACATCTGAACCGTGTTTGTTCGCACATCCCTACATAGTTGCCAAAATGTATTCCACCCGCTGCAGTAGCTCATTGAACCGTGCCTTCAACCCTGCCTTCAGCTGCAGCACCAGGTGAACCACCTCATCAGCCAGTTTCCTGCCCTCAGGGCCACAATTCTGCCCCTGGAGAAGTTCCTCCAGCCTCCTGAGTAGAATCTGGACCAGAGGGGTCACATGACTGATGGTGGCCGTGCAGGACAGCTGATGGTCTCCATCATGACCAGGAATGGTCTGAGCACAAAGACCGTGTGAGCCAGGATTTTCCATTCCATCCCATCGTACCCTGGAAGTACCCTGTTGTCCGTCACCAGTTGAACCTGATGCAAGGTGGCTTTCTGCTCAAGAAGCCACTCGAGCATCAGGAATGTGGAATTCCACCCAGTGGACACATCCTGCACCAGCTGGTGCACTGGGGAGCCTTGCTTTACCTGCTTCTCCCAGAGGAGGTCACTGCCCTTCACGCTCTGGTTAAAGAAACCGGCCAGTTTCCTCCCCCACTAGAACAGGGAGCTAAGGGTGCCTGCCCCAATCCCCTTCTCCCCCAAGCACAGAGCATCCCTGACCACCAGGTGAAGGGTTTGTGCAGTACAAGGGATGCTAGTGAAGTCCCCTTGCAGACTGCTCTCAATATGTTGGCCACTTTGTCTGTCACCACGTATCCCTTGGTGAAGGGAATACCTGGCGTGACCCACACCCTCACCATGGTGGTCAGGGCTGCCTCGATGTTCGGAGACATGTGTGGGATGTCCATTACTTGTGCCTGAAGCAGGACCCACCTATACCCTACTTCGGGACCCCTCCTGCCACTTCCAAATGCTGCCTCTGGGTCCTGCCACAAGTGTGCCATTACTGTCAGGTAGGCATGCTGCACGTTCCTACTTGACCACAGGTCTGTGGTGAAGTGGACGGTGGCACCCCCAGTCCTTGCCAGCTACTCCTTCACCCACTCCTTCCCCACCCCAGCTCCTCCATGGTGCAATGACGCCGCTGCTGCTCCCCTCTAGCAGCGATATCGCTCCTGCTGCTAGAGGCAGCTGTTAGATCAGGACATTTGCCCACTGATGGAGGTGGACGACTGGCCACTTCAGTCGGGAATCCGCTGGTGTCCACTGCCCCTGCCTTCCCGCTTAGCAGCACAGTGATGTGGCATCCCTTGAGGTGCCTCGCCATGGCAGTTGTTCCAAGGTTGGTAAGCACCTTCCCATGCTTCACCACCTTCTGGCACAAAGTGCAGAGCACCTCCCTGGGATCATCCGCCTGCACCAACTTAAAATGCGTCCAGACAGAGGATTTTTGCCCCCTCCTGCCTTCTGGCCCGCACCAGGTGATGCACCGCTGACAGTGCTGCTGGGTGGGGAAGAACATGGTGGTGACACAGCTCTCAGAGGGACAGCCATTGCCTCAGCACCAGACATCTCATCCGCAGGACTAGTGTCTGCCTCGCTGTCCCCAATCAGAGTAATGTCCCACGAAGGAGAGTACTGGGACCCTGAGGCTGATCGACTGCCCACCATGCTTCTGCCACTCCCCCTGTGCCCCCTATAGCTGCTGCTACTGCTGCTCCTATCCATGCTGCCATTGCCCAGGGATAAGGCCCTGGCTCTAGCAGCTGGGGTGGGATTCACCAACCCTGGACTGCTGGGGATCACCTCAATAATGGAGGTTGGGGACATTGGTGGCCCTGGAGGAACACCCAACCCCGAAACACCTGCACCTGCTCCTGCAGCTGCAGCAGAGACAGACACAGCCTCCTGGAGTGCAGACATTCCAGTACCCTGCATGGCAGTGGAGGATGCTGGCAGGAGGTACCGCCGAACCACACCCCTAGTGCCACTACTGGGAGCCTCTGAAGCCTGACTACCAAAATCAGGCCTGTGTAGTTTGGGATGTGGTGGTGGGCTCAGGATGCCACTGATGCCTGCTGCCACTCCACTGGCACGGCCTCTGCCACGTGCCCCATTGCCCGCCTTACGGGCAGCAGACCAGCCTCTCCTGCTTCCCTTCTCCATTTCTCCCACCCAAAGAATGCAGAGGAAGATTTTATATATATTTTTAGTTTATATATTCAAATTGGTAGTCTAATATTATATATATCTACACTATCTGTAACTGCTATTACTATTCTAAAACCTATGGAACTAAATGGAATATTATCTAATAGCTACAACAGCCTAGTTCTACAAACACACTATAAAATATTAAAACTGAAACACTACACACTATCTCTATAACTAAGCTAACTCCTACAACTATCTATCTATAGTAACTATCTAATATCTAATATCATGTATAAACATACACACACACACACACACACACAGAGGGTTGTGGGGGGGACACAGACAGCTCACAACAAACAACACAGGGAGGGGTACAAAACTGAAATGAAACATAAATCAATCTAATGCTACTCTAAAGAAATCCAAAAACAGGGGAAGGGCATCAGGCATGGAATATATACAGGGAGGAGGGAAGGATTCAATGGAGGGTAGGGGAGAAAGAACACAGGGAGGGGTAAAAAATAAAAATAACATCTAAATCTAACTAATCTAAATACATGAAACTATGGAGGTAAATGTGTGGGAATGCGTGAAATAGGAGGAGGATGGCAATGGATTAGGAACACAAACTGCTGGGAGAGGGAGACTTCTGAAAACGTCTGCTGACAGGATCAGTGGCTAGCTCAGAAGTAATTGAAAGGGGGGAGGGCAATGACTTTTGTTACTTGCTGCACCCGCCTTACCACAAGCCCCATTGGCTTTATGCAGCCTAGCCCCATGTCCCCCATGTCCAATCACAGACTGCGAACCAGTTGTCTGAGGAAAAGAGGGATGGTGATTGGGCAGGCTGGCTGCTAGTCCAAGCCTCTCCACCCCTGGCGCCAGGAAGTCTGATCCTCAGCTCCCTCCCCTCCCTGGGCCTGCCAGCCCTGTTTTTCCCGCCCGAACGCACCTGAACTCGTCTGAATGCGGCCGAATGTTTCGGGGGTTCTGGCATTCAGTTCTGCCGTTCAGTTCAGCCATCTGAACTGGCTGAGTTTGGGCCAAACCCTGAACTTCCAAACCACGTTCGCACATCCCTAGTATCTGCTGATTTGCCTGTTTGTCTGTCCTCCCTTGGGACTTTAACATAGGGGCTCCCTCCAACTGTTTAAGACTGTTAAGTTACCCAGGATGCAGATGGAACTCGTGTGGAACTGACTAATACACAAGACCTGGAGTGGAAGAAGGGGTGGTGGTTATTATCAAACTGATGATAATATTTGGTTGATAAATAAAGACCTGTGGCCTTTTGGTAACCTAACATTTGTGCCTCTTTCCGCAATGGAAGGACAAGTTATCAGCTGCAAGGTAAACGGATTCTGATATCATCCCAGTAGATGGAAAAGAGTTAAGTACACTTTCTCTTTATCTGCCTATGGGGACTTGTTTGCTAGATTTTAAAACTCTAGCAAAAAGCACACTGAAGCAACACTATTCTTCCACTGCTACCATATTCCTGTGGGGGCAATGCCATGTTACTTTAGATTGTTCTATGTTATTCCTCCACTAAATACAAATGCATCTGAGAATTATTTCAGAGCACTAGAAACACTGATTTCTTTGAGCCGTACTCATTTTTAGAAAGGCTGCCACCTTAGGCTAAACTCTGAAAATGGTGTTTGATCCTGGGAGGTTTGCATCCCATGCAAAACGGTGGGTTGGGTCACTTCCTAACATAAGAATGCTGGAGGGACACACCCTGACTCACTTATTAATAATATTGTTTATTAAGCGTAGCCATAGGCCATTGCATAAAATAAAGATAAAAGATAACAGATAACAGAATAAAAAAAAAGAAAAAAAAATACAAACAAAAAATAACAATACACATTATCAAATACAGTCAAAATCCTCCGAGGTCACACTACTCAATATTCTCATTTAACTTAAAATCAAGAAATGGCTGTCTAAATGAGAATGTCTGCATCAAGTATTTGACAACCAATTTGGTGACTTCAGGCACTTTATCCTGCAAAGCCAGCACTTTATCCTGCAAAGCCAAGAAATTACCCCTCGCAGCATCGTATAATCTACAACCCAACAAAATCTGCTGGGTAGACTCTCTGATGGTCTGGTCAAAAGGACAAAGCCTTTCAATATATGGTATTCCTTTCCTTCTACCCTCCAAAACATTAGAGGGGAGGGCATTAAGTCTTGCTGACAGAAAAAGGAATCTACCTCTTGATGAGATTGACAATACTAAGTATGCAGCTGGTTCTCCCATTTTTGGAGCCCAAAAAAGATAAGCAGCCATTTGCACAGTATTCCTTATTAAGGTGACATCATTTTGCCAGGCTATATCCTTGAGTCTAGTTGACATCTCTATCCATATACCACTGGATCTTTATCCTGGCAATATTTGGGAGAAAATCCTATCCTAGCCACAAAATCTTCCAAGGCATGGGACCATTGATTCTTATAGGAATCCTTCAGGAAATGCTTAACTAGTCTGCTATCCTTGCTGTTAACTATTTTTATCCAAAACTTAATAGCTCTGGTCCATGCCTCATGGTTCCAACCCAACTGTCCATACGTATGGCAGCTGAAGGGGTACCAACAGGTATTCTCAGGAAGCTTCTAAATTTTTTTGCCTTAAAGTGGTCCAATTTAAGAGTCATAAAAGGGGCCCAAAGCTCGGCGCCATACAAGAGCCTCGTGCCAATTTTAGAGTTAAATACCTTCGCTGCCACATCCAAGGGTGCACCACCAGAGGTGACCAAGAACCTCTGGATAGCTAGTGTTATACCCTTTGCAGAATTGGTCGCCCTATACATATGTTCTGTCCAATCTCCTGAATGATGGAAATGGAGATCCAGATATTTGAAAAGTGAACCTGCTGAAGCAAATGGCCATCCAGGTACCAAGAATAGGTTATTCTACTATTAGAGAAGATCATAAGCTTGGATTTTGAGTAGTTAATAATAAGTTTATTTACCTGGCAATAGGCTGAGAACTGCTGAAGTTGCCTTTTGAGACCCACCCGGGTTTGTGACAGCAAAGCCAGGTCATCTGCATAAAGCAGGCAACCCACTGGTCTGGATGCGAACTTTGGAGAAAAAAAAATCTGATTTTGCAGATTTTGTCATTAAAAAAGAGGTTGAATAAAGATGGGGCCAGCATGCAGCCCTGCCTAACACCCTGATGAATACAAATTTTGCTCGTAGAATGCCCCGCCCTATCTAATCTCACCACCTGGGAAGTGTCCTGGTGAAGTTTATATGCAAGGATAAGTAATCTTTTATCAATAGAGGTGGATGAAAGTTTGTCCCAGAGCAGCTGTCTATTGACCAAATCAAAAGCAGCTCTTAAATCCAGGAATGCAACAAAGAGCTTGCTGTTCAGTTTCTTATATTTATCAATAAGGTGCAATAGAGTTATGCATTGTTTAAGAGTAGACCTGCCTGAAACCTAGCTTGCTCTCGGTAAAGTATCTTATTTTGGGCCATCCAATATGTCAATCTGTTTAATAATACTTTAGCGTATAGCTTGCTAACATTGCTAAGCAAACTGATCGGCCTATAATTGGACGGGGACTCATCTATTAGAAAAAGGGAAAATGTGTAATGAGCATTTAATTGTTAATTAAATATTACATACCCTGCAGGGGGAGACTCTTTCCATTGTCGGCACTGTGGGTTGTATGTTATGCCTATGCATTATTTCTAGTTTACTCATGATCTCCCTGTTTTGGGCTCCTCCTGTTGAATTTCCATGGTCCCTTCATAGGCTGGGGCTGTCTGGATTTGAGGCTCTTGTGAGTCTGTATTTTATGCCAGTGCTTCCCACAGTCAACATTTCAAGCTTATTCCCGTATCCCATATGTTGACGACCTCTGCACAGTCACGTGCATTTGCCTGGATCTGGTCCTGATTGGGAAAGATGTATTTGTACTGAGCTGGTGAAAATGTGTCTCTGCAAGATCCAAAATCCAAGATTAAGGAGGCAAGTCACTTTATTGTGTTTTAACTTGTTCAACACTGCCGTAGTTAGAGGCAGAAGAGAATGTCTTCCATATCCTTCTAGAACCTGCTCTTGTGGCAACCAAGCAGTGTAGATACTGTTGCATGTTATATTTAGCTGTCCGTATTATGGGAACCTTAGAAGGGCATGGATCAACCCGCTATTTGTAAATTCCACTCTGTCTATTGAGGAGAAAATGATAATCTTGATGAGAGGTCTAGATTTACAGTCAACCAAAGCTGTTATTTTTTTTCTCTTGTTGGCAGAAAGAAGGAGATCCAATTAGGGAATTAATATACAACCAGGGAACATACATTTCACTTGAAATTGGTTCTTGGGTAGTGTAGCCAGCCAATCAGTAGAATAAAATTTTATTTGGGGTTAAGCCCCAATGCTACAGGTCCCTTGGTCCATTTTTGTTAAGGTGCCCTGATTGTTAGATATTAGAATTGGTTTTAATTAGTATTTAGGTGGACTATTATCCATTTTTTGTCTGTAGCTTTTATCGAGTTGCCGCAAGTAGCTTTGTATTCGATTATTATTGTATAGCCATATTTATTTGGGCTATGGGTATGTACGTTTGTTCATTTGGTATTTGTATTTGTTTGTTATATTGTTATAGCATAATTGCTGGACACAATAAATCATGAATCAAATCATCGTCTAACTGCAAGAGGATAGGTGCAGGTAGAACTTCTTATAACAATCTCGTCTCCAAAGCCTGCCATTGGCATTTTAAGGCCGAACATATCACCACATGTACACTAATGACAGGATTCTGGCCAGTAGAATTAATCTGTCACACTGTCGTCAATCAGTAAAATGACACATGCCATTCGTTTCTACTAATTGCATTAAAGTAGAAAAATCTAAACAACTTTAATGGCATTGGTGTAACTAACTTGGTGTTATAAGTTAGGGGTGTGGATGTCATTTTTGTTATTAATTTAATGATAACGACAATTGTCTTTTTCATTATCGTTATTGCAATAATGAAAACAAAAACAAAAATGACATTTTGTTTTTGAAATAAAGGGAAAAACTGAAAAACTTATTTCCAGCTATAACTTTTTTGTTTTCTATTCAATTGTGATGACATTTAGGGTGCTTGTACCCACAATGTAGGGCATTATATGTACCAGTTTTTGAAATGATTCAATAAAGAGAACAGATTTTAGAATCAATTGCATGTTGTAATTTTAAGAAAAGCTCCATACACATTCATGGCTACATCTTCTTTATATTCCAACCAATTTGTATGAAACCTGTGAATGTCATGTCCCTCCACAATATTAACAAACCTACCAATACTTAGAAAGATTGGATGAAAGATCCTGATGGTATAATACATTAACTTGAAAATACATTTCCAACTGTAACATTTGTATATTCCATCCTGTTTACAAGATATTTGACTGTAGTGTATCACATGCCTTCCCTGTCATCTCTGCCAAACTACAGGACAATTTGATAAAGGGACCCAATTTTATAAGCAATTGAAGTTGTCCCCTTGAAGACCATTATTCAAATAGATAGCAGCACATGCAGTGCCAGTCAGAGGCAGGCACCTGGCAAGCAGGGGGAGAGAGAGAGGCTGTTAGGAGGGAGGATGTGGAGAAACCCAAAAGACTGACAGACACATTCACTGGCCAATTGCTGCATGCTTCTAGCTTTACAGGACCAATCAACAGTGGCTTTGAGGTGGGCATAGGGGGTGGTCCTCAGGCAGGCATAGAAGGGACGTAACTGGGACTTTGGGGATAGCATCCCAGAAATCAGGAGACATAGTTTACACATCCACGCTGGCCAATTATCATCACAATCACATCCTGCAGCACTGTGACAGAGGCCATAAGAGAATCTCTATCGACTCTTTCCTAAACAGATGCTTCTGACTTTCCAGTAACAAGTGGGGGAGAGATGTTGGGATGGTCACAGCACAGAATGAGGATATTTAGTTGACATTTCTGCTGGCCAATTGGCATCACAAACTGATCTCATACCACAGTGAAACGTAAGAGAATTCCTGGCATAGGATCCTTCTCTGCATATTCTGTGCAGGCATATAAAATTGGTACCCTTTATCACATCTTTCTGATATTTGGCAGAGATGATTGTGAAAATTTGATATAGATCCCAGCCAAATTCCATGTACATTGGTTGGATTCCAAAGATGTTACAGTCAGATATACATTTATATGTTAATTGCTTATCCTACCAGGACCCTTTATCCAATCATTCTGAAAGTTGTCATAGATAGTAAATATGGGAAGGGGTATAAACTTGCCAAGTTTCATCTACATTAAATGTGAGGCAAAGAAGTTACATCTAATTAATTCAACTGCTTCTAAAATTTGATTCCTTTATCCAATCATTCTGGAATTTGGTACACATAATTCCTTCAATTGGAGGTACAATCCCTCCATGTTTAAGCTAAATATATTTAAAAACAAAAAAGGTTCAGCCATAAATGTGTTTTCCATTGAAACCAATGGAAAATGAAAACAAAAGCAAAAGCGAAAACTCCAATTTGATATTTATGAAAATGACAGATTTAAATAACGGAAATGAAAACAAAAACAATATTGTCCCCTGGTACACACCTCCAGTAGATTTCTTCTTCCTCAACCAGAAATGACAGTTATTCAGTTCTAGGAATCCTATTGCTAGGGATTTGGTTTTGTCAGTTAACTGGTTTGAATTATATTTGTCTCCCATTCATAGCCCTTCTGTGCAGCTACAACATCCTCTCTCACTCTTATATACCCACTCTGAGCCATTCTGAATTCCTTTCCCAGTATCTGTTTTCAGTTATTTTTACTAGAGAAAAATCCCTGCCTCTTATGATATTACTATTATAATTAAAGTCTACTATGAGCTCAAGATCTGACTTTTTACAACTTAGTCTCCATGCACCCACACTTCACTTTGGTATTTTAGCCCTGCTTCCTCTTCCTCTGAAGGTTGGGGGCATCACTGAAGCTGGGTATAAGCAAGCATCTCCCATTTCCAATATTATGGACTTGATCCCTGACTCCACGTAGCCCATACATACATTTCTCCTCTACCCCTCCCAAGGCTTGTTCCTGAATACCTTTTTCCCACCAACCTTATTCCCCCCATATACAGCTCCCAGTACTCAGCTGACCCATTCTGTCCAACTCAAATAAAAGCATATATGGAAAGAATATACTGAAAGCATTCAGACAGCATATGCTGTCCCCTGCTTCAGTGTTGCCCCCAATCTCCAGAGGAAGAGAACTGGGGATGAAAGACCAAGGCAAAAGGTGAGTGCCTGGAGCATAAATTGTTAGTGAGCACAATATGTGAGACTGTACAATGTGTTTACTGCTAACATGGCATGCAAGTCAAGGCAGGAGTGTTAACTTGAAATTTCCATGCTATTCCAAACATGTTTGAATTTGTAAGAGCCTTAACTCTTCTCGTAAACCAAACTTTTTTATCCTATAATTTCAATGGTTTTTGAGAAGGGAATACAATAAGTTCCACCTCCTACAACAGTACCAGTGTGGAAAAAATAGACTCACTTTGCAGGACTGCCTGGGAAATTTAAACATGGGGACTTAGCCTGTCCTGAGCACCATACACCTCTGTCCCCTTGAGCTCCAGGATCCACCAGTGAAACCAGGTACAAGGCTGTGACTGCTGCCTCTTATCTAGCAGCATTTATCCCACTGTAAACTGTTCTATTCAGCTTCCACCAGTGACACTCCAGCTCAGTCTGAAGCTCCCAGAGAACCCAGAAGTCCTGGCTCCCACCCCTTGTAGATAATACGACCTGTGCACATAGTTGGATTATATGTAAAGCAAACATATGTACATTTTACATACCCTCTCATATAGAAAAGAAGAGAGAGGATATATGTACGTAGATAGCATATACCCCCACTCCCCTCTCAGAAAACTCAGGAGTTCTGTCTCCTAGCCCCAGATCCCCCCCCCACCCCCAATTTCTAACCCTAGCTCCCTGTAAGGTGCACAGGGCCGGACAAGGAAGAGTCTTTACAGGATTATGGTTATTAACATTTATTTATTTATTTTTATTTTTATTTTTTAAAGTTATTATCCCACCCCTTCTGCCACAGGCAGCTTGGGGCAGCTTACAAAAAATAATGAAAACAATTAAAACACATTAAAACACATTAAAAGGAGGCAACAGAGAAAACAACTAACCCCTCTCTCCCCCAAAATGCCTGGCGGAACAGCCAGCTCTTGCAACTTTTTTGAAAAGAGGGGAGGTCTGGGACCAGCCGGACCTCCACTGGAAGGGAGGTCCAGAGGCGTCGCGTGGCCACTGAGAATGCCCTCTCCTGCGTGGCCACCCGAGAAACTTGGGGGACCTCGAGCAGGGCATCCCCAGATGACCGCAGGGGCCTATCCAGGACATGGGGAGTGAGGCGGTCTAGCAGATAGGCAGGGCCCAGCCCATTTAGGGCTTTATAGGTTAAAACCAACACCTTGAATCGGGCCCAAAAAACCACCGACAGCCAGTGCAGAGAGTGGAGCACTGGTGTAATAGGTTCCTGATGGCCCAGTTCGACTAGGAGATGGGCCGCCGCATTCTGCACCAGCTGCAATTTCTGATCCGTCACCATGGGTAGCCCCACGTAGAGCATGTTACAGTAGTCTAGTCGAGAGGTGATGAAAGCATAGATGACTGTGGCCAGGTCAGAGTCCGAAACAAACGGCCGAAGTCATTGCACCGGATGCAACTGGTGGAAAGTACTCCTCGCCATAGCCTCCACCTGGAGATCCAAGCAGAGCTGCGCATCAAGGAGCGCCCCTAGACTCCGTACCTGGAAGGTCAATGGAGGACAGACCACATCAATGATGGGGGCCGCCAATTCTACGTCTTGTCAGGATTCAGCCGCAGTCGATTAGCCCTCATCCAATCCCTCACAGCCGTCAGGCACCGAGTAAGCACAGAGACTGCCGGGCCTGGGTTTGTTGAAAAAGAAAGGTACAGTTGGGTTGCATAAGCATATTAATGATACCGTACACCCTAATCACCTCGCCGACCGGCTGCATATACACGTTGAACAGGAGAGGGGACAGAACAGAACCCTGCGGAACTCCACATGAGAGGTCTCGGTATGATGAAAAACAATCCCCTAGAACCACCCGCTGGGTTCTTCTGGTCAGGAATGAGTGGAACCATTCAAGAACAGTCCCGCCCACTCCCGTACAGTCCAGCAGGCGCATCACCAACATCTCATGATCAACGGTATCAAACGCAGCCGACAAATCTAACAGGATCAGCAGGGTCAATCGACCCCGATCCATATCTCGGCACAGGTGCCATAACCCAGACAAAAGCCGGACTGAGAGGGATCCAGAAAACCGATGCAATCAAGATGCCCCTGCAGCTGCTGAGCCACTACCCGTTCAATAACCTTCCCTAAAAAGGGAAGGTTAGAGACAGGTCGATAGCTGTCAGGGGAGCCAGTGTCAAGCGATGGTTTCTTGAGAAGCGGCTGCAACACTGCCTCCTTGAGACAGCTTGGCACTCTGCCCTCCTGCAGGGAGGCATTGACCACCCCAGCCAGCAATAGTCCCATTGTCTCCCAGAAGATCTTAAACAGCCAGGATGGGCAAGGGTCTAATTCACAAGAAGTGGCCCTGACCACCCCAAGAACATCCACCTCATCGGCGGGCGTCACTAACTGAAACTGATCCCAGAAAACCGGACATGACAGGGCTTCCATAAACTCTGGTTCCCCTAGTGTAAGAAATGCTGCATCTAAATCGTGGTGAATATGAGTGATTTTATCCACAAAATAATCCACAAACATGTCACAGTGGGCAGTAGATGACTCCTCTCCAAGATTGAGGGAGGCCGGACTGACCAGCCTCCGCACTACCCGGAACAGCTCTGCTGGATGGGATTTTGCAGATGCTATGAGGGCAGCAAAGAACTTCCTTTTTGCTGCCCGCATAGCAATGGCATAGGCTCGCAAACTGGCTCGATGCCACAATCTATCGGCTTCAACACACAAACGATGCCACCGTCGCTCCAACTGAAGCCCATCTCGCTTCAGCAACCGCAGCTCCTCAGAAAACCAAGGAGGTCTGTGGAGCTGCTGCCTGGGCAGCGGACGCCTAGGAGCCATCTGATCAATGGCCTCCGTCAGCAAGGTGTTCCACATCACAACGAGGTCATTGATGAGATGGTCGTTAAGGTCAGAGGATATTTCCCCCCAGAGTATTCGAAGGTCTCCAACTTGTGTTTGTTTTGGCAGGGGACAGTTTGGGTGGTGTTGTGGTCCCCAAAGACAATAGTCTTGGGGGACCTCAACAGTCATGTTGACACATCCCTGATGTGTCGGGCCGATAACCATCTGGGACAGGCCCAGGGTTGCCATGGCGGCCATGAACTCATGCTCAGCTCCCTCAAGGGCGGTGTCAGCATGACTGTTGAGGTCCCCCAAGACTATTGTCTTTGGGGACCGCAACACCACCCCCGACACCACCTCTGCCAGAGCATGCAGGGAGGCCGCTGCACAGGTAGGTGCATGGTATACCGGCAGCACTCCCAAACTGTCCCCTGCCAAAACAAACACAAGTTGGAGACCTTCGATACCCAATATGGATTGCACCGGATACCTCCTCACAGACCATCCCTCCTTAAAAATTATAGCTACACCACCACCCCTGTCCCTCCAACTATGGCTTGTGCTGCAAGGAATACCCAGCCGGAACAATATCAGCCAGAATAGGCCCTGATTCATTGTCCAGCCTGGTTTCTGTGATACATACAAGATCGGCAGCATAGTCCAGGATTGTTTCCTGGACTGTTGTTGCTTTATTAGCCACCGATCTCGCATTTAACAGCACCTTCACAGGGTCAGGGGCCCTCTGACCAAGAACCATCTGTCACTGCTTAGGGTTTAGTGAGCGGGACATGCAACAAGCATCTATCCTGCCTCACTGATCTCACCTCCCCCCTCTTTGGACCATATCTCCCCCATCCCATCATAACCCCAATAGCCACACCCCCTCCCCCCGACTGCCCTCCAGGTCCCGCCCCCTGGCTGTCCCACACTGGCAGCGGGAGAGATCTTCCCCCTCCCCCCCAAACCCCCATCCCCTGGTCCTCCCCTCTCACATTATGGACTGCTAGGAAGTCCTTTCAGGATCAGGGCCACAGACAGGTGTTTGCAGGATCAGGACTGAATCTGAGTCCCAACAGGGTCAAGACAGGCAGCAAAACCAAAGGGGCAGTCTAAATACAAGTCAAAATCCAGGCCAAGGTCACATTCAGTGAAACCGCCTGAAGCAAGTGGGTCAGGCAAGAATGGGAATACTGGCGGCAGAAGGTGGGTCAACAGGACCAAACCAAGGGCCACACCTGGATGTACTGATGGACCAGGGGTGTTGGCCACCAGCACAAGGGCTCCAAGGGCACCGGTTCAAGGCCAGGTCCTTATACCCCCTTCCACAGAACCCAAGAGTCTTGTCTCTGAGCCCCTCATAGGTAATACAACCTGTGCACATAGATGGAGTATACATACAACAAATGTGTGTCTCCTTCTACTTACAGCTTGGATTCTGACTTGCCTGACAAAAGATCCTGTGAGGTATGAAAGCTTGCAAACCTCCACCAACCTAAGTTGGTCCAATAAAAGATATCTCTACACTACTTTGTTTCTACGACAAAGTCGAGTAGTATTCCAAATGTGGAACAAATATGTGTCTCCTTCTACTTACAGCTTGGATTTCTAACTTGCCTGACAAAGGATCCTGTGAGGTCCAAAAGCTTTCAAACCTCCACCAACCTAAGTTGGTCCAATAAAAGATATCTCTACACTAACGTCTCTACGACCTATTTTGGGGACCAACACGGCAAACACACTTTCTCTGTCTCCTTCTACCCTCTCATAGAGAAAACAAGAGAATGGATATACATGCAGCATCTACTTAAATAACCTCTCTACTTATATCCTATGCACAGATATCCCTTCTCTTTTATAACAGCATAGAGGGGGACTTACATAAATTGTACATACATTTGTTATTGTTACATCCTGACATTATTTTAAAATCTTCCTCCACATGCAAAATTCAAAACACCATCACTTAACAACTACAAGACACATTTTTAAAATCTAAACTCGGGAATGGACTAGAATGGACACTAAGTTTCTGACACCTCTACACTTCGACATAAATAATGTAAAACAAACTTTCACGTGCCAACAAAAAATGTTGCAAAACTCATAAAAACCAGTTCTGTCTCCAAAATTCAAAGTACTATAACTCAGCAGTTTCTCAGTTTATCAATCTGAAATTTGGCCAGCTTCTATCCCTCATGAAAGCAATCCTCCCTACAAAATTTAAAAATGATAGGATAACGCATTGTGATTTTATAATGAGTAGAATGTCTGTGATTTTAACCGAGAGTGCAAACAACCTTAACTATAGAGGCGCTCCTGTGGCTCTATAATTTGTGTTATAACTATTAATTGTGCTTTATAAAGATTCCAGGTTTCAAAGATTTTGAATTTTAGCAACGTAGCCCACTCTGGGTGCAACTTTTGTTGGGATCTGATCTCAGACATACACACTTGCAGTTTGCTCTTTTCTGTAATGTTTTTTTATTAGGTATGGTGCTCAGTTCCCACAGGCACATTCCTTTAATAAAAGATCGCTTTCTATGATGGCATGCCCCTCCCTAGGCACTCAGCCTTCCACTCTGACCCCCTGTGGAACCCTTCACTATGCTACCAGTTTTCAGGTCCTCCAGTGTTCATCAGCTCAGGGCTAGGCTCTCCTGAATTCCTCACACTATGCATCTTCTCCTCTGTGGTTATCTCACTGCCATCATAGCTCAGATTACATACCTTTTCCTCCCAGCTCAGCAACATTCTTTGCTGCTCCAGCTGGGAGCAATTAGCTGCTCCCACTGAGAGAATTAGTGTCACCTGCCACCCCTTAAGCACATTGCTATAAAGACCTTAACCTGCAAAAGCATATGCAGTCTCTGCTTTGGGACTGACCCTGCAAGGACTTATGGTGGTCCATTTCAGGAAATCACCTTCTTCTCTCCAGATATAACCAACCTGTATTTTTATACCTAGATTGTCTTTGGATGTTTACCGGACATTGCAGAGAGATAATTGTGTCAGTGGAAAGGGGAAAATTCACTCTGAAGAAGCACTTTTCACAGTACAATTTCTTTGTTGTCAGAAAGGATTTTTAAATAAAGGTTTAACTTCCCAAGTCCCTGGCCTCCCTATTAGGTCTCTCTTTGACAGCTTTCAGGTATAACTGATATGTGATAAGCAGCAGATCTATCTCTAAAGATGGGAAATGTAAGCTTTCATTGAATATGCATATGTTGTCTCCATTTGGTGGGAAAGGAGTAGCATTGAATGTTTTTACACCAGTCAGAACACAAGTCTTCAACACTTCTAGTTCCCAGCTTCTTACAAGTTTCATAAGTTTCTTTTACAGGTTTTATAATCTGTCCAGTTCCAGAATCCTGCCCCAAAGTATAGATGCTTTCTCTAAATACAAATGAAGGATTGTTCCCCAAGAGATGGTGGCTGACTGGCTACTGAACAGTCTCCTCTAGTTCTCTTCCTAATCATTTTAATGTGTTACCACTGTCTCTCTCTTCTACCATAAATTGCAAAGAGAATGTTCTCAGTTTCAAAAAATGTGTATGCTCTTTTAAAGAGATATTAACAAACCTGAAGTAGTTCCAATAGGCACAAGATAGAAGAGTTAGCACTAGAAGTAGAGCTGACTATAACATGACTTGTTAGTTACTCACTAGAGAATTACTTACCATTGGATGTAAAAATTGTGACATTGGCCACTAAAAAGTAGTGGTGTTGTGTTTTTTGGCATGTGACCACCCACCAAGCTTTTGAGCGATGTAGAGGAGGCGGGAAAGAGTTCATTGGAAGCTGCAGTGTGGCGTGGATTTGGTCTGCTCTGTGCCACACATGCTGCTACTTGGGGATGAAGTTGCGGAGAATCAGTGGAAACTTCTCCCAATCTGGATCCCTGTAGCAGCAAAAGCCCCAATCGGGAGTGGAATGTGGAGGGAGGGCAGTTCTGGAGAACTTCTACAGAGCTCCTCACCACCATTTGCTCTGCTATCATGCAGAGAGGTAGCAGCAGAAAAACAAAGCTGTTGCCTTTCCAAATGGGAAAGCAGAAAGCAGCAGTGGGGAGAGGCGGAAGACAGAAGCTATGGGGAGAAGGGGGAGCGGAGGACCTAGACCATGGGTCCTCGAACCACCGCAGCGTCCAGCTTCCCGCTACCCCCTCACAACATCTGTGTGCAAGGACCCAACATGCAATGACACTCATGGTGTATTCCACATTTCCAGAGCTTGAGCTGTGAGTGTCCGGTGCAGAAACCCAAGTTAGAAGTTACATGCCAGGGGGAAAAAAATCACTTCCTAGAGATGTGACAGTACCCACACAGTTGTGAGTGGCACATTTGTTTGCATCCCTTGTTGGAACCACAGGTACATTTCTGTGCTTCTGTCCTGTCTGCTTTACAACACAGCGGTTAAGAGAAACCTAACGTGCAACCCTCATCCTATTGAAGTCAATGGGGAAAGTCCATTTGACTTCAGTGTGGTTAGGATTGCACCCTTAATGTATAATAACATACAACTGATGCCTCAAAAATTACCTTAAACTATTATCCAGAGTTCATTGTTTTACATTATATTAACGCATAACTGTAATTAATATGTTAGGACTAAGTGGTATCCAACTAGAAATGGTGTCAGAGCCTTCATGCCTTGCTAGTGTCTATACATTCTGTATGAGATAGGAAGAGAATTAAGTAGCTGCCTTTGACATGTTGTAGCCTAGAACCAAAACGAGAGCAAGTGTTCCCATTCTAAAGGGGAAGTACTGACCTTGTGGGAGTGCTTATGAGTGTCCGCCAGTTTCTGTTAATTCCACGCTTCCACCATTATTTAAAATCATTTTCATCACTTTCCAGGACTTTTCCATCACATTCTGGGACTTTTTCCTCACTTGCACCACTTTCTGGAACTTTTTGTCATTTTTGGCACTTTTGTCTCTTTCCAGGACTTTTTTGTCACTCTCTGGGACTTTTCCATCACTTTCCCCTAATTTTGTGATAGTTTTACAGCAGTTTTACTGTATTTTTGTGGTGCACTTTTATGGTGCAGTCCCAGCACTTCCCTGGTGCTTAGCTGGCAAGTTTGCATCTCCACAGTCCCCAGTGGTGCTCACGGAGCACACATGGATCTTAGGACTGGCCCGTAGCAGCCCCATTCAACTTGTGACAAATAGCAGAAAATGGTGAAAGCTGGTAGCAGGAAAGCTGGTAATTTTCTGTATTGCATGAATCTCGGTAAATGCCCTTCTTTCAATGGGAAGCAGCGCTCACCAAGATTTTTCATTTCAGGTGTATTGTAGCCCTGTCTGACTGCACCAGGAATGTATGCCTGGAATGGAGGAGTTGATTAAAAGACTTTTGAAAGAAAGAAGCTCTTTTTCATAGTGGGTATTTCTGGAAAGTGAGCAGATTGCTGTTTTTTAAGTTCTCAGGCAGAAATCTGGTAGTCAGTAGAACCTTTGTCCAAATGGAAAGACCTTATGCTATGCCTGGATTGAGTGCATTATGGGTAAAGTTGAAAGGAATAGTTGAATGTGGTTAGTAATCAAAGTTTCTGTTAGTTAATCAGTTTACTGATTGATAACCACATATTATGGTGGTTAACCAATGAACCCAATATACCAATTAGTGCTGATATACCATCACCACATAACAAATTTACCACTAAGGAAAAGTGCTGATGGAGGACACACACACTGACTCATTCACTAGAAAAAGAAAAATGTTGCCATCATGAATCTGATATTCCACTAAACAAGATGTCTCCTTCAGAGGCTTTGGCTCTCTGTATTTCAAGTCCATGTGTTATACACGTTGTTTCTAGTTTATTCCCGGGGCTCATGTGTTGGGGCCCTCCACAGGTTCAGGATCCCAGTGTTTGATGTTCTGTGGGCCCGTTCTAATAAGCCTGCCAGCATTATTAGCCCAACCTAAACAGTCTTTTGAATTTGCATACATTTACATTGGCCAACGCATGCCAATTTATGAAAAACATGTCCATTCCCTGCCCTGCCCCCGCCCCCTGGAAAGGTAACAACCTTACCTCTAAATGGAAGTAAAATCGATAATGTTAGAGTGCTTCAAACCTGCTCTAATCTACCAATTCTGTGCATTCAATCCAGTCTGAATGAGTTTTGCATAGGAGGTGCAATTGTTGAAGTGCTACACCAACACAAGCCCCCAGGGAATCTATTGGTAAGCCACAAGAGATTAATTGTGTGCATAAGAAGCATGCTGGCTGGTTTATTAGGATTTAGATCCCTGTAATGGGGTGGGAGAGCTGAAGCCTGAAAGAGACTGCTATGTCAGCCTGTTATTTAACGACTAACACCGAACCTCAAATTGTAACAGCATGCAGCTCACAGGGCACACTGTTTATTTACTTGCTCCTATTCATTCTACTTCATGTATGACTGTGTAAAAATACAGTGGATGCAGGAATGCTGTTGATTGCAAAATGATTGACTTAGCTCATTGTCATGTACAACGTAGTTTCACAAGATGGAAGGGGATTGCAGTATCGTACAAAATAAACACTCCAAGCGGACAATATGCTTTCCTTGCAGTTCATGCCATTTTACAATTCTGCACTCATAACAGGAAAGTGAAGTCATACAAGTCTGCAGGCTTAGACATCAGTTCCAACTTACAGTAATTCCCTTTGCCTCAAAAGAGTGGCTACAGCACAGGGAATCAACGCTCCTGAAATGTTTGACACCTTTCAGGTCTCGTGCTGTGATATTTCCTGTTTACTTCTCTGCCTCTATAAGGTGTCCAGTGGTAGCAATTACTTCTTTCCTTGGGTTATTTATTTCCAAATATTTAAGAAGAGATGGAAAACTGTACAGAAATTCTGTATGTGAATGTAATAAGGAGACCAACTCTGGCCCTCTGGTTTTCCCCACAGAAGGCAACAGTGGGTTTCAGCGTGGGTTTATTTGCCTTCAGAGCACATCAGTTCCCAAACTTGGGTAAACAATACTCATTAGAAAAAGTTTCTCTTTACAAAGCTTTGAAATTCTGATCAGCCCTTATCTCAAGGCCTCTCTGGCCCACTGGGTCTTCTGCTCTTCCTCTTTACAGGGGAATCCCCCTATACTCCCAGCTCTCTCTTTTTACCTTCTGTGTTTCAGCTGGCCACATCTACTCCCTGACAGCTTCCAGCTGGCAAATTACTGAAGCTGAAACAAATATGCCAATATTTGCAAAATATATTAACACATTCATTCAAATGAATAAATATCTGAATATTCGTTGTTCGCCCATAGGATAGTCACATATTCATTAATAAATCAGTTATTTTAGTTTAGGGATTTCATAACTTCACTATTTCATTTACTTTGTTTTGGTAACTTTGTGATTTTTTATTTTGGTACCTTGTTCAGTATTATTTGGTGCTTTTCCACACCATACTGTTGCACAATGGTGCTATTGCTATTAAATCAGCAGTACCATTATGAAATTGAATGGTGTGCACTGTTGTGTAGTAGCACTGAACAAAATACTGGGTGTTAACACATGGGCTGGGAGCCTGCCAGATCCAGGATCCACTTCTTGGCCTCCCCCTGCAGCCACCTCGTACAGGCTCTGTGGGGACCCCAGCAGACAGGCTGGCAGTTTCCTCGCCATGGTCTACCTGTGCGTCCCCACCACCAGCACCATTTGTTCCTACAAATGCTCTAGGTTATGACTGCAACTATAGTGGCAAATGTGGTCCACCTTGTGGTACCCCCTCCCCACCCATCACACCCCAGGAGGTGGTCCCAGGGTAGTGTGTTACCCAGTTCAGGCCAGTTTCCCTGCAAAGTGTGCCCCACCCTTCTGAAGATGACACCCAAACCGGGGTGAACATCTGGCGGCTGCCCTTCATTCAAGCTGATAAATCTGGGGGGAAAGGGGGGCCAATGTGGGGCCCCATCTCATGTGATAACATCCACTGAAGAAAATATCCAAATCTGAAAATGAAGTAGTATACAAATAGGGCTTAGTATCTACTTCTCTAAAATTGATTCAAAGCAAATTGAATTTATTTGCTCCAGATATTTGTTTCAGCACTACTAATTAACCCAAACAAGGCTATATCCAGTGCCCAGTCCGTACCCTACAGCAACATTTTTTCATTCATTCATTCATTCATTCATTCATCACCTTTCCCCGAAGGCTCAGGGTGGTTTACAGAAATAAAACCACAGGAAAAATGATAAAAATACAATAAAAACCCCTGAAAATCCCTATCCTCACTGCCAAAACCCACCCACTCCAATCCGTATACCCACCTGCCAAATGCTTTGCCAAAAAGGAAAGGAAAGCTTTGCACCATCTCCAGAATATGCTTGGACCCTGGCAGACCTCTGGATAAAGAGAGTTCCATAATACTGGGGCAGCAACCGAGGATGCCTCTCTATGTGCCCCTGTTGTACAAACAAGATTGGCTAGTGGTACCCAAAAGAGGGCACTCCTGGCCGACTGCAGGAGTCACAGTAGAACATAGAAGGAAAGGCGGTCTTTCAGATATGTGAGGCCCAAGCCATTTAGTGATTTAAAGGTCAAAACCAGCCTCGTGAATTGTACCAGAAAACTAAAGGAAGCCAGTGCAGTACAGATATAATGTGCTCATGGTTACCCATCTCCAAAAGGAACCGGACTGCCATATTTCACACCAGTTGCAGCTTCCAAACAGTTACTACAGCCAGCCCCACGTAGAGCACACTGTAGTAGTCTAGCCTGGAAGTAATGAAAGCATGGATGACAGTGGCCAGATCTAAATCAGAAAGAAAGGGATGCAGCCTTCTCACCAGATGGAGTTGGGGAAAAGCGCTCCTCGCCTCCACCTCAATCTGACAATCCAGGCACAGCAGCGGGTCCAGAAGCATTTCAAGGCTGCAAACCTGAGTAACTAGAGAGGGCCGGACCTCAATAACAGGAGTCCCCAATCCCTTCCAAGTCACAAGATCAGCCAACCACCATCACTTCTTTCTTTCTTTCTTTCTTTCTTTCTTTCAAGTTAATATCCTGCCCCCCTCCCAATCGCGGTGGCTTACAATTTTCATGAAACATGTAAAATACAATAAAACATAATATAAAATATAATATAAAACCAACACCCTTAGAAAAATAAATAGGTATCCCATAAAAAATAAACCCCATTACCTTACCCACACCCACCCACTCCCTCACCAAATGTCCGGCGAAACAGCCAGCCTCCCCATTACCTTACCCACACCCACCCACTCCCTCACCAAATGTCCGGCGAAACAGCCAGGTCTTATGCTGTCTTCGGAAGGAGGAAAGGTCTGGGGGCATATTAACCTCTACCGAGAGGGCATTCAGCATCTTTGGAGCAGTCACTGAGAATGCCCTCTCCATTGTCCCTGTCAGTCGGACATAGGGGACTTCAAGAGAGGCACCCTCTGAGGACTGTAGGGGCTGATCCAGGATGTGTGTGTGGGGTGTGTGAGTCAGTCCCGCAGATATGTAGGACACAAGCCATTTAGGGCTTTAAAGGTCAGTACCAACACCTTGAATTGAGCCTGGAAGACTATGGGCAGCCAATGCAATGAACGGAACACTGGTGTAATATGCTCATGGTGACCCATCCCCTTGTCTGGATTCAGCTTCAACCAGCTCACCCTCATACAGTCCCCAACAGCCAGGCACTGGGAAAACACCGAGACTGCGGGACCTGAGTCAGATGAAAAAGAGAGGTAGAGCTGGGTGTCTTCATCTTACTGATGGCACCTCACTTTAGACTTCCAGATGATCTCACTCAACAGCTTCAGATACACATTGAATAAGAAGGGCGACAGAATGGAACCCTGTGAGACACCACAGGTGAGGTCCTGAGGGAATGATGAATAATCTCCCATCACCCCCTGCTAGGACTTCCACTGAACAGAACCACTCAAGAGCAGTCCTGCACATCCCTACCAGGTCCCACAGTCATGTCAACAACTCTTCATGATCAACCATATCAAAATCCTCTAAAAGATCTAACATGATCAACAGTGCAAAATTGCCTCTGTCAATCTTCAGGAGTAGATCATTGATGAAGGCCACATATCCTGGATGAAAATCCTGACTAAAATGGTTTGAGGAATTCAAAAGCATTGAGATGAGCCTGAAGCTGCTAGTTAATCACTTGTTCAATAAACTTCCCCAAAAGGGGAGGTTAGAGACAGGACAATAGCTGGCTGGGGAGTCAGCATCAAAAGATGATTTCCTAAGCAGGGGCTGGACCACGACAATGTTAAGGGTGTCAACAACCTATCCTACCAAAGAGAGGCATTTACAAGCCCAGCCAGCAAAGACTCCAACGTCTCCCATCTGGCTTTCATCAGCCAGGACAGACAAGTATCTAATTCACAACTGGTTGCCCACATTGTTGCAAGCACATCCTCGGCATTGGTGGCTAACACTAAATGAAACAAATCCAACTAAATGGGACAAGGCTGAGCTTCCACAGCCCAAAACTCTGACTCTGCAGCCAAATTAGAAACACCAAAGTCATGGTGAATACGAGCAATTTTGTCTGCAAAGTAGTTAATAAAAGTGTCACAACGGGCAGTAGATGACATAGGTTCATGGCATAAACAGAGTGGGTTAATCAGGCCATTCACCACCTGAAAAAGCTCTGCAGGATGAGACTTTGCAGATGCTATGGTAGTGGAGAAGAAAGGTGTCTTCACTATCATCACAACCAGAGGCGTAGCTACGATTGGCCAAACAGGGACATTTGTCCCGAGGCCCATACTGGCTAGGGGCCCAATATTCAAGGTAGCTAAGCCCCCCTCCCCTTTTTCTTTCTTTTTCTTTTAAATTGCCACCTGAGCTGGCTGGAGGCGCTTCTGGCTGCTGCGTGGGCCTCTTCCCCCCTCCCTGCCTGAGTTGAACTGTAGGCAGGGTCAGGGAGGGGCCCCATGCAGCAGTCTGCATCAGGCCAGGTCACACTCACAAGCCTCGCAGCTCAGCTCACACCCCCTGCACCGCATCGTGGAGGAGGAGTCCTCCCCACCAGTCCGGACCCGGTCCAGGCAGAGCTGGCTCTAGGGATGTCCAGTACGAGCAGGAAGGTGCCCGGCAGCAGCTCCTCTCAGTAACTGAGTGGAACTGCCACCGGGCACCTTCCCATTCCAGTGCTTCCTGCATTGAGCCAGCCCAACCTGCCCCGGCCTGCCTGACTAGCCCCTGGCCTCCAGGGCTAGTCGGGTGGGCTGGGGCAGCAATGGCATTGCTGCTGCTGGCTGCACTCGGCCCCAGCGTGCAGGCAGCGAGCTGTGAGGGACAGAGTGAACCATAGGACCAGCTCACTGCCAGCCCAGAAGACGGATGGGCCCGGCAGCAGGCCACCAGCAGCATGCCACAGACTGCAGAGAGCAAGTAAGTACGAGCAACAGCAGCCCAGCGCCCCTAGGACAGCTGAGCTGGGAGGCGCTCCTAGGCCGGTTGGCAGCTTCACCACCAGGAGGAAAAAAGAGGCAGGGGGGCCCATGGACATTTCTTGCCCAGGGCCCATCCCAAGGTAGCTATGCCCCTGATCACAACCACAACATAGTCCTTTAAAAAGATCTGTGTCTCAATCGGTCGGCTTCAGCACAAGTTGAGCACCACCTGCACTTGTCTCTAACTGCCTTCTCTCCCACTTCAGCCACCTCAGACCCTTCGTATACGAGGGAGACCTATGCCTTTGCAACGGTGGGAACAGATGCCTGGGTACAACCATGTCAGTGACTCTAGTCAAGATGTCATTCCAGAAAGCAACCAGGTCATCAACAGACTAGCCATCAAAGTCAGTGGGTAAATCCCCCACAGATTTCTGGAAAACAATCAGATTCCTAAGTCTCCAGGGGTGGACTAGCCCAACTAGTCCACCATGCTGACAGGGACATAGTAGGGCAGAGATCCGAGTTTTCAAAAGGTAATGGTCCAGCCATGGCAATGATGTTATAACAACATCCCCAGTAATAAGGATTCCTGTCTCCAGGTCAGTGCAAAACATCAGATCCAATGTGTCCCCTGTTTCATGTGTTGGTCTGGATATTATCTTGAGCCCCACATATTCTGCACTGGCTGCCAATAGCTTTCTAGGCACAATTCAAGGTGCTGGTTTTGACCTATAAATGCCTAAATAACTTGGGCCCCAGGTATCTGAAAGACTGCCTCTTCTTTTATGGTCATTTGTGGCCTCTGAGGTCAGCCAGGAGAGTCTGCCCACCCATGATGTTTTCACAACCAGCTGCCCATGATGTTGTCACAACTATGAGTGTGCACTAGGGATGTGCGAACACGGTTCGGATGTTTGGAGTTCGGGTCAAACTCGGCCTGTTTGGACGACCGAACGGAACGTCCGAACGGAACTCGAAAACGGTCGAACAGTTTGGAAAATTTTGGATAGGTTCGGATGAGTTTGGGGGCAGGAAAAATCTGACTTTGGGCAGGAAAAATCTGTCTGGAAGGGGGAGGCAGCTGAAGAGCAGACTTCCTGGCACCAGGGGTGGAGACCAGGGGTGGTTTCTGGGCCAAATGGTACCAATACTGGGGAAAAAAATCTGTATCAGTATCGATATTTCTGTTTTCGGATGTTCAGCTGAACCGAACTCCGCCGAACCGAACAACCGAACCCAAACTCGGGTTTCAAACTGAACGTCCGAACATCTGAACCGCGTTCTGTTCGCACATCCCTAGTGTGCACAGACTTTTTTATTTTCATTTTCATTATTCCTTTAATTTTCAATATTTAGCATGTCATTCATTTTGGTTTCTATTTTCATATCTGTCTTTCGTTTTCGTTTTTATGTTCAATTTTTTGTTTGCATTGTTTTCAGTGGGAAATGTATTCCTGGATGTGATGACTTAATTTTTCATTTTGTTTGCATGACATTTGGACAGATTGTAACCCTCATGGAACGGACTGTTTTGCCACATTGCATAATTATTGCATAAAGGGTCCTGATTTTAAAGACAATTACAGTTTCATTGCTTGCATACATATTTCCAGCTGTAAAGGGGTATTTTATCAATCCAATTTGGATGAAATTTAGACTCCTTGTTCCTGTGCTTCATGTGATCATCCCTGACAAATTTCAGAAAGAATGAATAAAGAGTACTAATTTTATAAGCAATTTAATCACTTCATGGTTTGCACACAAATTTCCAGTGTTAACGTTTTTATTTTCCAACCAATTTGGATAACATTTGGACAAGTTGTTCTCCTCAATAAAGGGATCGATCATGCCAGATTTCAGAAAGTTTGGATAAAGGGTCCCAATTTTATAGGCAATATAATTTTGTGATTTTAACACAAGTTTCAATTTTTAAAAAAATCACTTGCATGTGTTGCCTCTGTTTAAATTATAGAGATTTTATTAGATGCAGAGATCTGCTTTTTTGGAGCATTTGTACAGAGAGTAAAGAAGACAGGAGGAGGTGGACAGAGCAGAGGAGGAGCAGGTGCCAGAGGTACTGGTACTGGTACTGGCATTGGCAGAGGTTTCCAGAGCCTCATTCAAGAGTATATTGAGAGAGTTTCACTGACATCATCAGAGGCATGTCAGATCAAAATTAAGGGACACAATGAAGTTCTGAGTTCTTAAATAAGGGAAATCTGTTATATTCTGTGGGGTTCTGAAATAAGAGATTTCCATTATGTTGTATGTGGGATATCTAGGATCCCTAGTGTATAAGATGGTTTAGGGCTCCTACAATAGACATACATTTGTACCTCTATGAGTTATGGCAGTATTATCTCTTATATTTTTTAGTACTAGCATAATTAACATAATACTTGAACTGAAATTGTACAATTGTAGCTAGGGATATGCAAACAGAATGTGGTTCGAATGTTCCGACGTTCAGCTGTTCAGTTAGAAACCCAAGTTCAGGTTCGGTAGTTTGGTTTGGTGGAGTTCGGTTCGGCCAAAGTTGACCGAACATTCGAAAATAGCGCTATCAATACCAATACCGAATTTGAAGGTTTTTTTTCGGTATCAGTATCATTTGGCCCTGAAACAACCCCTGGTCTCCACCCCTGGTGCCAGGACGTCTGCTCCTCAGCTGCCTCCCCCTTCCAGTCACATTTTTCCCACCCAAAGTCATGTTTTTCCTGCCCCTGAACTCATCCAAACTCACCTAAACATGACCGAACTGTTCAGTCGTTTTTGAGTTCGGTTCGAACGTTTGGTTCAGATGTCCTAACAGACCAAGTTTGGTCTGAATTCCAAACATCTGAACCACGTTCACACATCCCTAATTGTAGCCTTTACATCTTCCTAGCAAGTTAGTAAGCTTATTCAAATTACTTTTATTGATAGGATTTCTAGAATATTTTTATTCTTTTAAAATCTCCTCTGAAATGCACAAAGCACAATAGTACATACTGAAAATGATAAATGCTTTTAATTTTAAATAGTTATGCAAGTGAAAGAACCTCACTGTGTGTTAGTAAAGTAAAATCATCCCTGGAGGATTTTGCTTTTGTCTAATTAAACAATGAAAATGGCGTTCAAGCAGTTGACCTGGTAACCGGATTGATTACTTATGTTCCAGTACACCAAATAGTGCTGTGCAAAGTTGCAGGTTCAATAAGAGGAGAAAATAATGGCAATAGAGACAAAGTAGTAAAGTTATATCTTTTATTGGATCTTTTATTGTGATCCCTTGCATCACACTCTGCCAGTTTATTATGAATGAGTCCAGTGATTGTGGCTCCAATTCAGGAAAGCATAACCAGCACTTAAGCACATGTTTTATAGACACTAGGGATGGGACTATCGGTGAATTATCGGTTACCAGTTTTATCGGTATCAGATTAATCCAATATTGGATTTATCAGTATTGTCATATCATTTTTTTAATATTGCCGATTTTTCAGATCTTTATCATTGTGGCCATTTTTAAAATGGCTTCAATGTTAAAGATCCGAAAAATCAGCAATGTTTAAAAAAGATATGCCGATACTGATATTGGTATTATCGGATTAATCCAATATCACCAATTATTGGCATTATTGGATTAATCCAATACCGATAGTCCCATCCCTACGCCTGCAGAACCTAAGCAAATATTTAAAGCTTTCCTATAATGGGGACTACCTCAGTCTTCTATTTCTTTCTGGTCTGTAGTTATTATACAAAACTGTGGTACATGTTTGACTGTACAACATTTAAAACTTTAGATAATTGCTAATAGGCTTGACTGGAGTTATTGGAGAGTTTGCAGGAATTCAGGTTTGCCTTTCAGCTTTATGACACAATGGAAATGATACTTGTTATCTCTTGAAGGGTATTAACAGATGAAACGTTGCCCCCCCCCCACTAGTCCCCCTTTGCTCCTGATTTACCTGCCTGTCTGAACTGTGGCCAACAGATGTTTGCCCCAGGGCTACCCCGGGGCATCAGAGCACAGCATCATCCTTGGGAAGCAGGAGAATGCCTTGCAGGTTAACCCAGTCCAAACTGGAACATCAAGCAACCATGGAACCGAATCTCATGTGTTAGGGTTCCCCATAGTCCTGGCTCCACCAGCTCCATAGATGTGCGGCTAGTGTACCACTCTCAGATGACAGCCGGGAGAGAGGGGAGCACAGAAGTCCTCAGGGGCGCAATCTTGACTCCCTTCTCCCAACCAGAGTTTGTCTGAGAGGGGCGCACTAATGCTGGTTCCGATGGAAAGGAGGGTCATGGCTATAGAAGGCTTCTTCTATGGCCATCAGCCCCTTTCCATCAGAGCCAGCACTAAGCACACCTCTCTCAACTGACAGTCGATGGAGGGTGGAAAGGAGAAGGAGAGGAATGCAAGAGATCATGCTGTTCTTGTGGTTGGGGTGCTGGTAATTTTGATATCCCTGGACTGCTCAGGAACAGCTATATCACTGGGATAGCTGACCATCTATCAGGCAGCCCTAGGAGAAGGGGTGGAACTGTTCTAGCACCATCTGTGGTGGCTAGTGTAAGTCTATTAATTAACACCAGGGGGCTGCCTGTTTGGAGGCCTCCCAACAATGCCCACAGGGGTGGCAGTGGTGTGGGGACTCCACAGATTGAGCACGGGTTGTGGCTGACTTCCTTCCTTCCCATGTGTTAACACCTCGAGTGTATTAGTATGGCTGAAACAGATACTGGACTTGCTACCTGCAGGAACACTCAAACTTGTGTGGGAATGACTTCAGGAATGTATCAGGTTCCTGCAGGCCTGTGAAACTACCCAACCGGGTATGAAATCTCCTCCCTCCTCCCACCCCTGATTTTTCCCCCCAGCTTACTTGGATCCCAAAAGGGCATAGCAGCAGGGGCAGCATTGACAGCGGAGGGGGTAGGGGTGTGATCTGCTCTAGGAAGTAGGGCCAGCCTCTTGGAATATGTGCAGGACTCAGGAATGAACAAATGAACGAAAACTGAGCTGCTAACAGAGTGGGGATGGGGTGCGCATGTCATTTTCATTATTACAATAACAGTAATGAAAATTGTCAACCGAGAATAACGACGACGATAACGAAAACGACAACCAAGAATACCAAAAATGACAACCAAAAATACTGATCATGGTATAACGATAACGATATCGGTATCAAAAAGATACCCAAAATGATAACAAAAATGATAACAAAAACAAAAATGACATTGTTGTTAATAATAACAAAAGCGACATTTTTGAATAATGAAAACGAAAGCAAAAAATGAAAATGACATGGGGGCCTGGTGCACACCCTTAGTGGGGAGAAAAGAAACTGAAACAGGCACCCATTGGGGCAGGTACCCTGGAATTTCACGGGAACTCCTGTTTCAGCTTTAGAATAGATAGCATGTGGTATTGACTGGTATGAACGTGTCACCCCAAATCAAGTCCATATTCTGTCTTGGGCAATAGGGGGGTGCTGATTCAAACGACAAGAGAATATTTCTGCAGTCACGTTATGCAAAATCTTGAACTTCTAGGTTTTATGAGCGTGGTCAGATGTTACTCAGGCTGGCCCAACTTCTCAGAGCAGATCAGTTCATCAGCAGTATAGCCAAGGAAAGAATGATTAAGTGTAACTCAAAGTTCATTAGTAATACAATGGGAAAGTATTGCTATTCAAATGATGCTTTTTCTTTTGGGGGGAAAAAATAACCCTTGTGAAGGCACAATTAAACATGTAAATGATGTTTTAAGTTTTCATAGAAATCAATTTCTGCAAAGTGTAATGGATAGGAAATAACCTAGAAGTACCCAGCATGGAAAGCAGAATTAAAATCAGTCCCTATGGAAAACAAAACATAATTAATTATTTCAGTAAATATCAGCTGATAAGGTGCAATGCTCATATCAAGTGGTACTTCAACAGACGTTTAAAGCATCTTGTCAAATTCCATGTGCAAAAGGTAGTCTCCTCCTGCTTCACAATTTGACATCCAAATAGTTGGATCACATCTCAGACTGATTATGTTACCTCTTTGGGTAATAGTTAAATGCTGGCAAAAAATTGTGATGCTCAGGAGGAAGATGAGGCTGTTTCTGTTTATCTGGCTTTATCAGTCTAAACAATCAATAAATGAAGCAAGATAGGCAGAAATCAGGCTGTGCTCTTATTGTCAACGAAGTTACCATTTGGGTGTCTCAGATGTCAGGGAGAAAGTGATGCAAATGGGCACTAAGGAGACCAGTTGTCATTAATGTATGCACACTGTCAGCTTTAATAAATCCTGGCTCCTGCCATGGAAATTAATAAATGAGTTTCTGTTTCCAAAACATCTAATGCTGCCTATATATGGAATATATATGTGAATTGGTTGTGGGGTGGGTTTACTAGCTGTCTGTTCTTTATGGCTTTGTATTATGCTTATTTCAGACCTGGGCGGCATGGGAAACTCAGAATGTCAAGGTTGTCAGGTAAAAATACATATATATGATGTGTCTGTTTCAAAACAGGATGCATACATATTCCACTTAGAGTACCTCAGAAACAGAGACCCAAAAAATGATGCAGGGTTCCACTATGCCATGCAGGATTTAATTGCAGCGAGGGGGTGGGGAGCAAGGGCAGGAAGAGGGGAGGGAGAGGGAAGAAAGGAAATAATTAACTCAGCATAACTCACTTGTATGTCATACAAATGACTAATCATATAAGAAAAAAAAAATGTTTAATGAAGTGAGGGGCTAGCTGATAGGGAATTTGGCCCATTATTGAAAACAGCATTTGTGTCCCTATCTTAATCATACCTGCCTGATGGTTACATTAAGTTGACTCTGTCCCATGTCTCTTCTGGATCCATCTGATTAATTTTGTATCTGAGGTGAAAAATATTTTGTTAGTTATAATTCTGCACAGTAGGTATCCACTTCTGAAATGGAGCCAGAGCCACACCCAGATTTTTTTATTAAGGATAAAAAAAAGGTGAGGAAAGAAAGAAACACATATCTTTGGTTCTTTTGTATTCAGTTGAAAAAAGGGGAAAGACAATTGAAAATTCAATTGTTTCCTCTTTTTTAAAATGAAAAAATAAATATTACAATTTGATAGTAAATAATATTTTCAATTCGTTTTATATCAAATTTCATTTTTAAATTTCATATTAAAATCTTTTTTAAAAAAATTGAAACAAACCTTTCTTGGGAAAGTTTTGTATTTGGATGAAACTCATTATTATTTTTTCCAGTGGTGTCTTCAAACATTTTGAATTTTTTTCCTTATAATTTCTTTATAACAAGAGATTTTTCTCAATTTTGAAAAAAAACCCCACCTCGTGATAGAAAAACAAACATTTAAAAAGTCTATATTGAGGTAAGGCACACAGTAGAACAATCTACCCAGACAGACTAAATATAAATAATTATTCTTCTAAAGAATTTGCTTGTATGTATAACTGAAGCTTCTCAAGGACTTCTGTCCAATAGACTGTAAACATGCAAGTCTATTGGGTAAATGTTGGATAATATTGGATAAATGTTTATAAATTTTGGACGGGAACATGTCCAACATTTCAAACATAACAAATGCATGCTTTCTAACTGGTGGGTTTGTCAACATCTTTTCCATAAAATACCTTGAGTCTTACTGCGGGGATCAAATAATACAAATATGTTACATAAGTACATAAGAAGTGCCATACTGGATCAGAGCAATGGTCCATCTAGCCCAGCATCCTGTCTCCAACATAGCCAATCATGGTGGCTTGGGAGATGCACCCAACAGGTCACAATGGGGGAGCCATTCTCTGTTGTTTCCCTCCAGCTCCCGTCATGTTCCCTGATCCTGTCTGGCTCATAGCTGCTAATGGACCTATCTCCCAGAAACTTCTCCAAACCTCTTTTAAACTCAGCTATAGTATTGGCCCTTACCACAGTCTCTGGCAGTAGATTCCACAACCCAATTACACACTGAGTGAAAAAAAGATTTTCTTTTATTTGTTTTAAACTTGCCACCCATGGGTTTCATGGAGTGTCCCCTAGTTCTAGACCTAGCTGAGAGGGTAAATAATTGCTTCTTGTTTATTAGTTCCACACCACTCATGATTTTATAGACCATTATCATATCTTCTCTCAGTCGTCTCTTCTCCAAACTGAACAGCCCCAACCTACCAAGCCTCTCCTCATACAGGAGCCCTTCCATGCCCTTGATCATTTTTGTTGCCCTTCTCTGTATCTTTTCTAGTTCAGTTATGTCTTTTTTGAGATAGGGCGACCAGAACTGCACACAATATTCGAGGTGTGGTCGTACCATTGGTTTGTATATAGGCATTATGACATCCTCAGTTTTATTCTCTATCCCCTTCCGAATAATTCCACAGATTTGCTTTTTTGATTGCTGCTGCACACTGCACTGTGAATTTCATTGTATTGTCCACAACCACCCCCAGATCCTTTTCCCGAGTGGTGACTCTTAGTTTAGTACCCAGCATTATGTAAACATAGTTTTGATTATTTTTCCCTACGTGCATCACTTTGCACTTGTCCATATTAAATCCCATTTGCCATTTAGCTGCCCAGGCACCCAGTGTCATAAGATTCCGTTGCAGTTCCTCACAGTCTGCTCATGTTTTCACTACCTTGAATAACTTGGTGTCATCTGCAAATTTGGTCACCTCGCTCTTAAAACCCTTTTCCAAATCATGAATCTATCAAAATATATCTTGACCTGCCTTATTAGCACTTTACACGTACATTGCCAGTGTTTATGCTCTTTCGTATTATTTTCATTGGGACTAGCCTTCCATTTCTTAAAGGATGCATTTTTGGCTCTAATAGCCTCCTTCACCTCCCCATTTAACCACAGTGGAAGAAGTCTGGTCTTCCTGCTTCCTTTTTTAACGTGCAGGATGCATTTAATCTGGGCTGCCAGAAGGGTGCTTTTAAATAGGGATGGGTGAACGCGGTTCGGTAGTTCGGAGTTTGGCCCAAAATTGGCCTGTTCGGATGACCGAGCTCGAACCCGAACCCGAACATACTGAACAAACTGAACACCGAATGGCAAAATGGCTGAACAGTTCGGTCAGTTCGGATCGCATTCGGGTGAGTTCAGGTGGCAAAAAAAGGTTCACTGGAAGGTCAAACATGACAGGGAGGTATCAGTCACTAAGCAGCAGACTTCCAGGCACCAGGGGTGGAGAGGCTTGCAAGAAACGAAACTAATTAACTGCCTCCCCCCTTCCCAACACCTTCTGAGCTCGTCACTGTTCCTGAACAGCAGGCGTTGAGTAGGATTTTTAGATTGCTTTAAGTTTCATTTCAGTTTTGTACTGAAATGAAACTTAAACCATAAACTGAAACCTTGTGTTATGCACTGTACAGACTCATTGAGTATGTAATGTATGTATTTCACTACAGACTCCTCTTCTGTTTGTGATTCCCCTCCCATCCCATATATATGGGATGTATCTATATCCATATCCATATCCATATCCATATCCATAATCTATCTATCTATCTATCTATCTATCTATCTATCTATGGATATGGGATGGGGGATAGATAGACAGAGAGAGAGAGAGAGAGAGAGTTGTAGGAGTTAGCTTAGTGATAGAGATAGTGGGTGAAAACAGACATGAAGCTAACCACCCTTTAACCACCCTTGGTGGTCATTTATGCATGTTTCAGGGCTGCATAGGGCACCAATACAGCCCTGCAACATGCATAAATAGCCACCAAGGGTGGTTAGCGTCATGTCTGTTTTCACCCAGTGTTAGTGATTTAGTTTTAGTGTTTGTAGAAGTAGGTCTGTGTACTTATTAGATAATCCATTTAGTTCATAGCATTTAGAATAGTTAATAGCATTACATTTAGTGTACATAGATATATATAATATTAGATAAAAAAATAAAATAAAAAACCCCCATATAAAAACAAAAAAACCAAATAAGAAACAAAAGAAAACCATATAAAACCCAATAAAAAACCATATAAAAAACAAAAAAACACCCATAACAACATTTCCCGAATGGCCGAACCGAACAGTCGAACCGCCGAACCAAATGGCCTGTTCGGACGGCAGAACCGAACGGATGAACCCAAACCCGGCGAACTAGCCGAACCGTCGAACCGAACAGACGAACCAAACACAGCCGAACTGAACGGCCAAACCGAACGGACGAACCAAAAGCAGCCGAACCAAACGGCCGAACCCGAACCGCGATCTGTTCACCCATCCCTACTTTTAAATAGCCTCCACGCCTCTTGCAAACTTGTAGCCTTTGCAACTGGGCTTTTTAGTTTCTTTTAAACTAATTTCCTCATTTTGTCATAGTCTCCCTTTTTTAAGTTAAATGCTGCTGCTGTACTTTTCTTTATCTTCCTCCCTACAGAAATTATATCAGATGTGATCATATTATTATTGCTATTGCCTAGTGGCTCTGCCACAGTTACTCCTTGCACTAGCTCCTGCGTGCCACTCAGGACTAGATCTAGAATAGCTCCTCTTGGAGTGCCCAGGAGTACCCCCATTGTACTGTTGAGGGCTGAATGTGGTATAGACCCCTTTGGGGATAAGATCAGGATGGCCCAACTGGGTTACTGGCTTAAGGTCCGGGATATGCCAGCTGATCGCCTTCCTAGTCTTTGTCTGAGAGAACAAGAGAACTGTTTGGCCTCTTATAAACGGTATAACTCCATTGTAGAGAGCCTGACAAACCTGGGCTTTTCTTCTTCAAATTTTGCATATTCCACTTTAGCTTAGGCTAAATCCCAAATTTTTACTCGAATTAGGGATGTTAGTTACCAAAAGGAATGTGTGGGAATGCGCGAGCAACGTATTGCTCCATGGTATCCCCTATTAAAGAGAGAACGAGGATGTGAGAAATACCTGTCAGACATAAAAAACTTTAGAGTCAGAAGGACTTTGACCCTTGTCCGACTAAATATGATGCCAACTTCAGTGAGTGAGGGTAGAGTTAGAGGTATCCCGGCAGACCTTAGACTCTGCCACTGTGGACAGGCTGAAGTTTAAGATCTTCCACACTACTTGTTGCGTTGTCCCAAGACTAGAGGGATTCGGGACAGGTTTTTTGCCCCATGGTTTGAGGGAAGAGATTATTGGGATCACCAAAGACAGATACTATATATCTTAGCCAATCAAAACATAACAGTAGTGCGATGAGCCGCAGTAGGGGTTTTTCAACTGGAGCTATTCAGGAAAAAACTGATGGAAACCCCCAATTGGACCAGTGGAGACATGGAGACACTGCAGATGCCATGTGATCTGGAAGGTCTCTAGGAGGATACCGCTATCAGTCCAAATTTATGGCGATCTGCCTTTGTGTACTGCTGATGGATTTAGTGCTACAGGGATTAGACACAGGGGCCAAGTGTGCCACCACAAACCCAGAGAAGGGGAAGGCATTTTACAACCGGGTAGTAGGCCGGCATTTCAAACCTCTGAGAATAACACTATTCGGCCACTCATCTGCTATGGTTACTGATTAATGATATTGGTAAGGGGGGAAGAGAGAGCTTCTAGAAGTATAGTGGTACTATACTATATTTTAAGTTTTTATGTGTTAATACTTTTGTGATGTATTAATGAGTGTTTTGTTTATTTTTGTTATGGCCTATAGGCTAAACAAATAAACTATTTACTACTACTTTAAGAATAGCTCCTCCTCGAGTTGGTTCCAGAACCAGTTGTCCTAGGAAGCAGTCATTTAAGGCATCCAGAAAATTGACCTCCACGTCCCGCCCCGAGGAAACATTCCCCCAATCAATATTAGGGTAATTGAAGTCACCCATTATTATTATTATGTTGCCGACTTTAGTAGCCTGTCTAATCTCTTTTAGCATTGCTTTATCAGTCTCTCCATCCTGGTATGGGGGACGATAATGTAGCCCTACTGCGATACTCTTCCCCCTTTATACCTGGAATTTCTATCCATAGAGATTCTAGGGAACAGTTTGCATCCTTTAAAATTGTAATTGTACTTGACTCAATGTTGTCTTTTATATATAGAGTCACCCCACCACCAACTCTATCTACCCTATTATTCCAATATATTTTGTACCCTGGTATTACAGTGTCCCATTGTTTTTCCTCATTCCACCATGTCTCTGTGATGCCTATAATGTCTAGATCTTCATTTAGCGCCATGCACTCTAATTTTCCCATCTTACTTTTTACACTTCTAGCATTTGCATATAGACATTTATATGTATTGTTTTTATTCTTGTTACTGTGCACATTATAGGGAACTGTATCAGGCATCCTGGAATTGTTATTTATCTGTTCTCCAGCAAATTCCACCTGAAGTCCCTTAATTTTTATCCCTTCCTCAATCTTAAGCAACTCTAAATCCCCTAAGTTAACATCATTCTGCATAGACGTCACAGTCCGAACTGTGCACTCCACAGTGCCTGTCGACTTTCCCCCAGGTTCTAGTTTAAAAACTGCTCTATCACATTTTTAATTTTTAGTGCCAGCAGTCAGGTTCCATTCTGGTTAAGGTGGAGCCCATCCTGTCTGCATAGGGTCCCCCCTCCACAGAAGGCTGCCCAGTTCCTGATAAATCTAAAGCCTTCCTCCTGCACCATTGTCTCATTCACACATTGAGATGTTGGAGCTCTACCTGCCTCTAGGTCCTACGTGTGAAACAGGCAGCCCTTCCAAGAAGGCTACCTTGAGGTTCTGGACTTGAGTCTACTACCTAGAAGCCTGAATTTGGCCTCCAGAACCTCTGTTCTACATCTACCTATGTCATTGGTACCAACATGGACCACAACAACAGGTTCCTCCCCAGCACTCTCTAGCATTCTATCTATGTGTCATGTAAGGTCCGCTATTTTTGCACCAGGCAGGCAAGTTACCATGCAGTCCTCATGGCCACCAGCAGCCCAGCTATCTACATTCCTAATAATTGAATCCCTAACTACCACAGTTGTCCTATTTCCACCCTTCTGGGCACACACCCCTAGAGAAATATCCTTGGTGCGAGAGGATAACACATCACCCGGAAGGCAGGTCCCAGCTACGGGATTGCTTCCTGCCATTTCACGTTCATGCTCTCCTCTCTGGAGACCTCACCCCCCCAAAGCAGCATGGGGGTTGCCAGAGTGGAGGTGGGACTGTTCTACTATATCCCTGAAGGACTCCTCTATATACTGCTCTATCTGCCTCAGCTCCGCCACTCTAGCCACCAGAGACCGTACATGTTCTCTGAGAGCTAGGAGCTGTTTGCACCAGGTGCACACATACGACCTCTCTCCCCAACAGAAAGATAATCGTACATGTGGCACTCGGTGCAAAAGACTGAGTAGCCCCCATCCCGCTGCTACTCTTCTGTCTGCATCTTCTTGTTTAGTGATATGTTAGGCTTAACCCTAGTTATGTATTTAACTACAAGGGATGGGAGCTAAGCGTAGGTGTATATGTGAATACAGTTGCTCACCTGTCTAGGGTGTTTTCTCCACAGCACCCTCCTATGGCAAACTCCTAGGCAAACTTCCCTGTTTGTTTGCTGTTCCTGTTCGCTTGTCTCCTGGGCCATTGCCTATTGGCTCTTCTTATATACTCTGGTGGCTTGGCCCCTGAGTCAGCAGAATCTAGCTCGGCCCCCTAATCAAGCCTGATTCACAGCAGCCTCCACACACAATAGGACAATCAGGCAGTCAAACACTCTGCTTCCTGATCACCCCACCCAGAAACAGCCCCTCTGAGCACATGGCCTGTCCTCAAACAAACACAGAACCCTCTCCCAGACAAACCCTTAACCTACCTTCCTTGGGTCCTCTGCATGCTCCCCTGCTAACAGCAGCACTCCTAGGCAAATGTCCCTGTTTGCTGTTCCTGTTCACTTGTCTCCTGGGCCACCGCCAGCTCCTGGGCCATTGCCTGTCTGCTCTTCTGTCTGTTCCTAGGTTATTTCTAATTTCTTATTTAGGATTGATCTCTCATTGTCAAGCCCCATCTCCCTGAAGTCATTCTCAGAAAACCTTCTATCCTTTTGAAAACTACTGATGTTCCCAGAACATGTAAGCTCCAAAAATACTTCTTGGAAACACAACTGTTAGGGAAAGTTTCCATGACCAATGTCATTTTCATTGTGCTTAAAACATGAGGGATACCTCGAGCTTTCCAAGTAAAAAATGGTTTGAACACAGTGTGATAGAAACTGAAATAGGAAAGGATAGTTATCACTGATTTCCTGATAACATGGGGGGAGAGGTATTATGAATTGTTATGAATAAAATATCAGTACAACTAAACAACATCATAGAGAACAATCACATTTAGAGACACAAAATATACCTCATTTGATAATGTAAAATGTTTGGCATAACATTTATGTACATTGTATCGGTATTTTAAAATGAGATGGGTGGGCAGAGGTGCCAGGCCCTTCCCGCAGGGTCATAGGGTCTGGGGATGGGATGGTGTGGGGGTCCGCCAGTGCTTCCATACCTGGGGGGTCTGGAGAAGGGGCAGCAACAACATCATCTCAGGGGTGCCCCCGCCAGCAAGGACCTCACTGGAGCCTGCACAGGAAACCCGTGCACCGCTACCTGCACCGCAGGCGGCAGCGGGGCTCAGTAGCACAGCAGGAAACATCCTGCTCTGCCGAGATGTTCCCTGCCCAGACTCCATAGCCATGTCCCCTGCATCACTGCCACGGTGCTCAGAGCACCTGCGCAAGCGTTCCCTGCAGCTCACAGGGAATAAAGGGAACCCTCACCATTGCCGGTGATCAGTGCTTGTGAGACTGGTCCCTTGCATTTCTGTGTCATGTCGTGAGCAGAAAACTGGAGTGAGCAAGTTGTTGGAGAGAGAGAGTGTGTGGAGTAAGATCTGTGTGTCTTGTGAGTATTTGTGCCTTACCTGTGACTTCCCCAACCCTCTTCACATTTGAGTGGCCTGGATTCCCACCTGGAGTGAGTGTCCTGTCCCCATGTACCCTTCCTTTTGGGTCTCCTGCACCAGGACATCCCCCCCCCCCCCACACACACACACTCCTGACCTCCCGTACCCTAGGTCCTAGTTCCAGTGTGGGAGGTGGTTTGGTGTTGTGCCCCGTGTGGGTGTATTCCCTTACCTGGGCCAGGCATTGTGCTCGCCTCCCTGTGATGATCTAAGCTCGGGGTGTCCATCCCACAAGCCAATTATGATCCTAAGGGATATATTACGAGCAAGCACTGATTGCCACAAGGATCCATGCCCATTCCCCCTCCTGGGATTCCCTATTCCTCACAAGAGGGGTCTGTGATTGGAGAGTGAGAGAGTGCCATGCTCAGGGGAGCACTTCACATGAGTGGCCCCATCACATCTGTCTTGCCCACACACCACACACCCCATCCATACCCAGGGCACTCCAGCTTTTTGCCAAAAGCCCTGTGCATGGGGATGGTGGGTGCGTGGGCATGGATGGGCACAGGAGTGCCACTGCATCCCCTATGACATTCAGATAACACAGGCCCCACGCAGGGTCAGACGGTCCTTGGGAGGGGCTGTCTCATTTAAAAACATTCTGTGTTGATTTTCTTTTACAAAGCAAAGCAAAAACATATTTTTGAATGTTCTTTCAAGCTTTCAGGCTACACAGGGCTCTTCCACAGGCATGTAACAAGTCAGAGCTATAGATGGAACAATTGCAGGACAGGTATTTAAAACAATGCTGTTAAAAACAACAACAACAACAACATTGGCTTAGGAGACCAAGAGACAAATAGAGATAATGGAGTAAGCTAAAAAAAACATTACAGTACAGGGGTGGTAGGGCACAGCTTTCCAGGTGAAGGGAAATCACATATCAATGGAACTGAGTGCACAGCAGTAAACAATAGTTGAGCTTGCAGTTGACAGCATCATGTCAGTTAACTACAGATAATTATAGTAGCTTGAAAATCCTAAGTTTAAATTGAGTCCATTATATTTAGTATCCAATAAAGCTGTGAATATTAGTTCCCAGAATCATCTCTTAATGTTGTAAAGGTTTACATTTAGGACAAGGAGTAAGGGTGAAAAACAAACAAAATAGGGGCAAGTCAGATCCCCCGCCAACCCCAGGGAAGTCCACAACAGCCATCACACGTTGGACCAGTGGAGATGACACTCCAAACAAGAAGCCTTTCCCCTCAGGGAATCCAGGAGAGGGAGGTGCCAGCACAAGTCACTCCACACCACAGGTCAACTGAGAAGCTATCCACATGGGGCAAGACTCCTGGACTCCTGCTGCACAGCAGGATTGGGCCCCTGGGAGGAGCTGCCCCCAAACAGCTGATGGGGGAGGGGACTAGAGGAGCATACTCAACATGGTCACAAAACAGCTGATGGGGGCATCTGGAAGAGTGTACTCACCTGGACACCAAAGAGCTGATCAGGGGAGGCCTGGAGGAGTGCACTTCTCCAGAGGCCCCTGATCAGACATTTTTTGGCTGGGTAAGTACTCTCTTCTGGGCCTCCTTGATCAGATATTTGGCAGCCAAGGTGAGCGCACTCCACTGGGCCTGATCCTCGGACCTAACCTTGCAGAGTGTAATCTTTTTGCTTGCCTATGGTGTCTTGTTTCAGTATATAAACGGCATACAATACGGATTGTTTATATTTACTAGGAGAACTAGGTAAAAGGGTGTCAGTGCATGTGGACATCATGCTGAACCAGATAGAACTGGTGCAGTTGGATGCTTTCCAACTTCTTTATGTAATACATTCTTATAATTCCAGGAGCTGTATAAAAGGCTTTGTTTTTATCACCTCTCGGTTAGACTACTGCAACACGCTCTACGTGGGGATACCTATGGTGATGGCTTGGAAACTGCAGCTGGTGCAGAATACGGCGGCCCGGCTCCTGGTGGGGCTGGGCCACCGAGAGCACATTACATCAGTGCTCCAATCTCTGCACTGGCTGCCAATCATTTTCCAAGCCCAATTCAAAGTGTTGGTTTTGACCTATAAAACCTTACACGGTCTGGGCCCTGCCTATCTGCGAGACTGCCTCACTCCGTGGCTTCTGGACCGGCCCCTGCGGTCATCCGAGTGTGCCCTGTTGGAGGTCCTTGGGTTTCCCGAGGGGGCCATGCAGGACAGGGTGTTCTTGGTGGCTGGCGCCGTGCCTTTGGAACTCCCTCCCGGTGGGGACCCATCTGGCCCCAGACCTCCCAGTTTTCCATAGGAATTGTAAGACCTAGCTGTTCCACCAGGCGTTTGGTGAGGGAGAAGCATGAGGGTGGATGGGGTGGGTGTTTGGGTGTGGGTTTTTTTTCTCCTCATTCTTATTGTGATTTTTGCTATGTTATGTTTTTATATATTTTATTGTTTTTTTATGGATTTATTTTGTTAGCCGCCCCGGTCTGCCTGTGGCAGGAGGGGCGGGGTATAAATTTTTAAAATAAATAAATATTGATGAAGCCTTAGGAAACTGTTCAGTGATATTCAGTGTCTCTCTTGACAATGATACCGCTGTTCCTTCTTTTCAAAGAACTGGTCCTCTTGGTTTTTTTATCTAAGAACTATCTTTGTTTTGTATTTAATACTTTAAGTTTCTTTTGTAATTATGTTTCTTTATTGTAATGTACTTTTACATCTTACTAAGTAAAGCTAAGTAGCTAAGATTGAGTCTTTGAGGCCGATCACAAGTTCTGTCGACCCCGCACACAGCTGCGTGCAAACCACAAGCTCTCTATTTTGGGCAGTGTGTCCCATGGAAACTGCCTGCATGCGCACACATGCACAGGATCCATGGGCCTTGGGATTGAGTCCTTTGACTTTATTGCAGTTTGGTAAGCAAAGAGTTTCTCTCCTTGTGACGTAGTCAGGTACAAGAGAATTAAAATAATAAGATCTTGATATTAGGTCCAAAAAAATTCAGTTTACAAGTGAGGATGGGTAGGGGCCAACAGACCTGACACACCTGTAGGATATATGTTAATCCAGATTAGTCCATCTGGGCAAGCTTTAACCCATGCCACATCACTGACCTTCTCTGGATTACATGCCTGGTAGCACCTGGCCAACTGCACCATGATGGGTGTGGACGAAGATCTGGAAGCCACCAAACTGACCAGCAGGTGACTTGCTCAATATTGTCTCATTTTCTTTTATCCTAAGAGATCAGATATGGAGTGACCACTGTGGAAGAAATGAATGCCAACCTTAGAATCAGAGTTTTTGTACATGACCTTTTTTCTATGCAAGTTTGTTTGTTCGTGTAAGGATTAGGGGTGTACATGTCATTTTCGTTATTACAATAACAATAATGAAAATTGTTGTTTTCATTTTCGTTTTCGTTATTGCAATAATGAAAACAACAACCGAGAATAACGACAATAACGAAAACAACAACTGAGAATAACAACAACAACAACCGAGAATACCGATAATGGTAATGATACTGATATCGATACTGATAACGATATCAAAAATGATACCAAAAACAATAACAAAATGATAACAAAAAGGATAACAAGAAACAAAAATGACAGTCGTTATCATTGTCATTATTATTTATTAGTGCTGTGGCAGTTGGGTTTTGGAGGGAAAATGTAGAGGGGGAGGAGGGAGCAGATATCTCAGAGTCTTAGCAGGGTTGTACTCTTGAACTGTGCCTGTGTTGGGAGGGGTGAGCAGCTCAGCAGTATCTAATTAATGTATCCTTGGCCAATGAGCAGCACAAGCAGGCCCCAGCAGTCTCATGGGACTGTGATTGCTCAATGCCTGCTGCCTCCCACAACCAATCAGAGGGGCTCTGGGGGAGGGCACTGCAACCCTTTATAATGGGAGGACCAGGTTTTTTCTTTGCGTTGTGTGAGAGTTCTGCTTGTCAGATTGCGTTTACAGAACTGTGGTGCTTGCACATTAAAAAATCCTCCCTAGCTCTCATTGTATTATTTATCTATTTATTTATTTATTTGATATTCCCACCAATACCTTTCCTTTCTCATACCCTACATACCCTACATTTTACCTTCTCCCTTTCTCTGCTCTTCTCCCCTCTGTACATGATATAGAGATAGGTAGTATAGATTAGATATAGATATATATTATAGACATATAGATTAGATTAGAATAGTTATATAGATAATTGATTAGATAATAGATCATTTTCCTTTCACCTTCCCCTGTCTCCCTCAGATTTAGATAAATATTAGTTGTGCACAGGAATCAATAATGATACTGATACCAAAAATAAAATCTTTGTTTAAAATGGTACTGATATCAATAATGATATTAATAGTAACGAATATCAATACCGATAACAAAAATGATATCGATACTGATATCAATACCGATAACAAAAACGATATAAAAAACGATACCAAGAATAACAAAAACTATGACAATGAAAACAACATTGTCGTTAATAATGATAACAAAAACGACATTTTTGAATAATGAAAATGAAAAATGAAAACAACATGAGGGCCTGGTCCACACCCCTAGTAAGGATTACTGAGTTTCACCAATGTAGTTTCCACATGCACTGAATCAAGTACACTAAGTTCTTGGATTTACAGGTGTATGTCCCTATCCTGAATGGTTTTCCCCAGGGCATGTTGATAATGGTAGTAGTAAAAATATGTTGGCAACTTTTGAGCCTGCTGTTCTGATAACGTCTCATTCCTGTCAAGACTGGAGTATCCTGAGTAGTTGCAAGTCTTTCTGGGAGGGTGGGGGGAAGGGAGCTTGTTTAAAGGCCAGAAGAGGTAATGAAGGAAGATTTCTTTGAGGGTCTGGTCCCTATCACGTATGGGTTACAGCTGTTTGATAATGCTATATATAGGGGTGTTAACTGATGAGTTAGTAGCTCACTGTAGCCTGGGTTTACTCTGTACAGTCCCCTACTCCGCTGCCACTCACATGGCTTAGTGGATGAACATAATCAGTGGGGAGGCACTGCCCACCAATGGAGAGGCACTGCATGCCTCCCACCTCCCCTCTCTCATGACTCAGCTGTGGAGAACTCTTGGTTCAGGAAGCTGCTCTGCTGTGTTTTCTTTGTATTTTGTGTCAGGTCTTTCTTTGTGTTTTCTTCCCATTTTGGAGTTCATTTTTGGAGCACTTCAGAAGCTAAAGTAAACAGTCAAAGTGCCAATGAGAGCAAGAACAGAGAGAGTATTTGCTCCTCAGACCGCTCTAGGTGCTACTGTGCCCGGGACTCTATGTTCCTGCTCGAACTATATGTGGGCAGAAGCTGTGTTCACCCCAATAGATGGGAAACAGCCGTGTGGGTACGCATTATCCAGAATTAGCCAACATTCACCCACTGGTCGGGCTTCACATTCTCTGAGACGACACCGTGAGTTGGGTCTGGGAGGTGGCACCATTTCTGGTGGGGGAAACATCTAAATGGTGTGGTCTAACATGGGCTAATGTGAGCTATTGTCTCATTTGTTTTTACCCTAGGTTCCAGTGTGAGTTGGTAAGTGACAACAAGAGGTGTGTAGTTAGATGGTTCCTTCGTTCTCTTTTGTAGCAGGTTCTATCACAATATTTGTGTAGCCTGTTTTGTGATGGGGTGCCCTTGTTTTGTAAAGGCAATTTTCAGCTTGGAAAGGTGTCTTCCCTTCTGATTCCGTTGTGTCTGTGTGCTTGGCTGTAGAGAACAGATCTTTATGTTTTGGATGGTGGAGGTAAGTATGATGGTCTGAAGGTTTCCTGTATATTGCTGTCTGCAGGGTACAATTGTGTCTGCTGACTGTGGTGTCTAGGACATTGTTGCTGATGTGGGAATGTTCCAGGATTAGTTTGATAGAGAGGTGGTGGTCACTGAAGTTTGAGTAGAATTCTAAGAGTGAGTCCAGGTTGTCTGTCCAGAAAATACAAATATCATTGGTGTACCCAAGGTAAGGTTTAGTTCTGCATTTTCCCAAGTTATTTGTTCATATCCACTCCCACCCTGCTCACTGCCCTCTCATATATATCTGCCCTGCATTTGCTCAGACTATAGGTCACTGTCTGACTTGTTACATGCCTGAGAAAGGGCCCTGTTTGACCTGAAAACTTGCACAATCTTGCCAACAAATGTAGCTGGTCCAATAAAAGATATCACCTGAACTACTTTTTCTCTATCTCTTATGTATGGGACCAGCATGACGACTGCACTCTTTCTCTAGACTGCAAAGGGAAGATATTACTTATCTGTTAACTAATTTGGGGGAAAGAGTGAACGGTGAGTGAGATGGAATAGGTTAAATAAGCATCAGAGACACAAATTTATATACTAGTGACTGGCAAAAAGTTGAGTTGTGGTGCTGGACTTGGACCTGGGAAGCCAGGTTTCGAATCCTGCCGTAGCCATGAACTCACTGGGTGGCCTTGGGCAGGTCACTACTTCTCAGCCTCCATTCCCCATCTGTAATAAATGGGAATGTGTGTGTCTGTCTCTCCCTGTGTTCCCTTCACCCTTGTCCACCTAAAGCCCTTTTTACACAGACTGCGGCACAGGGGTGTCCTTGTCCACCCGCTCCATGTGTGCTGCATTGGGGAAGGGTGTAGACAGGCATACACCCATCGACACACACCCATCCCCACACACGGAGGCACCTCTGTTTTCACCGGTGCCCCCGTGAGTGGGGATGCATGTGCACAGGAGTGCACACACCCACATCTGGTGCCTCCAGCACCCATGCATGGTGGCACCGGAAGGGGTGTTGCCCATGTAAAAAGTGTCTAAGATTGTAAGCCCACTGGGCAGGGACCTGTCTCTAACAATAACAATTGCAAAGTGCCAAGTACACCACTTCTGTTATATATATGCTTTAAATAAAATAAATAAAATAATAATAATAATAATAATAATAATAATAATAATTAGCAAAGACACACATTTTTTTTCTTTATTTCTTTGTTTTACAAACCATTAAAGTCGTTTACCAGTCTGATTAACATTCTGTCTCTGTGAGTTCTGCAGACATTGGGGCCGATTCCAAGCCCCACGGAGCCTGCATACAGTTGTGTGTGCACGCACGCATTTGAAAACCGTGTGCACTGCCGTTGCCGGCACATAGTGCCACATGAAAACTGCATGCATGTGCACACGCAATCCACAGGGCTTGGGATCAGTTGTCTCATTGATAATAATTCCTGGTTGTTTAATGAGGTAGTAACATAGGTATGGTTATAGAATCAGATTATTATTTGTTTTGCATCAGAAAAACAGTATGTTGAAACAGTATTATATTTAGTAAAACAGTGTGTCAAGAAGGGGATTATAAATGAATATTATAATTAATTACACAATGGATGTAGCATAATATTTTCATTAGATAATGCCTTGTAAATCATTTTATATTGCCTTTATTTTATATTTTATTAATTATACTATTTTACACCACTCCTACTGTATAAATTCCACTTTATTGTGCTGTTTTGTGGTGACTTTAATTTGTAAGTGCTATTCACCTGCAACATTTACCTTTTTCATAGCATCATTCTGAATGTAAAAAATATGAAAGAAGCAACCTTCTTTCTTTTTAAATCTTTCAGGGAAAACTTGAGGAGTCTTACACTTTTAATCCTCCAGTCATCGATAATCTTGGGTGCAAAAAGCATTTAAGTGGTAAGTTTACTGAATTATCAATGTGTTTTGTTCCATTTGAATGTTGTTTTGTGATATGCTTGTTGTATGAATTATCATCAGTGCAGATGAAAATTCAGCATGCTCAAGCCCAGAAGTTGGAACAGAGTGATCCTTTATCTTAGAGGAAGCACTGCTTGATTTTTTTTTTTCAAATTTCAAATTATTACTGTGTCAACTTTTTGAATGTTGACAGTTTTTTTCACTTCTTTCCACCTTCTACTGTTAAAACCTAGGGGGAAACCCATTGTGCGTGAAATACAGGCAGTAGCAGATGACAGGTGTTATCTTAGGTCCAAGGGCACAGCTGCGGAGCCAGCAGTATTGGCATCACAAAGCATTATACATAAAAAGACTGGTTCCTCCTGGCCACTGCTACGCAGCCTTGGGGAGTGAACATGTTGGTTTCAGCTAGCCTGATGTCTTCAAGGGAACAGAATAAACACCCACCAATAGAAGTTCCGGGAGAAGAGCCTCCTCCCATGTCAAGCGATTAAGACACTAATCAATTTAACAGTAACAACCCTTTGCCCATCAAGAATGTATACAATGTATCTAAACAATGTATATTATCTGGAATTGAGCATATTTGTGCTAAGTTTTGCATGTGACTTTCCACGTTATCTAAGTAGTTCAAGCCTGTTGTGCAGGCAGGCACCCAGCTCCACTCCATTTCACTCAGTGTTAAATGGTATATATACTCTGAATATGGGACCCTCCACCAAACGTCCATATCATATGGGGCCCCCTATTTGGGGTCTCTGGAGGCTAATAGTCACAGGTTCATGACTGGTGATATTGCTCTGATTAAGGCCGTTTCAGTGGATGTGCAGGGGGGGGGCATCTGTGTGAACAAGCTGGTGGTGGGTGGTGTGATGAGTGTGTGCTGGGTGTGCACCCATGTAAACACCATGGGTGGTAGGTGTTTGTGCGTGTGTGCTCCTGGCGCACACTCACCTACACCCATGGCCCTTTATACATGGACAGGGGTGGGAAAGGGATAGGTGTTTTGGGCATGGTGGGTGGAGGTGAGTGTGTGTCCCTTTACATGGACGCACATCCACCTCCACTCACGAGGCCTCCTCCGGTTTTCCAGAGGGCTCCATGGGTGGGTGATGGGTGGAGGTGGATGTTGCACGGGAGCGCACATGCACCCCCACCCATTCTCTCAGTGTTCACACAGATGAACACAGAGCAGACAACATCCTCCCACCCAACACTGTCCATTTACATGGACGCGCCCCACCCCTCCGCACACCCACCCGAACACCGGGGGGGGGGCGTTCGTGTAAAAATGGCCCATCACCCACCCATCTCCATCCACAGGGCCCTCCAGAAAACTGGAGGAGGCCCCATGGGTGGAATGTGTGTGTGTCAATGTAAAATGACACACACACACCTCCACCCACCGTGGCAGAACGCCCATCCCCCCACCCACCCTGTCCGTGTAAAAACGGCCTAATAAACCTTTTTCTTGATTTGGAATATCCCCTTGTGTCTGGTTCCATGTCTATCTTCCCCTTGCAGGGTGGGCTCTGGCTCTGGGCCGAGGGTACCACCAACATTTCTGGAACCATGATTGTATAGTGGTTAGTGAAATGCTTCAAAGCTTGGGTGAATTATATGCTCGGGATTCTCATTTGAACTGAACCTAAGATTAGTTACTGTTGATAGGTGCATATTATAAGCAGAGACTGGTGTTCAATGTGCTTTCCCTATTGCTGCCAGTAGCAAAAATGCAGTGAACACAGGTTCCTGATTATAAGCTGGATGATAAACCTTTCTAAGCCTTTACACTGTTTCTGTTTTTGTAATTATTTCAGTATTGAGTCTAAACATTAATATTTGCAAAAACTGTGGCTTAATAAATTTGATTCTTAAGAGAATCAACCTGGGGGTGAAAAGAGGCTCCGTTGAAAAGGCCTTTATTTCATGTATTAACTTAACAGTCAGGCAATAGAAATAACTGTGTACAGACCTTTGTGATGCAGTATTAAAGCTGAAGGATAACAGTTTATTCGGTTTGAATGTAAAGATGTACAATGTTTTGCCAGTATAGCAATAGTACTGCAGCTATTTATCCATACATGCTAATTATAGCATGTGGTGTACTTCATTCAGTACGCTAAATGCCCCCATGGAAACTATGTTGGTGAAATCAATCAAACATTATGTAAACAAATGAACTCTCACAGAAAAAAAGATTATGGACAAAGACACTTGATCAGTGTGGATATTCATTTCTGTCAGAACAACCAGTTCACTTCTAATCTCTTATTCGATGTCCAGGAAGGCAGCCTGTCCAACACACTGAAAAGAATGGCCTGGGAACTATTTTTTTAAAATTCTATTGCATACCAAAAGCAATGGACAAAATAAAATCATCATCATCATCATCATCATCATCATCATCATCATCAGCCACTCTATACATGTGTAACAGCTGCCCATTGTTTACACATATACCTGCTGGGGGTGTGCATGTCGTTTTCATTATATTAATAACAAAAATTAGGGGTGGGACCCCGGGGCAATTACCGGATACCGGATTTATCGGTTTCCGGTTCTCAAAGAACCGGATTCTCGGATTAAATCCGGTATCCGGTACCGGTTTTATTTCATTGATTTCAATGGGGCACTGTGTCCCCATTGAAATCAATGAAATACAATTAATTCCTCCCCCCTCCCCCTCCCAGGCTGCGCGGGTGGAAGGGGGGACACCCCCCACCCACCCTGCCCAGCCTGGATTTTTGTTAAAAAAAAGAGCCCACCCCCCAGCACCAGCGGCCGCGGCGTCCCCGCAGCCGCCGGTAAGTATAGACCCGATCCCTGGGGGGGGTGTTTAACACCCCCCCAACCCCCCAGGGATCACCCCTACTAAAGTTGCGAGTGCTTTACCTTTGCGGAGCTCCGGGTGCGGCGGCGGCGGGCGGTCCGGCGGCCTCAGCGCCGGCTGTGGCTGCCGGCGTCAGAGATGCTCTAGGCCTTCCGGGGAACTTCCGGGTTTCCCCGGAAGGCCTAGAGCGTCTCTGACGCCGGCAGCCACAGCCGGCGCTGAGGCCGCCGGACCGCCCGCCGCCGCCACCGCTGCACCCGGAGCTCCACAAAAAAGGTACAGCAGCACTGTCACTTGTAGTAGGGGTGATCCCTGGGGGGTTGGGGGGGTGTTAAACACCCCCCCCAGGGATCGGGTCTATACTTACCGGCGGCTGCGGGGATGCCGCGGCCGCTGGTGCTGGGGGGGGCGGCTCTTTTTTTAACAAAAATCCAGGCTGGGCAGGGTGGGTGGGGGGTGTCCCCTCTTCCACCCGCGCAGCCTGGACTTGGGGAGTTGTTTTTTTTAAACTTTTTTGGTGGGACCGGGGACTTACATTTCAGCCATTCATTTAAATGGCTGCAATGTAAAAAAATCCGGTACCCGGAATCCGGTAATGGGACCGGATTTACTGGGTTGAATCCGATAATGCCGGTACGCCCAGTACCGGCATTATCGGATTCCGGATTTACCGGCATGCCCACCCCTAACAAAAATGGAATTTGTCATTTTTGTTATTATTGCAACAAAAATGTCAAAAATGATAACAGTCGTTATTGATTTTTTTATTGCCTAGCAGCTTGGCAGGTATTTTTTGGAGAGAAATGTGGTGAGGGGAGGAGGGAGCAGACATATCGGAACCAGAAACAGTGTTGAACTCTTGAACTTGGCCTGTGATAGGAGGGGAAGGACCTGATGGATGTAACCGGTGGCCAATGATCAGCGCAAGCAGGTTCCAGGCAGTCGAATGGTACCCTGTGATTGCTCAATGCCTCCTGCCTCCCAGAACCAATCAGGGGGAGGGCACTGCAACCCTTTATACTGCAGGGCCAGGCTTCTTGACTCTTGTTCTCTGTTAGCTGTTACTCTGTCAGAGTGCATTTGCAGAATCTGCTGGTGCTTGCTCTAAAAATTCTCCCATATATATCCCTACCAAATTACCTTTCAAATCCTTATTCCTTACCTTTACATTTTACCTTTTTCCTTCCCCTGTCTGTCTCCCCCTCCACACACACACACACACACACAATTTTTTGTAGCTGTAGATTGACAAACAGAGGTAGATGGAAAGATAAAAAGCTGATGCTGAAGCTGGAGCTGGAGCTATGACTCCGCTTTTTATCTTTCCATGTACCTTTTTTTTGTCAATCTACAGCTACAAAAAATTATTATTAAATTATTGATTGACTGAATCTTCCTGGGATCCAGAGCTTCCTTGAGAGTTGTGCTGTTCAGTTGCTTTCCAAGTGTCTCTCTCTCTATATATTCTATTCTATTCTATTCTATTTATATTTATATTTATATTTATATTTATATTTATATTTATATTTATATTTATATTTATATTATTTATATAAAAACCTAGATATTCATTGTAATTCTAAGCAGAATCCGCGCAGGATCTGCATGGCACAATGTCTCCCCCTACACACACACTATGGAGATGCGTGTGGTTTGCACATACTTGTGCACACGCAGAATGCACGCAGCGCGCGCAGGGCGTGAGATCACCCCCATTGTGTGTATACCAATAATGATACCAACCACAAAATCTTCATTTGAAATCAGTACCGATACCAATAATGACAACAATAACAAAAACAAAAAACATTTTGTTAAAAAAACTGAAAATGACACATTTTAATAATGAAAATGATAATGAAAAATGATATGTGGCCCTGGTGCACACCCCTACCTCCTGTGTTACTTCATTGTATTGAAATGTTTTCTAGAGAGAGAAAGAGAGTGAGTGTCGTGTTGGTCCCAAATGTAAGAGATGGAGACAAAGTAGTTCAAATGATATCTTTTATTGGAACAACTTCTGTTGGTGAGAACATGCAAGCTTTCAGGTCATGCAAGGCCCTTCCTCAAACATTTAGCAAGTAAAAAATGTATGCTGAGAAAATGTAGCACAGATATATATGAGAAGGCATGACTGTGACGTGAGTGGGAGTGGATATATCAGAAACAATCTCCTTCTAGTTACTTTGTCCTATCTATTCCCACACAAATCACCACTGTGCCTTCTCATATATACCTTTCCTGTTTGCTCGGTCTATATGTTTTGTGGCCGGAAAGTTTGCATATCTTCACCAAGAGAAGTTGGTTCAATACCTCAAGAAAAACCAGTTTGGCCCGAAAGCTTGCATACAGGTCAAGAGTCTGGGACTGCTCCCCGACTTGCAACTCCGCCTAGATGCCCAGGTTGGGGCTGTGGCAAGGAGTGCTTTTCGCCAATTACATCTAGTGTGTCGGCTTCAGCCATATATCTGAGACTCTGATCTGGCCACTATCATTCCTGCTTTCATTACTAGAGATGTGCACCAGGGACCTATGTCCTTTTTTGTTTTCATTTTTCATTTTTGTTATTTAAATGATTTGTTTTCATTTTTATAAATATCAAAATTTCATTTTTGCTTTTGTTTTTGATTTCTATTGGTTTCAATGGAAAACACATTTGTGGCTGTAACATTTTAATTTTTCGTTATATTTGGATGAATCCTAGAGGGATTGTGCCTCCAATGGAAGGCATTAACCCACTCCCTCACCATGGTGGTCAGGACTAACTCTATGTTCCTGGAGGTGTGGGGGCTGTCCATGACTTGTGCCTGAAGCAGGGCCCACCTATACCCTGCTCTGGGACCCCTCCTGCCACTCCCAAAAGCTGCCTCTGAGTCCTGCCACTAGTGTGCTGTTACCGCCAGGTATGCGTGCTGGGTGTTCCTGCTGGTCCATATGTCCGTGGTGAAGTGGACCGTGGCCACCCCCAGCCCCTACCAACTGCTCCCTCACCCGCTCCTTCAAAGCCCTGTAAAGGTCTGGCACCACAGTCCAACTGAGGGTGGTGTGGGATGGCAGCTTAAAATGGGGGGCCAGGAACCCAATCAGCTGCTGGAAGTGCTTGTCCTCTACAATTGAGAAGGGCTGCCCATCCAGCACAATAATTTTGGCCAACAGGCACTTGACTTTCTCTTGAAAGCCACGCCGCCCTGCTGCCAATGGCCTTGGCAGCTGCCGCCACCCCAGCTCCTCCACGGTGCACTGACGCTGGTGGCAAGGCTCCTGCTGCTGTTCTTCCCCCCCTGCTCCTGCTGGTGGTAGAGGCAGTAGTTGGTGCAGAACACTTGCCCACTGAAGGAGCTGGGCAACTGGCCGCTGCAGTCGGGAACCAGCTGGCATCTACTTCCTCTGCCTTTCCACTTAGCAGCAGAGCACTGTAGCATGACTTCAGGTGCCTCACCATGGCAGTTGTCCCAAGGTTGGCAAGCACCTGCCTACGCTTCACCAGCTTATTCCACAAAGTGCACTGCACCTCTCTGGGATCATGTGCACGCACCAGCTTAAAATGTTCCCATACAGGGGATTGCCCCCCACTCCTGCCTTCTGGCCCGCCCCGGGTGACACACTTCTGCCAGCGCTGCTGGGAGGGGCAGAACTTGGTGGCACTGGCAACACAGCTCTGGGAGGAGGCTCAGCCATCGCCTCAGCTCCAGACATCTCCTCTGTGACACTAGTGTCTGCCTCTGACTCAGTGTCCGCGATCATGATGATGTCCTGTGAAGGGGAGTACTGGGACCCTGAGGCTAGACTGTCCATGCCTGCCATGCTGCTGGCACTCTCCCTGTGCCCCCTCTATAGTTGCTGCTGCTGCTGCTACTCCTCTCCCTACTGCCATTGCTCAGGGATCAGTCCCTGCCTCTAGCAGCCAGGGTGGGATCCACCAGCTCTGGACTGCTGGGGATCGCTTCCACAATGGGGGACAACAATAGCCCTGGAGGAACATCGGAAGAAGCAGCACCTGCTCCTGCAGCCGCATCAGAGACAGCCGCAGCCTCATGTACTGCAGGCCTTCCAGTGCCCTGCGTGGCAGTGGAGGGCACTGCCAGGAGGCAATGCTGAGCCGCTGAAGCCTGTTGCCCTAAAGCAGGCCTGCGGAGTTTGGGGCGTGGTGATGTGCTCTGGCTGCTGCCTGCTGCCACTCCGCAGACACGGCCTCTCCCACGTGCCCCATTGCCTGTCTTACTGGCAGCAGACCAGCCTCTCCTACTTCCATTCTCCATGTCTTCCAACTCAAACACACACAAAGATTTTATAATTATGTTTTTTTATTTTTTACTCAAATTTTTTATCTAATATATTTATCTCTACACTAAATCTAACTGCTATTAACTATTCTAAAACCTATGGAACTAAATGGAATATCCTAATAAATACAAAGGCCTTGTCCTACAAACACACTGTATCTCTATCTATCTCTATAACTAAGCTAGCTACTATGTCTATCTATCTATCTATCTATCTATCTATCTATCTATCTATCTATCTATCTATCTATCTATCCACACACACACACAATTTTTTACACAGGGGGAAACACAAAGAACACAGGAAGGGGTACAAAACTGAAATGAAAATCAATCTAATAATCCTACAGGCTAAATAAATCCCAAACTTAAAACATGGGAAGGGAATCAGGGATGGATAAGAGGGAGATGGAAAGGATTCATTGGAGGGGGGCTGGAGCAATGAAGATTGAACACAGGGAATGCAGGGCGGGGTAAAACCAAAAAATAACACCTAAATCTATCTAATCTAAGCTAAATAAATGATAATATGGAGGTAAATGGGTTGGATGGGTGAAATAGGAGGAGGAGGAGGATGGCAATGGATTGTGGAGCTGGGAACTTCTGGGAGAGGGAGCTTTCTGAAAACACCTGCTGTCAGGAACAGTGACTAGCTCAGAAGGTGTTGGGAAGGGGGGAGGGCAATGAGTTTTGTTACTTGCTGCACCTGCCTCACCGCAAGCCCCATTGACTCTATGCAGCCTAACCCATGGCCAATCGCAGTGGTCTGAGGAGAAAAGAGATGGTGATTGGGCAGTCTGGCTGCTACTCCAAGCCTCTCCACACCTGGTGCCTGGAAGTCTGCACCTCAGCTGATACTCCCCCCCCCCAATACCTGTCTGTGTCAGGCAGTGGTCATCAACTGGCAGTGGTCACATTTCTCCCACCCGAACCACCTGAACTAGATTTGAACCGACCAAACTGTTTGGTCGTTTCAGAGTTCAGAATCAGGTTCGGTTCGGGTTCGGTCATCCGAACAAACCGAGTTCGGGCCGAACTCTGAACTTCTAAACCGTGTTCGCACATCCCTAGTAGGTACAATGATTAGCTGTTTTGTTTAACTCCAAAGCCTCTGGGGTGAATAAATTGCTTACGGAATGTATTCTACCAGAACTATAATTCCATAAGAACGCTGAACTAGCTTTCTGTTGGTGGCTGACATGAATAAGACCAGATAGGGAAAGGATCTCATTTGTAATTGTTCTCTCAGCTCAAGCCTCTGGAGGACCATTTTGTTACTGCATATGCTGTAGTTGGCCATTTGCTTTCTGGCCTACCAGTAATTGGAAGCTGAAACTGAAACTGATTATAGGAATTTCTCTGGTCACCTGAAAAATGGCACTTGTTTTTGGATGTGCTGAAATTTAATATTCCCTTGTGCTTTGTAGTAACTGCTTTGTTTCAGTGAGAAAATAGTCTATTCTACTAACAAAACTGTATTAAGGACACTTGCACTGTGGCTTACTTGGGAAAAGAACAATCTCATAAAAAATAGCACTTACATAAGCACGTACTCTAGGTTAATACTTTCCCCATGTATTCTTTGCTGTCAGTACTATAAAAATATCTGGGGAAATAGATCTTAAGCATAGGTTAGGCTAAATATTTCCAAAGTTCACAGATCCATATTTTATTTATTTATTTATCTATTTATTTATTTTTCATTTTAATACCCCGCCCCTCCTGCCATCAGGCAGCCCGGGGCAGCTTACAATATAAAAACATGAATAAAATCCAATATAAACATTTTTAAAATTGCCAAAAGGAGGGCAACATTTAACACCACCACCCACCCCCATACCCCCGCTACTCTTTCACCCCTCTCCCCCACCAAACGCCTGGTGGAACAGTCAGGTCTTACAACTTTCCAAAAAGAGGGGTGGTCTGGGGCAAGCTGCACCCCCAGTGGAAGGGAGTTCCACAGCCATGGCGCGGCCATCAAGAATGCCCTCTCCTGCATGGCCCCTCGGAAGACTCGGGGGACCTCAAGCTGGGCACCCCCGGATGACCGCAGGGGTCGATCCAGCACCCAGGGGGTGAGGCGGTATCGCAGGTAGGCAGGACCTAGACCATTTAGGGCTTTATAGGTCAAAAGCAACACCTTGAAGTGGGCCCAGAAAGTTATCGGCAGCCAGCGCAGAGCACGGAGCACTGGTGTTATGTGCTCCCGGTGGCCCAATCCTACCAAGAGACGGGTCGCCACATTCTGTACTAGCTGCAGCCTCTGAGCCATTGTCATGGGTAGCCCCACGTAGAGTGCATTACCATAGTCTAGTCTAGAGGTGATGAAAGCATGGATGAGGGTGGCCAGGTCAGAGTCTGAAACATACGGCTGAAGCCCCGCACCAGATGTAATTGGTGAAAGATATTCCTCACCACAGCCTCCACCTGGGCATCCAGGAGGAGCTGCGTGTCGAGTAGCATGACCAGAGTCTGCACCTGGCGAAGCAACGTGGGACAGACCCCATCCACAACAGGGGCCGTTATCCCTGTTGCCTTACGCACCAGCATCACCTCCATCTTGTCAGGATTCAACCTCATTCGGTTGACCCTCATCCAGTTCCCCACAGCGGTCAGGCACTGGGTAAGCACCGAAACTGCAGGGTCTGGGTCTGCATATGGTGAATGACAGATTTTGTGAACTATTGCTATACTGATAAGTAACAATGTATGATTATTCTCTGTTAAGTTTTCAGGTATTATTAAAGCAGTTGGTGTAATATGTTCTGTATCAGGATGGGTATTTTAGAAATTCATATTCTTATACCAGCAACGTACCTGGCACTAGTCAATAAGAGTATTGTTTTGAGAACTTGCAAAATTTTGACCTGAAATTATTCCCAGAGAACTTTCCGACAGCTGTGTCTCCTCAAGTTCCCATGTGTGACTAACTTCTGATGACAAAATTAATGTTTTCTTTATATAGGAGAATGTACTTTGATTTTTTACACTAAAATAAAGGGCTGCAAAGCAGCTCCTTCCAAAGTACTGTCTTTCTCCTCTCCACGCACAAAAAAAAAGACACCATGGCCCTCCCCAAAATACCACAGATATAGCTCTCTGGGTCATTCATGGAGAAACTTAGGGGTGTGCACCAGGGCCGCATGTAGTTTTTTGTTATCATTTTAATTATTAAAATGTGTTGGTTTTGGTTTTCGTTAATTAAAAAATATCATTTTGCGTTATTGTTGTCATTATTGGTATCGTATCGGTACTGATTTCAAACGAAGATTTTATTATTGGTATCAGTATTGATTTTGTGTGCCAATGAAGAATTATTGTCAGAGGTTGAACTCCTTTCTCTTCTCATTGTGATACAGAAAGACCTGTACAAAATACTATATACTTTACACAATATATAGTTTTATTTATATAATATATACAGAATCTAAGCTAAACCTAACCTATGTATAATACAAAATGTTCCTTCCTATCTCTCCCTCTCTCTCTTTATATATATATAAAGAGACAGAGAGAGAGATAGAGATGTATAATATAAACTAAGGAATGAGGATTGGGTGGTAGGAAAGGAAATAAGGGATATATGTGGGAGGATTTGTAGTGCAAGCACCAGCAGCTTCTGCAAACGCACCCTGACAAGCAAGAGAGCTAACACAGAATGAAGCAGCCCGGCCCTAAAATATTAAGGGTTACAGTGCCCTCCCCCAGAGCCCTTCCGATTGGCAGAGGCATTGAAGAATCACAGGGTACCATTCAACTGCTGGGATCTGCTTGTGCTGCTTATTAGTCAGAGATACATCCACCAGGTCCTTCCCCTCCCAGTTCAAGAGTTCAACAGTTTCTGGCTCTGTGATGTCTGCTCCCTCCTCCCCTCTCCACATTTCCCTGCAAAAATAATCTCCTGGGTTGCCAGACAATAAAAAAATCAATAACGATTTTCATTATCGTTATTGATTTTATTATTTTTGTCATTTTTGTTATTGGAATATAATAATAAATGATTTATTGTTCAGCCAAGGCTACTACATAAGAAGAAATAATAATAAAAACATAAATAAAATAGGATTCAGTACTCAATATACAATGATCCTATATAATAGGTATATACAACTCGCAGTCTTAACAATTCATTCCAATAGTTCAGTCAGTGCAAGGGATTCCATAATTCACCTTCCTTATTGGAATATAATGAAAACAACTATTTTTGTTTTCGTTATTGATATAATGAAAATGACATGCACACCCCTGAGACAAATTGAGCAGGCAAACCTAGCAAGAAGTGATCTTTCTCAAGTCATGGGGAAATCCTCCTAAAGGAGAGGTTCCTAAACTGGGACTGGGACCCCCAGTTGGGATCACACCATCTGTGTGTGGGATCATGATTCTGCTTGATATTGGATATGTTTTTTTGCAACCTGGGGTCACAAAATAATATTTATGACTAAAAATGGGGTCATACAAGATTAAGATTAATGATTGATGATGATAATTCAGGAATGACTGTTGTAAAGGTAGCAGTGTGACGGAGATGAAAGTGGACACAGTAGAGCTGAGACGTACATGGAACACTAGTATGTGAGATACATACACTTGACATTTTAGGAGACATACTCTATAGTTAAGTTGAGTAGAACTCTCTTAAAGCTGAAAATTCTACTGTTTATACAATTGGTTTATAAAATGGAGATGATTTCTCCTATCAGTTTGATGATTTGTATTTATTTATTTATTTATTTATTTTAAGGAGGATTGTTTGGCAAGTTGGCTAAGGGTTAGGATATGACCCCCAAAGTTACAGAAAATTGGAGGCAGATCTTTTTTTAAATTGTTTTTTGTGTTTTCCTTTGTGATGGTTTCTCTTGATCAGAAAAAGTGTGTTTAAAGTTGTCAGTGTTAATGTGTAGAGCTGCTAGAAAATTCAAGTGTGCATTCTAGTTTGTGCTTTAGTTTACAGTCTCAATATCCATTGTGTATTTTTAAAGTTATGAGGTTTAGAAGTTTCCATTTTATCCTATGGAGTTACTGAAATAGCAAATCTATGCAACACATGCAGTACACTGGTGTAGGTTTACTGGATAGGCTGGTTAAGTTCTGTAATATCCTGAAAAGTTTCAAAATATGTCAAAAGTCTTGGTATGTCCCGTAAAGTGACATAATACACTGGAAAATATTCCTGATAATGTCAGAAAAGTCAGAAGCTCTCAGAGGAACCAGGCTTAAATTGCAGGTGGAATACTGGGAGTAGGCAGAGGGATTAATTTGCAATGGGAGGGTGCTGGGAGCAAGTGGGGATGTTAATTTGTGGGCATGGGGTGTTGGGAGCATGTAGGGGGGTAATTTGAAATCAGAAAAGTGCTGAGAGTGGGATGGGGAAGCCCCATCTTACCACTGGGCACCCAGAGGAGAGACAGCCAGGAGAGATCCCCTGACTGGGTTAGCCAGCGCTATATTTGTTACTGCTTGTCCCCACTTTCCCATATTCAAGGCGGCAGGATGAGTTGGCAGGCACCCTGCAAGGCAGGCTTAGGCACCGGGTTACCTGCCCAGCACCCCAAGGTGCCAGAAGCAAAGGAAACCACCAGAAAAGCTCTTATGGTGTGGATTCATGTGTAGCTGGTAGCCTCCTGCTGCAGCTACTGGGGAATTAAAGGGAGGAAGGTGGATTGTCTCCCCTGATCAACCTTTAATAATGGAATCATGGAGAGACTTCCTCTTGTATGTGTTTGTGCAAGTAGGGGAAGCTGCACCGGGCTTGCAAAGGGTAGCTCCCGGGGTGGTGCAGGGCCCTGCCTGGCTCCCTGACTGGGAGAGGCAGGGAGGGAGGCAGTAAGGGGATTTGATGCTCTCCCTCTTTCACATCATGGCCAGTCAACCTTGCTAGCTTGACCCAGAAGAAGCAGCCACCCTGCCTATAAGCACTAATGAGGGAGGCTGCTGCAGCCAGACACAAAAAGATCCTCCCCGCAACCCTCCTCCGCTAGACTTAGGGTGATTTCAGAAGTGACGTGTTCCAATTCACCACAGTGAATCCCACCCTGGTGTGAACAGATTCACCGTGGGCTGTGGTGATACGTGCGGCCCCAACAGAAGTGACAGGATCGTGACCACCGCCCGGGGGCAATCAGAGAGAACATGGGCCGGGGGAACACAACAGACATGCAGTGGAGATGTGGACTGCGGTTCGAGCCCCAGAATGCACCGCGGCTGTGGTCAATTTCTTCCACTGCGGCTGCTGGTTTCTGTTCAGAAGTTACTTTTCATTCACCCCTGCCGTGGTGACCATTCACCACACTTCTGGACCTCCTCCTGCCACGACCTCATGAAGCGTGTTTAGCTTCAACCCGGGCTGCATTTGACTGTGGAGAACATCTGGATGCGAGCAAACAGACATGCACGGCACTTTCACCACCCCCCGCATTTGACTGAGGTTTACTGTGGTGGACATTCACCACGTCACTTCTGAAAACACCCATTGACCCACTGCCCCCTCCCCCATCCAGAGCTCCCTTCTCCTTGCCACATTAGCAGAGCACATTCTTACTGCTGACAATGGAGTGGCATTGAGGGGGAATCAACCCTAGCTTGGGCAGGAGCAAGCTGCATATTGGATGGGCACAATTACTATCCAGGCTACAGTCTTGGATGAAGTGACATTACAACTCACTCATTCGTACCAACTCTGGAGATTCATTGTGTTTCCCTTTAAAAACAATATAGGGTGTTTTCAGACATGTCGTTGGGCTCGGATTAATCCGGGCCCAACGTTACGTTGAAAGAACCACCAAATGTTGGCCCGGGCTGTAGCATTGGCTGTGGTGGCACTTATAAGAACATAAGAGTCATACTGGGTCAGACCAATGGTTCATCTAGCCCAGCATCCTGTCTCCTACAGTGGCCAATCACGGTGGCTTGGGAGAAGCACCCAACAGGTCACAATGGGGGAGCCATTCCCTGTTGTTTTCCCTCCAGCTTCCATCATGTTCCCTGATCCTGTCTGGCTAATAGCTGCTAATGAACCTATCTTCCAGAAACTTGTCCAAACCTCTTTTAGACTCAGCTATAGTACTGGCCCTTACCACAGCCTCTGGCAGTAGATTCTACAACCCAGTTATATGCTGAGTGAAAAAAATATTTTCTTTTATTTGTTTTAAACTTGCCACCCATGAGTTTCATCTAGTACTAGCTGAAGGGGTAAATAACTGCTCCTTGTTTATTAGTTCCACACCACTCATGATTTTATAGACCTCTATTATATCTCCTCTTGGTCGTCTCTTCTCCAAGCTGAAGAGCCCCAACCTACCAAGCCTCTCCTCATACGGGAACCTTGTCACACCATTGATTTGTATAGAGGCATTATGACATCCTCAGTTTTATTCTCTATCCCCTTCCAAATAATTCCTAACATTCTGCTTGCTTTTTTGACCGCTATATCCCAGGCTTTTCCTCAGGACCATCCTTGAGGAACAGCTAGGGCTAAGCACCACCACAGCCCGTGCTACAGCTGCTGGACTGGGGTAAAGCGGACCATCAGATTTGATGGCCTGCTCGGACTTACCCAGTCCAGGTCCACAGTGTTTCCAGGTGGCCTCATAGGCCACCATAGCTGTCCGTCAGAGAGGAGGCGGGGGCCATGTGCATGCACATTGCACCACCCTCTCCCCCCTTCCCTGGCCCGGGCCACTGTCACTCATATTTGGCAGCCTGGGAGAATCCTGCCCGGAAAGTGTGATGACATTCCCACATCTGAAAAACACCCATAGATCTATCTCCTCCACCCTGTAATTCGGGAAACCAAAAGAACTCCAGTGGAAATGAATCCTTATCCTCTCTTCTGGTCACATCACATTGAGAACACTGCAAATGACCTCTAAGCCAGACAGGCAGTCCCCAATGACCTGGCCAGGCTTATTTCCCAGCAGGGTGGAATTAATGATAATTCATCAAGCTGAAAGGCAGTTGCAGAGCCATTAATTTAGTGTATTAGTTATTATTTTAAAAAGAGGGGATTATATTATCAAAACACCTAATGGTTTATGAGAGAAGTTAAGGCTCTTACAATTTCAATCCTACTTTAAAATGCATGAAAATTGTAAGTTAAGGTTCCTGCCTTAACTTGTGTGCCATGTAAACAGTAAAGATGTTTTACAGTTTCACATATTGTGCTTGTTTACACCTTAAGCTCCATGCACCCACACTTTGACTTTGTCTTTCAACCCCAGTCCTCTTCCTCTACAGGTTGGGGGCAACACTGAAACTGGGGATAGCAAAGGATGACAACCCCCATCCCCCGTTTTCCCTATATGCATATCTTTGGATTGCGGAGAATAGGACAGCTGAGTACTGGGAAGTTGTATATAAGGAAAACAAGGTAAATGGATGTGGGATGTGTACAGGGAGATAAGACTGGGGACATCTGGGCAGTGGGGCCATTTATTTAGAGTATTTGCTTTTAAAAGGGGAGAAATTATATTATATTATTAAAAAACTTAATGGAAGGAAGATGATTGGAGCTAAAAGGCCAAGGCAAAATGTGGTGCAAGCATGGAGCCTAAGTTGTAAGTGAGCACAATATATGAGGCTGTGTTACTGCTTGCATGGTGCACAGGAGCCTTAACTTACAATTTTCATGCTTTTTAAAATAGGATTCAATTTTTAAGAGCCTTAACACCTCTCTTATTTTTATCATACTATACTATACTATACTATACTATACTATACTATACTATACTATTTAACTTATAGTCATAATATCATAATGAACATATCATGTGACAGTGGTAAATCAAGACGGTGTTTGTTGTGGTGAAGATGTGAAACTTGCTCTATGCTGAGGTAATCTGGGATTTTACAGAGGGGTTAAAAATAATAATCATAAAAAAATCTTAAAGCATCGATCAGCCTACTTACAAGCTAGTAATGTTATGGTTGTGCTACTCTATGTTAATCAATTTTATAAAGTGAAAAAAAAGCAATAAAAGGCATTTTAAAGTAGAAATTCAGTTCTACTCTTCACTAAGAGAGTTCACTGTTCATTGTCTTCCTGTGACTGAAGTACAATCTAGGCTTTAGATTTTTGCTTAATCCTTATAACAAATTGGATTAAAGGTTTTTACTAAGGATAAATAAAAATAATTTGTATATTGCAGCTTTAGAATGCATAAATTTAGAGCTATCCTTAGCCTTCCTTACATTCCATGTATCTGAAATGTCTTTTGATTTAAATGAGCCACATTATGCAGTTCAGTCAATTAGGTAATAAAACTGATATTTTGAAACCTATGAAATTAAAGGAGATGCATGAAAAGAGCTAGCACTAAATATCATATCACCCATATGTTTTCTCTCTTAAAAATTAAAAAAGTAAGCAAATACTAAAGAAACTGATGTACTTAATGTGACTCTGAACAGCTTTGAACTGGAAGTACATCATAGAATCTATATATTCTGTTTTAGAGGACCTTCACATTATCAGATTCTTGTCTCTCAGTATTGTAAATCAGCTTAAGCACTAAAATGGATGAAGTTACTGCTGTGAGGAGAAAAGTTGCTGTGATATAAAATGTACAGCTAATTATATTATTTAGTAGTAAAATGAACAGCATTATGAATTTCTTCATTCTGGACACCATGTGGCAGTCTTTACAGAAGTGATGTCTTCAGGCAGGTCTGTAGGAGTTTGTAAGTGGGAATTAAAGAATGTAGAACAAGGTATCATTTACAGTAGGTGTAGGTCTAGTACTCCCACTGGAGTATATCAATTCCAGACTAGGCTAGAAAGTAATATCCAAAGCAATTATGGAATTTAACAAATTCTTAATATTCACAGGGACTGATCCTAAACTCCTGCACAAGTGTTTTATGCTTGCATACGTGTGGCTTACACAAGTGTTAGTGCATACATGCATACAAAGTTTACTCATGTGCCATAGTCCCCATAGTGGGGGAGGCGCATGAGGTGCTTGCAGGTTGCACATGCGTGCTCCATGGGGCTTCTGATCGGCCTCACATTTGTTTTAGTAAAGAGAACATATGAAAGCAGCATTTGCTTTCATCCTTGTTTCCCATTTCAAACTTTAATTTCCTTGCTTTCCATTGGTATATATTAGTATTCAGCATGTTGGTTACTTGGTTACTTCCGTTTTCAACACTTTGGTTAATTTGGTATTTCAGTACTTTGAGATTTTGTTGTTTCATACTCTGTTTTTTGGGCACTATTATTTGGCTGGCTTTTTGAATTTTTGAATGTAATTATGATTGTTCTTTTTATGTGCCACAATGCAGAAGAAAGTCACACAATTACCGAATAGCAAAGAACCAAGTAACCAAAGTGAACAAAATATCCAATACCGAATTTAGGAATAGGCAAATTTTGCTGTGGGAATGAAGACAAATTTAGATAGTCATTTGTGGAAACAAATATGCAAATTATCTTTGCCAATACAATAATGCATGTTTTGTTATTCATTTTATCATTCATTATTCAGTAATATTCATTTTAGCCCTTTTGCAGGTCCAAACCATGAGCAGTACAGGGGCATCTTGCCAATCTTTGATGATAAGTACATAAGAAAATAAGTAGTATGGATGGGACTATTGGTATAAGATTAATCCGATAATACCAATACTTACCGGTATCAAGATACCGGATTTTTAACATTGCCGGCTTTACCGGATTTTTTACATTGCTGCCATTTAACAACGACCACAATGTAAAAAACCCAGTAAAAACGGCAATGTTAAAAATCTGAAATTCTAATACTGATAAATCTGGTATCCCCCTGGAGCCCCACCCTGATAAGTAGTGCCATACTGGATCAGACCAATGGTCCATCAAGCCCAGCACCTGTCTTCGACAGTGGCCAATTTTGGTAGCTTGGAAGAAGTACCCAACAGATCACAATGGGGGTATCCATTCCCTGTTGTTCACTTTCAGCTCCCGACAGTAAAAGGTTACATTCCCCAAACCTGCCTGTCTAATAGCTGCTAATGGAACTATCCTCCAGAAACTTGTCCAATCCTTTTTTAAACCCAGCTATACTACTAGTCTTGACCACATCCTCTGGCAATAAATTCCACCATTTAATTATGCATTGAATGAAAAAAATACATTTTTATTTGTTTCAAATCTGCTGCCCATTAGTTTCATGGGGTCTCCCATAGTTCTAGTACTATTTGAGAGGGTAAATAACTGTTCCCCATTTACTTCTTCCACACCACTCCTGATTTTATAAACTTATATTAGATCCTATATTGATTGGGTGAATATTCCCTTGGGGGGGGGGGGACACATAGAGGTAAAGTTTCTGGATGCTGTAAATGATTGCTTCCTAGAAGAGCTGGTTCTGGAACCAATTGACTCTGTTGCGCCTACATTGACTCTGTTGCTAAATCCTGTCGCTTCTCCCTCCATAACATTGCTAAGATTTGCCCTTTTCTCTCTGTCTCGTCTGCCAAAACTCTTGTTCATGCTCTGGTCATCTCTCGCCTCGATTACTGTAACCTCCTTCTCACTGGCCTTCCCCGGTCTCACCTTTCTCCCCTCATCTCTGTCCAAAACTCTGCTGCCAGGGTCATCTACCTCGCCAGTCGCTTCGACCATGTGCAGCCCCTCCTCTCTTCGCTTCACTGGCTTCCCCTTCCTGAACGAATCCTGCACAAGCTCCTAGTCTTCACCTATAAAGCTCTTCACAACCTTGCTCCCCCCTACCTCTCTGCACTTATCGCCCTCCATACTCCAGCCCGTGCACTTCGCTCCTCCTCTGTCCCTTCTCTCACCCTTCCACGCCTTCCCTGCTCCCCTAAGCGCCTTCGTCCCTTCTCACTTGCTGCCCCCCATGCCTGGAACTCCCTCCCTGTCCACATCCGCCTTGCCCCCTCCCTTCATACCTTCAAATCTCTCCTTAAAACTCACCTCTTTCGCTCTGCTCTGTCTGACTCTTTATCCTGCTGAGCCACTATTCCTATACCTATGATCAGTTTACCCTTATCCTTGCAACATGGACCTGCCTGCTGTCATTCTCATCGTAACCAAGCCAAGTACGTGCACTTGAGACCTCGCATCTTCAAGAATGTTAGACCCCTTGTCTCTCCCTCTGTTCCCCTTCCTAAGTCTCTCCCCCAGCTCCTGTATCTCACATTGTAAGCCCTAGGGGCAGGGACCATGTCTATTTTATTACTTTGTAAAGTTCCAGGTACACTGCTGGTGCTATATAAATGTTTGTTAATAATAATAATAATAATAATAACCAATGGGAGGAGGAACTATTCTAGATCTAGTCCTGAGTGGCACACAGGACCTGGTGCAAGGAGTAACTGTGGTGGAGCCACTAGGCAATAGCAATCATAATATGATCACATTTGACATAATTTCTGGAGTGAGAAAGACAAACAAAAATAAAGAAGTAGCATTTCACTTTAAAAAGGGAAACTATGACAAAATGAGGAAACTAGTTAAAAAGAAACTAAAAAGCACAGTAGCAAGGGCTGCAAGTTTGCAAGAGGCATGGAGACTGTTTAAAAGCACCCTTCTGGAAGCCCAGACTAAATGGGAATCTCGGAGTGTTGTTGGACTCAGACCTCTGCCTGGATCGACAGATGGAGGCAGTGGCTAAAGCCGCCTTCTGCCAGCTGTATTTGGTGTGGAGGCTGTGTCCATTCATTTCCAGCCCCAACCTGGCCACCCTCATTTCATGCCTTCATCACCTCAAAGCTAGACTACTGCAATACGCTCTACGTGGGGCTTCCCATGACGCTGGCCCGGAGGCTTCAGCTAATGCATGGGGGAGGGTAGGGGTGGGATAGTTTTCTTTTTGGAAGGATTTTGGATTTTAGGGAAAAAAATTAAGATGTGGTTGTTGTTGTTGTTATGTTTTAAATTGAATTTTATTGTTGTATTTTATTTGTTGTAAGCCTCCCCAAGATGCCATGGGCATGAGGGGGCGGCTAAAAACTGCAACGAAATAAATAAATAAAATAAATAAATGCATCCCACAAGTTAAAAAAGGAAGCAGGAAGACCAAAGTCTTCTACTGTGGCCCCGCCTCCTCCCCAATTCCCCGCCGGGATCCCCCGGCACGTCTGTTATGGCATGACCGGGTCATCCCGGCGGGGAATTCAAATTTCATTTCATGACGGGGCGAATCCGCCCTGTCACATCTGAAATCACCCAATGTGTACCTGGCTTTCCAAAAAGCATTTGATAAGGTCCTTCATGAGAGACTCTTGAAGGAAGTTAAAAAGTCATGGGATAGGAGGTAGTGTCTTACTATGGATCAGAAAATGGTTAGAAGATAGAAAGCAAAGGGTTGGACTAAATGGTCAGTTTTCACAATGGAGAGATGTAAAAAGTGGTGTGCCTCAGGTATCTGTATTGGGGCCTGTGCTGTTTAATGTATTCATTAATGATTTGATGTTAAGAGTGAGGTGATCAAATTTGCAGACAACGCCAAGGCCTTTTTTACATGGACGGCGCAGCAGCACCGATGGGTGGAGATGGGAGCACACCCAGTGAATACCCGGTGGCGGCGAGCAGGGAGACATTTACATGGACAGTGCCACGGGGGGTTGTGGGAAGGAAAGGGGAGGGGCCCGCAAACATCCAGCGCCCAAACACCCATCCCGGGAAACACCCAGCAAACACCTGTGCAAGTACACGGCTGGCCGGGACCGTGAATGGTGGGGAAGCCCCGCCCAGCACAGCAACGACAGAACATGGCTGACCAAGGGCAAATGAGCCGCACAACCCACCCCACCCCCCATGTCCCCGGACAGAGGAAGCGACAGCAAGGTATAGGTACAACACCTTTATTGGAGGGGACATGTACAATGGTCAATGTCTGGGGTGGCTTCTACCCCTCTTGGCCGCACTTCCGGGGCTCGCTGGTGGGTGTGGCCTGGCCTCAGCTGACCGCAGGGCTCTCTGGGCTGACAGTCCAGCCTCCCTGTCATCCACTAGCTGCTCCACACCAGCCTTCGCTGTTGCTCCCTGCTTGGAGGAGCAAGAATGGGTTAAGGGATCACCATGTGCACTCACCTCTGTCCCTTTTCGGTGCATGGGCACTGGGTGCCCCATAGGGGTCCGGGGAGCCCCCTACTCCCCACACGAGCGTGGCATGTGCCATAGGGCATCCCCTGAAGGTGCCCCCCCCTGGGATGGGCTGCCCATGGTATCACAGCACCTGCCCAGTCACATTCGGCGGCACCGTACAGGTACACATGCCCCTGGCAATGGCTGTCACTCCCCATCCCGTGTACTGTGTGCACTCAGCATGGGTTCCACAATATGTTCCCTACCAGGGTCCCGCCTCACGCAGTTCCCTGGACTCCCAATGGGCCCAGGGTGCTGCGGCCTTACCTGTGGGGGTGGAGCGGCCACCATGGGTGGTTGCTTGACCTGGGGTGCACGGTCTTGGGGTGGGGACATTGCCACCTGGTGGAGGGGTTGGGGTGGCTGCAGAGGTGGATCCTCGTGGGGTGCGGGCGGGTCCAGCCACCCCATGTGGGGGAGGGGGACCCTGTGGACCAGTCCCAGATAGGGTTGCTGCTGGGGCAACCCCAGATGGCCAAGGTGCAGGGGGGGAGCTCTGGCACCAGTGGGAAACTGCCATGGTGTTGATCGGCTGCCGACCCTCCTTCTGCAGCATGGCTTGGCCTGTCACGCTGGGGGTCATGCCACAGGGCCTCAATGGCCTCCCCCATGAGGTCCATGAGCTGTGCGGCCTGACCCTCCAGCCTGTCACAGGTGCGCTGCTGCTCAACTTGGAGGATGGCAGCCTGGCGCCTGTCCCAGAGGTGCTCGGTGTGGGACCAGGTTATCATGGCAGCCAGGATCCCCCAGTCCCTGTCCCCCTCCCCTCAGATGAGCTCCATGGAGAGTGAGATCTCGTGTGAGTGCACCTCGGCTAACCGTTGCGATTCCGCCAGCAGCTCCCTGCTGAGGTCCTCCCTCTGGTGCCGGTTCCTGGCCTGCATCTCCTGGTTCCACTCCTGGCTGCCGGCAGCTGCTTCCGTCGTGTGAGCAGGTGTCTGATCTATGAATGGGAGGTTGGACAGAACATTAGTGCACCCAGCCAGTGTGCTCTGCTGCCAGCTACCACATGTCCTGGGGTGCCTGGTGGGGTGGCCCCCATATTGTGGCTGCCCCCCTCTCCCCACCCCTGTTGGGCCCTGCTGCTTGTGGTTGCTCACCCCCAGGGTGACCTCCCCCTGTACCTCTGCCCCCCTCTGCACCCGGGCCCTCCATCGCCCATGATCCCTGCCAAGGAGGGTGGCCCACCTGGTGGGGTGTGTGTGCTGCCTGCCCCCCCCCCCCCCTCCTCCTCCTCCTCCTCCGTGAACTCCACCTCATGCACCTCCAGGCTGGCTTGAGCTTCAATGGGAGGGGGTACCAGGCAGCCCTGGCCGCAGCGGCTGTCTGGGCCAATCCCACTCCCAACCCGCCCTTGGCCCTGCTGGGGTGATCATACCTGGATCCTGGATCCTCTGCCTCCTCGGGGCCGTCCCAGGTCTCTGCATGCTCCGTGCGCGCCCCCTGTCCCTGTGGCCGGATAGCCTGTGAGTCTTGTGGGGGCACAAGGAGTGTGTTGGTCCGGTGCTCAGATCCCCGGGGCACCTCCTCCCCCTGTGGGACGGGGCTGTTCCCTTCCACTGCGTGGCGAACCTCTCCAGGGGCACCCTCCCCCCTTGCTCTGTGGGGTCTGTCAGGGGGGGTTGGGTGGTGGCCCTGCATCTGCCCCTGGCGAAGGTGCTGCCATGTGTGCGGGAGGCCACAATGTCCCCGTCCATGCAGAGGAACTTGTCCAGCTCCTCCTGGAACTCAGCTGTGCGCATGGCCTGGCCGAACTTGAGGTTATTGTCCCTGATATTTTTATACCTGGACCTCAATTCCTTTGCCTGCTGCATGCATTGGGTTACATCCCTATTGTACCCCTGTGTCAGCCGCCGCAGCCGCTGCCTGGTGCAGCGGCCCCCCCAAAGGCTCCAGGACCCTGCTTCACTCACCCAGAGCACAACGCCGCCTCCGTTACAGGTGCCCCCAGCTGGAGGCGCTGAAGGCAAAAGCAGCCAGGAAAATGGCTCCCGGACCGGGCGAGACACCCTGGAGCCCCGCCCCCCGTTGCTGGTGGAGCCAGCACTACAAAGGCCGGCACTGCAAGTGTAGCAGTGCCGGTGAACAGAGCTACAACCCTGGAGAGACTGGCCCCCCCTGAGCTAAGTGGTGAAATTGACTACCGTGTTTGAATTGCTGTTTGTTCCTCCCTTTTCTTGCCCCCGTGTGCTATTGTGTTAGAGCGTGCCTCCGTCTGTCCTAGAATATTTGTGTATGTGTGACCTCCTGTTTTCCCCTGACCCAGAGTACTGAGTGAGCGACTGAGAGCCTGCGGGCTCGCCCGATTGGACACACACACCCCACCTGACCTGGGACCATCCCTTCCTTCTTCCCCTGGAGTGTGTGAGCCCGTGAACCCTATTGTAACCCTTGGGACCCCTCCCCTGTGGACCAGGCACCTCCCTCACTTCTCCGCCCTACCATTCCCCTGGCAAGCGCGAGTAGTGAGTTTGGACCCCTTTCCCTTCCCCAGCTCTGTGCCCTATGATGATAGGGGTCAACGTTCAGAGTGCGTAAGCACACGAACAGACCCACACACTATCCTGACGGGC
>QEPC01008358.1:225726-262810 GCA_003113815.1 Sphenodon punctatus | reverse complement strand
GGCCATATGTTACTATTTCTGTGTTTCCGTAGCTAAAAGCAAGGAAGAGGCCATTGCAGTAGCTGAGTACATGTTTTAATTTAATAAGTACGTTTGTTGACAGTTTTATGCAATAAGGACATTGAGGTGAGGAAAGAGGGGAGGGAGAGGGGCAGGGGAGTCTATGGTGATGGGCAGGGGGGGGCCCAAAGTCCATTTCTTGTCCCTGGGCCCATTCCAACCTAGCTACGCCGGAACAGCTTTATAAATGCTTGTTAAATTAAACTATTAAGTATTTACCTACGGCCTACTGCAAACAGAGGGTGGTATGTTGTTCACTTCTTCTGCAAAGGGCCCATGAGACAGTCACTGTTCAACTGATCCTTTTCCAGTTCCTTGCTTTGCAGAGGTATGAGCAGTGGAACTAAAAGGTCTTATGCTTTTTGTTATTTTCCCCCCCTCTCTTTAACATTTTTAAATTATTGCTGCTCTCTTATTGGCTGCTTACTAGTGATTTTAAAGCTCCTAGCCCAGGACAAGCCAGAGTGCACTTGTGTGCCAGAAACAGTCTATCAGCATTCAAGCAAAATAATAACCCCACAAAGGAATGTTTTTACAGTTTTAGCTTTAACCTCAATAGATTTCTTTAATGTTGCTTCCTATTTACTTTGCGTAGGCCCTTTTCCCACCTGCTGCTCTGCTAGGCTCTGAAAGAAAGGTCAGGCCTCAGATCAGACTGGATTTTCCTATTCATTCTGTGAACATCCTTCTATTGTCTGCAAGCACTTGTAGTTGCAAGTAAGCTTTTACTTATCAAAGTGCTTGCCCCTAGGGCTATTGATTCTCCTTCCCACGTAAAGCTAGAAACATTTTCATGTAGGATTGAACACAGGTGATCTTACCTCTCTTCTGAAGTCTCTAATCTTTATTAGTAGATTTTTTTTGTCATAGTTTTGATGTAAATTTTAATGCTCATTAATTCAGATATGGGTAACTTAAAATAAATTTTAAAATAAATAAAAAAGGGTACTAGTGCTGCTGACTGGTGTTAAGACCCAGGGAATGATAATCGATGCTCCATGGTTGTGGTCTCATCTCTACTATTGACTTGCTCTGGTTTGTATAAAAAATTGTATCCATTTACTTCAACTGATGTGATTTTAGAAAAGAAAACAGATATATTTAAACTGGCTCTTTCAAACCCTCCTATTTTGGTCCAATTAACCCTGCTTCCTCCACTCATGACTGGAGTCTGCTAAGCAAATATTTTGAATATAGCTTACCAATGATGTGCAGCAGGCTAATGAGGCAATAGTTAGCAGTGTTGGAAATGCCACCTTTCTTATAGATGAGGACAAGTATGCTCCTATACCATTTCTTTAGGAAGTTCCCTGTTTCCTTTATCGATGTAAATCAGGATGCCAAAACTATCCTCTACCACCCTGCATTAACCTGCAACAATTCCGCTGGGATGTAGTCAATTCCTAGAGCTTTATTAGTTTTTAGGTGGGAAATTAATTCCATCATTTCCTCTGGAGTCACTGGGGGCCAGACTGGAAGTGTGTCCGTAGGATGCAATGGGACTGATAAGAACAAGGGATCTCGGTCAAAAAAGAGGCAGCTAAAATGCTTTCCCCATCTTTCAGCGTGAATACCCTCCCCAACTAGAGGAGAGAAGCTAAGGCCCATGCACATCTTATTAATTTCCAAAATTATTATAATTTGCTGCTGTAACCAAGTCAGCCTAAGCAGGTTCTAGGTGTATCCTTTTTTATCTTTCAAAAGGACTTTGTTAGAGCACCTACAGCTAATATAATACTCAATTACAGTATTGTCTTTTATGTCTTAGAAGGCATGCAATACGCTTAAGATATGCTTTGGCAGATCTACAATCCTTATCAAACCACCCATGGCAACTGGTTCCTGAGGTTTGGTCTTGATATCAGACATGGATGCAATGCCTCAACAAACTGATCAAAACAATCAGATATTGCATTGTTCCAACTCCGTGACATTTCCTGGAAATGGGCTAGCAGATCAGAGGTGGTTTCCTCCACTTGTGGGCCCCATTTCACACACGGATCTGGTGGGTCAACTGGGGGAAGCTGGTTTTGGCTACCACTAAGACCTAGACTCCCAGGAGCTGCTAAGATCAAACTAAGTGGCAGATGGTTAGAGTCTAAAGTCAACAATCTTTTCAAGTAGTTTATCAGATGTCAGCATATAGTCTATTGTACTCATCCCTTTGCCTGAAATAAATGTAAATTCACCCACCAGGTTGCCTGGGGTGGTCCCATTAAGAACAGTTAGGCCAGTCTGCTCAGTAATATTTCTTAGACAAAGGGCTGCCCTATTCATGAACTTATCTTTTGAATGCTGATAAGGACATAGCAAGAAGTTCAGGAACTCCTCCAACTCCTCCATAGGTGTATCCTCGACTTCCTTCCCTATTCACGCATTAAAGTTCCCTCCCATTAGTATCCCTACTAAGAGAAAGGACTCCATTAAGGAGAGAAATAATCTTTGAAGCTCCTCCCACACACCTTCTCTAAAATAGGGAGAGCAGGCGGGAGGGATATAGATGCTACTCAGAATAAAAGAAAATCTATTTATTGGGGAAACCATCCACATGGTGGCAAAAGGAAGACATTCTCCCACTTGATGTATGACTGCTTTTAGAGAGTTTGCCACCAATAGGGCCAACTCTCCACTGGGCCTACCTCCATTCTGAGCAGGAGTTGCTAAGCTTGCAAAAACCTGAAAAGTAGATAATTAAAACCCCTTCAACATCCAGGGTTCTTGTGCCATGCAGCCAGGCAGGAGAGGGCAAGGGGGGACCCAGAGAGTGGGCCAGCAGTGGACCCACACCGCTCTTAGTAATCCTACGGCACAGGACCCCAGCGAGGCGGCAGCGCTGCGGGACACTAGTGGGGCAGGGCCTGCACCTTCGAGTGTAGCCCAGACAACGCCCCCCGTACAGTGATCCGCACGCTTGCGAGCATGCTTGGGAGTGGGGACCTGACCTTAAGAGCCAGCTTCGGGACACACCCGACGCTGTTGATTGTGGAGGAGGAAACCAGCCTGATTGTGAAAGCTAAGTGAAACTGTATTTCCTACGTGATTGTATTGTATATTGTGTTTGTTGGACCTTGTCTTGTGTTTGAGTAGCCCTAGCGTGTGTGTGTGAAAGGGGGAGAGAGAGAGAGAGAGAGAGAGAGAGATACAGAGAGAGAGAGAGTCCCTTCCTTCCCTGGGTACCCAACCCTGTGCCTCCTGAGTGAACCTGTCCTTATTTCCTTGTACCCTTGGGATCTTCCCGCTATCCCCCACGTCCCAGCACTGTGTGACTTCCTAACCACTTGTTCCTGGTGTGGGTGATGATTGAAGGGTGCACAGTGTGTGGCCTTCGCTCCCTACGGTCTCCGCCCTATGATGAAAAGGGTCTGGCCTCTTTGAGACCGCTGTGACCCAACTAATATCCTGACAGGCTTCCTTATATGAGACCTTGGTTTTGGGACAGAGTGTGTGAGAAGGAGAGAGTGTACTCCGGCTTCCTTTGCCTTAGTAGGAGGCCCTTTGCCCCTCCCAGTGACAAAATCACCAGCAGCCCTCCCGTCCTTCCTTCATCTCCCAGGGGGATGGATGTGGCTAGGAAAATTGGGGAACTAATCCGGGCCATGCAGTCCCTGGCTATACATGTCAAGGACCTGGGGCCGCAGCTCCAGTCCCCGCCGCTGTGCCCCTGGAGCTGCCACCAGCTCCTCTTATTGGAGCCACGCTCCTCTGGGAACCTAAAGGACCCCGCATTGAGAAGTATATGGGTGAGCGAAGAGCATTTCAGGGCTTTCTTGGCCTGTGCCGGCTCACCTTCTCTATGCAATCCAAGACATATGACACGGATACCTTAAAGGTAGCATTTATTATAGGAAATCTGGGAGGGATGGCCTTTGAATGGACAACGAACCTTTTGAGCAATTACGCCGACTTTGTGAAAGAGTTTACTAGCCTATTCGACCATCCACATCGCACTTGAGATGCAGAGGCTGCTAACATGTCCCTGAAACAGGCCCGGGGGGGGAAGGGGTATTGGAGTACATTACCCAGTTCCAGCAGCTGGCTCTGGAACTCGTTGGCCAAATGACATGCTAAAGGTACTGTTCCGCAGGGACTTAAACGATGAACTGAAGGATCAGCTCTCCTTCACGACACTACCAGAGACGTGGGAAAGCCTTGCAACACTGGTCCTCCAGATTGACGACCGTCTCTCAGAGTGCCGACGAGAACGTAGACAGGACAGTTGAGGGTTCCAGGCCTGACCCTCTCTTCCTGCCCTGTCAACAGTGACCCTCCTGAAGGTAACTAAGGTGGAGCCCATGCAGCTTGACCATTCAACCTCGACGCTCCATCATCATATGGGCTCTGATAGGTTCTGGAACTTCCAGAAACTTCTTGGGCATCCAGTTCAGTCGGGTCCATGGAATAGAAACGCAGCGAAACCCCAACCAGAAGCAGTCCACTCCATTGATGGCTCTCCTTTGATCTCCAGACTGGTCACGCTGCAGACATCCTCACTACTCTGTGCTATAGGCACCCATCAGGAACATTTAAATTTTGATGTGGTATGTACCCCATTATTTGTCCTTGTTCTGGGCTTGGCCTGGCTGGAGCAACATGATCCTCAGATTCTCTGGGAGGCAAAACGAGTAACCTTTCTATCCCCCTACTGCTCCCAACATTGCTTGAAGATGCCAACTTTCCTAGTAGGTGGTACTGCAAAAAAAGAAGTTCTTCAGCCACTGCCTCAGATCCCCCCAGAGTATGCTAATTTTCAGGATGTGTTTAGTAGGACCCAGGTGGCGTAATTGCCCCCAAATCAGTCCTATGACTATCCTATTGACCTGATCCCAGGGGCAAAATCGCTGTTTAGACGAATCTATGCGCTGGCAGCCCCAGAATTGGAAGTACTCAGGGCATACATTGATGAAGCGCTAAAACAGGGTTTCATTCACCATTCACGATCCCCAGCTGGGGCCCCCATCTTTTTTGTGCTGAAGAAGGATGGAGGACTCTGAACTTGTATTAACTATCGCGGCCTAAACCACATCACAGTAAAAAACTGATGTCTGCTTCTGCTGATCCCAGAATTACTTAACCGACTCCAAGGGGCCCAAATTTATACCAAACTGGGCCTTCGAGGAGCTTACAATTTGGTATGTATATGAGGGGGAGATGAATGGAAAACCGCTTTCCGCACCCGGTATGGTCATTATGAATATTTGGACATGCCATTCGGACTGGCAAATGCTCCTGCTACCTTCCAGCATTTCATCAATGATGTCCTCCATGAATACCTGGATGTTTTTTTTATCGCATGCCTTGATGACATTTTGATTTATTCTACATCCTTTGAGCAACATGTACAACAAGTCAGGTGAGCGTTGAAATTATTACAGGAACATAAACTGAATTGTAAAGCAGAGAAATGCATGTTCCACCTAACAACGGTCGACTTTCTAGGTTTCGTCATTTCCCCCACCGGCATTGAAATGGACTCCTGAAAAGTCACAGCCTTGCAGCACTGTGCTTCCCCAAAAGCTGTGAAACCTCTCCAGTGCTTACTAGGAAGCGCGAACTACTATCAACACTATATCCCTAACTATGCGGAAGTAACTCTGCCTTTGACTGGACTTTTGAAGAAAAACTGGACGTATCTTTGGGGCTCGGAAAAGCAACACAGCTTTGAACACCTAAGAAAAGGCATTCACAATGGCACCCCTTTTACAGCACCCTGACTTTGATAAACCTTTTTACGTAGAATCCGAAGCCTCCAGTGGAGCGATTGGAGTCGTCCTACAGGAAGAAGCAACTGCCGCCTCCTTGCTAATGTGCGCCTACTATTCTTGCCAATTGACACCGGATGAACGCAACTACACCATCTTCGACAGAGAGTTACTCGCCTTCACCACCTGGCACCATTATTTGGAAGGCGCACAGTACCCAGTGACAGTCATTACGGGTCACAAAAACTTAACATTCCTACAGACCGCACAGATCACCACCGCCCGTCATGCACAACGGGCACTCTTTTTCACACGCTTCACGTTCACCATACAGTACCGCCCCGGCTGATTGAATATCCTTGCTGATGCCCTTTCCCGGTATTACGATGAACGAGGGAGCAAAGACAACACATCCAGCCCTATCATGGAAAACAAGGTCTTTGGCACAACTTAAGTCCATACGCAACAATTACAAGATGCCCAACAGGCTGAAGACCCAACTGGAGGGGCACCTAATGAATTCCAAACCAAGGATGGTTTGATTGTAGTCCCATGAGCATGCCGCCCTCACATTCTCTGGGCCCACCATGAGGCCCCCTTAGCAGGACACCCAGGGGCCCAAAGTACCCTACACTTAATTCAACGATCCTACTGGTGGCCGTCCTTATGCCACGGTGTACAACAACCTGTGGATCAATGCACTGTCTGCGCCCGTACTGAGGTCCCAAGAAAGCCGCCCATCAGCCTATTGCAATTTACCCCACTTCCCCAAGGGCCGTGGCAATGGGTGGGACTAGATTTTATTGTAGAATTACCCTCATCACGAGGCTATAATACCATCTTAGTAATTGTGGACCATTTCACAAAGATGACCCATTTTGTAGCCTGCAAGGGCCTACCCTCTGCACGATGCACAGTCCTGCTATATATCCAACAAGGGATGAAGCTTCATGGATGGCCATTAGAAATTATTAGTGACAGAGGGTCACAGTTCATCGTCCACTTCTGGAAGGCTTTCTTTCGCGTTCTACATATGACATTGAAGCCTGCCACCGCCTACCATCCACAAGTGAACGGTCAGGTGGAGAGGGTAAACCAAACCCTAGAACAATATTTGCGGTGCTACCTTAACTACCTACAAGATGATTGGTACGCCTGGCTCCCTTTGGCTGAGTTCACTTATAACAATGCCCCAAATGCATCCATTGGAAACTCTCCCTTTTATATCTCTTACGGTTTCAATCCCCAAATTAGCATCCCCGACCTCCCAGCCATCCAGGTCCCAACAGCAGGTGCTCTAATCCGACAAATTCAAGAAGCCCAGCAAGTGGCCAAGCGTACATTGGAGCTGGCCTGCGTATGGTATAAGATAGCAGCTGACAAAAATCATTGACCAGCCCCAATATTCTGTCCCGGGGACAATGTGTGGATTAGCTGAAGCCATTACCCTTCCACCTGACCTTCTACAAAAATGGACAATAAATACGTGGGCCCTTACCCCATTCTCTGTCAAGTCAACGACGTTACCTACACAGTTCAACTCCCCCCTCAGTCGTATACACCCCACCTTTCATGTGTCCTTACTGAAACCTGCTTGGCCCCCACCTTCTCCCCTCCCCCAGGCCATTGGGGGCAACACTCCCCCACTAGATGCTGATTCGGAGTACGAAGTTTGAGCTATTCTCGACTCCCGCTTCCATTATGACCGTCTCCAGTATCTCATCGATTGGATCGGCTGCGGTCCTGATGAGTGCTCCTGGGAACCAGCTTCTCATGTTTCTGCACCACACCTCATTTGCTTCTTCCATTTATGTCACCCCTCCTGGCTGGCCCCCTTTTGTACCCGTGGCCGGGGGACTTGTGGGGAGGGTACTGTCATGCAGCCAGGCAGTAGAGGGTGAGGGGGAGCCCAGAGAGCAGGCCAGCAATGGACCTGCGCCACTCTTAGGAATCCTGTGGCGCAGGACCCTGGTGAGGTGGCAGAGGCACCACCAGATCTGCAGCACATCCCAGGCGCCTTGGCAACACTGTGGGAAGCTAGAGGGGTGGGGACTGCGCCTTCGAGCATAGCCCAGACAATGCCACCCCGTACGGTGCTCTGCATGCTTGCAAGCATGCTCGGGGGCGGGACCCTGACCTTAAAAACCAGCGTCAGGAAGCACCCAACGCTGATGATTGTGGAGGAGGAAACCGGCCTGATTGTGAAAGCTAAGTGAAACTGTATTCCCTACATGATTGTATTGTACATTGTGTTTGTTGGACCTTGCCTTGTGTTTGAGTAGCCCTAGTGTGTGTGAGAGGGAGAGGGACAGAGAGAGTGTCCCTTTGTTCCCTGGGTAACCAACCCTGTGCCTCCTGAGTGAACCTGTCCTTATTTCCTTGTACCCTTGGGACCTTCCCGCTACCCCCCACGTCCCAGCACCATGTGACTTCCTAATCCCTTATTACTGGTGTGGATGGCGATTGAAGGGTGCACAGTGTGTGGCCTTCACTCCCTATGGTCTCTGCCCTATGATGAAAAGGGTCTGGCCTCTTTGAGACCACTGTGACCCAACAAATATCCTGACGGGCTTCCTTATATGAGACCTTGTTTTTGGGACAGAGTGTGTAAGAAGGAGAGAGTGTACCCCGGCTTTCTTCGCCTTGGTAGGAGGCTTTTCGCCCCTCCCAGTGACACTTGCAGCAAAATACAGTCAGAAGACTGCAAATATTCAAAAAAATTCAGCATCTGCCATTTTGCTTACCCACCCAGCAATGTTCCAAGATAACACTAGCACGTTATGGGGTAATAGATGTCATCACTGCACCCTTTGCTCTATTAAGGGATCCTTACTTCTGTCTGAACCTTTCCCCCAATTCGGAGAGATTCGCCTTCATCAAATCATCCAACATAAGGATGTTACCTATTACTTGAGGGGGCTCCACTGGATCACTATCCGCAGATGACAGTAGAGCATCAGGCCCCATACTCCTTGAGGAGCTAAGTTCTTTTGGGCATGATTTTTGGGGTTTTTGACCAGATACAACATTTGGGAATGAACAAATTTTTTAAATGGTATGGGACGTTACCAATTTTTCAGGTATCTGGGTATCCAATCATTACTCAGGTAACTCATCCTGTAGCCAATGTGGTAACTGAAAATGTATTACCCACGGGTACTAAATTAAGTTCTTATTTCTGCTCTAGTCCTGACCTGAAGTTTTTCCAGAAGGAATTTCTATCATAAGTTTGGGGTTTTTTTCTTCATAAGCATGTGCATGTGCTGAGATTTTATAATAGACTAGAGATATTTCCATCACTTGGAAACTACTGTGCAAACACCTCGTACCTCTCTGTGCCTGCCCCACTAATCTTTTGATGGGATTGAAGGAATGCCTATATTTGCAATTTGGTATTATTTTCCTTGCCTCCTCTCAGTGCAATCCTGCAAGCTGAGCATTGGGTCCTCAGGAAAGAAAAAGAAAAAAATCATATACATGATTTGCTGGGGACTGAGTATTCACCTAGTCAGTGAATCATCACTTACAGACAGCTCAGAACCTTTCTATAAGGCTATAGGGAGTTAGGGGTTTGTGATAATGTTAAATAAAAAACATTAGTTGCACTATCCTTATTTTAAACATTTGTGTGGCACACATTCTTTCATTTCCTGCTTAATATGGATTATCATTATACTAGTTATAGAGAGGGGTGAAAGAATATTTTTCCTGAAGAAAAAACAAATAAACAAACTTCTATTCTTTATAAAATAATTCCTGTCAGGTAAATTGGGAAGAGAAGGACACTCCCAAGGACAAGAGAATTGGGAACAAGTTAACTGTATTCAACTCAACCAAGCAGTCCTTTGCAATTATATGTGTCTATGGTGATACAAGCTCCTGCCTTCAGGATGTGAAATCAAGGCTAACAGCTTGAAACACTGTCACTGATCAGCCAGTCCTTGGTTCCAAAACAAAACAACAAAAAAGAATCTAATCTATATTGTCTCCTCTAATGTGGAATTAGATAGATTTCTTAAAACATTCCCCCCCCCCCCCTTTTCAAATCTGCTGTTATTGTCAGATTGTTTCCTACTGCTATGTCATCTGAACCCTATGCATTCACACCACATGCATGTTAAATAGAGCTGAATGAGCAGCCATTTTGCATGCATGCGCAGTGATTTTTAATCATTTAAAAAATTTCTCACAGCATTCAGTGAGAAATTGCAGGCATACAAACCGAGAACTGGAATTTCATCAACAACAAAACTTCTTTCAGCCATATGTATTAACACGGGCATTCAAACCTGTTCTACCTCTTTACTAGGAGTGTGCAATTTGGGTTTAATGAACCTAGATTTTTTCAGAAATGCCCCTTTCAACACAGAAATACGTGAACCTCAACTGAAGCTTTTTGTAAAACACCACAGCAACTGGCTAGAGGTAAACTAATAACCTCAGGCCATTGTTGGCATGGATGTGGTGAAACTGGTACATTACTAGGGATGTGCGAACACAGTTCGGATGTTCGGCGTTAGGCCCAACTTCGTCCGAACCGAACGTCCGAACTAAACTTGAAAATGGCCAAACAGTTCGGTTATGTTTGGGTGAGTTCGGATGAGTTCAGGCTCAGGAAAAACGTGACTTTGGGCAGGAAAACATGACTGGAAGGGGGAGGCAGCTGAGGAGAAGACTTCCTGGCACCAGGGGTGGAAACCAGGAGTGGTCCCTCGGCCAAATGATACCGATACCGAAAAAAAAATCTTTGAATTCAGTATCAATTTAGGTATAAATTGCACTATTTTCGGATGTTCGGCTGAGTTTGGCCGAACCGAACTCCTCCGAACCGAACAGTTGAACCCGAACTTGGGTTTTAAACCGAACGTCCGAACATCCGAACCGCGTTCTGTTCGTACATCCCTATACATTACTTCATTGTAGCTGGAAATATGTAGAAGTTAACAGATTTTGGGAAATGATTTGGGATCATATACAAAATATTATAGATTGTGTGAAACTGTTTAAGCCTGACATTGCATTACTGGGAGATTATTGGATTAAAGATCTCATTATTGGATTATCACAAAGAAACAAGTGCCATGCTGGTCTATGATCCTTTTCACACAGACACTCTAACACTAATTAAATGGGTGTTACATTTTATTATACATATTTAGCAAACAATGGTACTTTGATCACATCCAAAGTTCATCAGCTATCAGAAACATTTTAAACCACATGCACATTTTATATAGTTGATATCCCTGCATATAGAAAACTATAAGATGTGGTGTAGGAGGCTGTCATGGTGTAACGTTCTTGCAAAGTCACTTCTTTGTAATGTTGTTGCAAAGTCACTTCTTTGTTTTATTGAATACCATGTTTGTAAATGAAACAGGTTAACAAAAGAAACAAAATATGAAACAGTAGTATGATGAACTCACCATAAAATAAGCCTAATGTGGAATGATCTTTATTTATAGACTGTTTACAAAAGAAAATCCAACTTGACATCTTGATTGCATAAAGATAATGGTTTGCCAAACTTGTTAGGTACTGCACAGATCTCTCTCGATCTCTCTCTCTCTCTCCCTCTCTGGTGCACTGTATTGTAATAGCAACATTAGATAAGAAATGCAGAGCAAAGCTCCTTTTTCCTCATTCAGCTTGAGGTTACAGCCTGATGGGGTCACTGTTAATTGTTGAATTCTGATCACAGGATTTTCTCACCACTTGGCAGCTGCCTCAAAATTGTAATTGGCTGGATTCCCAGACACAAATCTACAGTATGGATAAAAAAGGATGAAATCCCTGGACATGCATAATATACAAACCACCTTTATCACTGAGCGGACATGGCATATTTCATATCATCATTGCATAAATACAATCAATTTTTGTTCACTGCAATAAATCCAGATATAGATCCCTATAGCATCTCTTTCACCATACTTCAATAGGCTGGTTAACTGATTTTGTGTCTCAAGCTTGCAAGATTATTGCACTCACCTACAGTCTCTGTTTTACTAATACAAGTTGTAGCTGTTCAACTCGTTGATCCAGGCAAGTTTCAAAGTTTTTAAAACAGCTGGAAACTAGCTTTCTGAAACTCATGGACTGGCTCTGGGAGGGCAGTTCCTGGCTTTGGGATGTGAAATGAAGCATTGTTCTGGCTTGTGGGAGGGAATGGTATCTGACTCACAGGGGAGTCATTGGGTAAAAAGAGATGTGATGGCCACATGGCGGTGACCTGACCCAGTCCGGGTGGGAAGCTGTGGCAGACAAGGTCTGGACCAGGTCAGGGCACTGAACAGACATGCCTGCATCCAGGATGCCAGGGAGGGCAGAGAGCACACTGGATGTGTGACTGGATGGTCCCCCCCCCAGCCTCCCTGCCCAGTGCTCCACCCCCCATTACAGGCAGCTATGGTAGCCAATGACAGACAGGCAAAGTGGCCAGTATGGTGGACCTGATGGAACAGCCATGATAGCCTGCTGTAGCCTACTTTTGCCCATTTGGGCAAGCCTTACCTCAGAGGTTTTCCAAGGTCAGAGCACAGGTTAGTCACTGACACAACCCAGGGCAATCCTGGCCAACATCTGATGGTGCCTGTGCAGATGTGTAAGTGAAGTCAAATCAGCCCATTGCCATGTCTGTTTTTCCCACTGAGTATTCCCTGGGTGGGAATGGGGCATGGTGCTGGTTCATAGGGGTCAGTTGTTTGCGGGAGGGGTTGCTGGCTTGGGGAGGGGGGGAAATGAGGCTGCTAAGAACTCACAATTTCTCCTGGGCTGGACTGGGCTAGGCTTGGCTTGAGTGCTGGAGACTGCAGAACTGAGACAGTGACAGCCCCTGTAAGTGGGGAGGTCTATGAACAGGCTCACCAAGCAGGAGGTTAAGCTGAGAGTCACACAGCCACCCAGATCGAACCTGGGTATGTGCTGCACTTTTAGGGGTCAAGTTCAAGACTTCAAATATTCCATTTTTTAGAAAATATTGGATTCATCTGAAACCCAAATACGCAGAGTTAATGTTTGTGTTTCAGTTGTGGAAGCCAAAGAGTGCTTTGGGGTTTATTTGTGTTTTCATGAAACCCAAATAAACATCCCTAGTTGAAAAGACTGCATTTGAGTTCACAACTGCTAAATAATGAAACCTATTGAATTCAAACCTTCCTTTGAATACTTGTTTCAGGTCTAGTTTTGATTGATATATCACTAAAGTTAATGGGAGTTTTGCCATTGACTTCAATACGCAGAGGATTGTGCGACAAACCTGATATATATTAATCTTAATCTAATCTATGAGTTGGAGGGTATGGAAGCATAGCATGCAGAATAGGTCATGTTGGGCTTGTAGCAGGAACCACCAATTCCTGCAGCATCATATTCCTGGTGAGCTGCACTCACAGATGAAGTCCCACCTACACAGGGCTAGCTATAGCCATAGCTATGTACCACACAGGTGTGGTCCTAGAAGGCTCCACCCCTCATATCCATAACCTGCCCACAGTATCTTTCCAGCCAAGTGCCATATTCAGTTTGATTGAGGTGCTAAAGAGGGATGTGCATGTATTGTCTGCCTAGCAGCCATTACAGAATTTCATTAAAGCATTTCTATTAATATTATGCTTTTCAAAACCTTTGTTTAACACAATCAGTTGTGGGGGTGTAAGCTACTGGATAGTATCACTTCAGATTCCAGTAGCTCCATTTGTTGTTAAGCTCTGCTACTTTTTCTCCATTTTTGGCAGGTGAAGATCTTGAGTGGGCTACATCACTCATGGAGTGGTTCTGACAGTAGTAGATGTGAAAAACAATAGTTTTAAAAGAATTAAAAGTGACCTCGTGTGGGTAACTGGCACCAGCAAGCAGACTACATTGAGCCAGTTTCCCTCACAGTTTGCATTTGTATTTAATTTTCCTACATTAAATACCAACACAGATTGCATTTTTACTACTACCATGAGGGCAATAGTTAAGCTCTTATCAACTTTGTGAGTGAGAGTGAAAAGAAACTCTATTTGATTATTAAGAACTGGTGTAGATTTCACATTCTCAATTAATTAAGTAGTGCAAGGATTCAAGATGCAAGACCTGAAGAAATTCACAGAGCTGTAGAAGACCACTTGTACAGAGCACCTGACAGGATCAGAATTCAAGTGCATGACCATGAGAAAATCAAGATTTAAAAATCCGTGTCAATTTATTTAGGCTCCAATCTTCAAAGTGCTGAATTAGTGCAAGCCCCAGGGAAGTGCATAGGGTTTGACTGTGGAAAGAACTCAGGAAGGGTATGTTGGTTGTTTCTTCTTCTTCTTCTTCTTCTTCTTCGCAGCATTTATATAGCGCAAGCAATGTACCTGGTGCTTTACAAAGAATAAGATAGACATGGTCCCTGCCTGGGGGCTTACAATCTAAAGACAGGGGGAGGGGAGACAGAGTGAGAGACAAGGGATGTGACATTAATGAGAATGCAAAAGCTCAGGTACACGTTCTTGGCTTGGTTGCAGTAAATTGGGAGTTTACAGATAGCAGGTGGGGGATAATCCTAGGTGGGAATGGTTAGCAGGAGTTAGGAAGGGCAGAGCTTTGAGTTTTGAGGAGGGACTTGAAGATGTTGAGGGTGGGAGCCAAGTAGATGAGGGCAGGGAGGGAGTTCCAGGAGTGCGGGGCAGCGAGGGAGAAGGGACGAAGGCGGTTGGGGGAGCAGGGGAGGCGTGGGAGGGTGAAGGAGGGGATGGAGGAGGAGCGGAGTGATCATGCAGGGGTCCGGAGAGAGATCAGGGCTGAGAGGTAGGGGGGAGCGAGGTTGTGAAGGGCTCTGTAGGTGAATACAAGTAGCTTGTGCAGAATGCGCTCAGGAAGAAGGAGCCAGTGGACAGAAGAGAAGAGAGGCTGCACGTGGTCAAAGCGATGGGCTAGGTGGATGATCCTGGCAGCAGGGTTTTGAACAGAGATAAGGGAAGAAAGGTGAGAGTGGGGAAGGCCAGCGAGGAGGAGGTTACAATAGTCGAGGCTGACTAGGGCGTGGATGAGAGTTTTGGCAGAGGAGACAGAAAAGGGCGGATCTTGGCAATGTTGTGTGGAGAAGCAGCAGGATTTGGCCACAGAGTCAATATAGGGTTTAAGGAAAGGTGTGAGTTGAAGATGAAGCCCAAGCTGTGGGCTTGTGGGACAGGGAGGATGGAGACGCTGTCAATGGAAATTGAAAAGGAAGAGGGAGAGGAAGGATTGGGAGGGAAGATAAGGAGTTCAGTTTTTCCCATATTCAGTTTTAGTTGGTGTTGAGACATCCACGCAGAGATATCAGAGAGACAGTTGGTGAGATGAGCTTGAACAAAGGTAGAAAGGGAAGGAATGAAGAAATAGAGTTGAGTGTTGTCAGTGTGTAGGTGGTATTGGAAGCCGTGGGAGGCAATGAGTTTTCCTAGGGGTTGGGTGTAAATAGAGAAGAGGAGAGGGCCAAGGACAAAGCCTTGGGGAACCCTGACCAAGAGGGGTAGGGAGGAGGAGGGGGAGGAGTTAGGAAGAGATACATTGAAGGAGCGGTCAGAGAGGTAGGAGGAGAACCAGTCAAGGACAGAGTCCCGGAATCCCAGGGAGTGGAGTGATTCAAGCAGGAGCGAGTGGTCAACAATGTCGAAGGCAGCAGAGAGATCAAGGAGGACAAGAATAGAGTAAAGGTGGTTGGATTTAGCCATGAGAAGACCATTGGAGATCTTAGCAAGAGCTGTTTCAGTGGAGTGAAGGGGGCGGAAGTCAGTTTGCAGAGGATCAAGGGAAGAGTTGGCAGAGAGGAGGTCAAGGCAACGCGAGTAAACAACCCATTCAAGGGGCTTGGAGGCAAAAGGGAGGAGCGAGGCAGGACAGTAATTAGAGGGTTCAGCGGGATCACGAGTGGATTTTTGAGGATGGGGGAGACAGTGGCATGTTTAAAGGCAGATAGAAAGGCGCTGGTAGAGAGGGAGAAGATGATGTGCAGAAGGGGAGGGGCAACGGTGGAGGCAATGGAGGTCAGGAGGTGGGAAGGAATGGGATCCAGGGGGCAAGTAGAGAGGTTGGATGAAGAGAGCAGGGAGGATATTTCCTCCAGAGAGACGGGAGGGAAGGAGGACAGGAGAGACGTTGGGGGAGGAGGGAGGGGAGTAGTAGTAGGGGGAGAGAACTTGGAAGCAATATCCAGGCGGATCTTGTCAGTCTTAGAGGTGAAAAAGAGAGCAAGATTCTGAGTGGAGAGAGAAGAGGGAGGAGGAGGACAGGGGGGTATGAGAAGGGATTCAAAGGTGAAAAAGAGGCAATGAGGGTCCCGGGAGCAGGACTCAATGTGGGAGGCATAGTATTGCTGTCTAGCAAGGGAGATAGTAGAGTTGAGCGATGAGAGGCAGAATTTGAAGTAGAGGAAGTCAGCACTTTTAGTGGGATTTGTGCCAGAGGCGTTCCGCAGCCTGGGTGCAGGAGCGGAGATGGCGAATGGTGGGAGTGAGCCAAGGGTGAGGGTTACAGGAGCGAGTCGGGCAGGAGGAGAGGGGGGCAAAGGAGTCGAGCTTGGATGCAAGAGAGGAGTTGAAGGTGGAGATGGCAGAATCGGGGGGGGGAGCAGAGGGCCGAGGAGAGAAGAGGAGAGAGGTAGGAGGCAAAGTCCTGGGGCACAATGGCCTGCAGATCGCGGAAGGGACAGGAGATGGGGAAGAGGAGGGGGAGCAGTGGGAGAGGTTGAAGGAGGCAAGGAAATGGTCAGATATGGGGTGGGGCTTGAAGGAGAGATCGGAGACAGAACAGTTCCTAGAGAACACGAGATCAAGGGAATGACCATCAGTGTGGGTGGGGGAGCTAGTTCAGGGGTGGAGATTAAAGGAGGAAACTAGGGAGGGGAAGCGGGTGATACCAGGCTGAGAGGGTGCATCAACATGAATGTTGACGTCACCAAGGATGAGTGTGGGGATGTCATCAGAGAGGAATAAGGTGAGCCAGGACTCGAACTCAGAGAGAAAGGAGGAGAGGGAGCCAGGAAGGGGGTGGGGAGACGATAGATAACAGCAACACAGAGGTGGAAAGGGGAGTGAGCCTCAAAGGAAGGACGGAGAGAGAGTTAGGAGGGGTTGAAACTGGCAGGGAGAGGTGAGGAGGAGGCCTATGTCACCACCCCAGGCTTCGGTGCAGGGCTGGTGGGAGGAGAGACCTCCATAGGAGAGGGTGGCATGGGTGACAGAGTCAGTGGGGGAGATCCAGGTTTCAGTAAGGGCGAGAAGGTGAAGGGAGCGAGAGAAGAAAAGATCATGGATATAGGGGGGTTTGTTAGCAGAGGAGCGACAGTTCCAGAGGAAGCAGGAGAATGGGAGTTGATCAGGGAGAGACAGGGAATGGGGATAAGATTAGGGAAAGGGGGATGACGGGGTCAGCAGGAGACAGTCACTGGGGCAGAGAGGCAGGGGGGTAAGAAGTGGTGGGGGGAGGAGGAGAATGGGGTGTGCGGACGGTGGAGAGAGATGACAGGCTTAGTGGGAGGCAGGAGGAGTGGGGAAAGAAGTAGGGGGAGAAACAGGTAAGAGGGAGGGGGAATGAGGGGAGGAGGGGTGAGAGGGAAGGACAGGCATCTTGGCGGGTCAGTTACAGAGGGGGGGAGGGATGGGTCTTTCAGTTGTGATGCTGGCCGCCTCCGTTCGCGAACGGACTGACAACGGCTCTTTGCCCTTTGGTGGCGCCCTTGGCTAAGGGCGTTTTTAGATGAGAAAAAACGCAACTGATCCTTTAATCAGCCACCTTACTTTGTTCTCATCTAAATGCTTCATGCGGTTTGTGGCTGCGTCCTTCCGGTTTGTTTAAATGCTTCACGTGGTTTGCAGCCGCGTCTTTCATGCGTCAAACCGGCCCTGGAATCTTTCCCCATCACATCTGCATCAGCGATCTGCCATCTCTCAAGGTAGTGAGACGGCCTTTGCGCTGATCGTTTAAAAGTGCCCTAAGACCCTGTACCTGGAATGGGGGAGGGGACATCCAATCAGTCAGGTGGCGCTGATCAGCCAATCCCTCTGGCCCTGCTCTCTCTGGCATCCCTCTAGGCAGCCCCTTGGCTAAGTCCCTGTACCTGGAATGGGGGAGGGGACATCCAGTCAGTCAGGTGGCGCTGATCAGCCAATGTAGTGTTTTATTCTTAGCTAATAGTTCTACAAAAGTTAGAAAAGTTGACCAAGCTTATTAATGCTGAATCTTGTTTTTTATTTTGTTGTGTTTGTTAGAAAAAATATTTACACAAATAATTTCCTCAGCTGCTTTTTAAAGTGCTAATGTAGCTTTCAAATAGAGGTTCTGTGTTTCAGAAAAATATCATTTGAAATCAACCAGTGTCCCATAGGACAACTAAGGAAAAAAGATTAAAAGACTTTGAAACCTTGTTTATTCCAGCATATGCACAAGACAGTCTTAACAAGGAGACCCAATTTATCCTGAAAATGCATTCTTTGAACTATTTACAGTGCAAAGTAGGTGAACACAAAAATGCCAGAGTCTGTTTCTGTGGAACACCAGTTTTTCCTCTGTCAAGCATAGTTCAGGTTGTCATTATATTAATGCATTTTGGGTGCTGGTTCTAAAGTCTACATAAATTGACAAACATATTTGATTTCAAAGTGCTTTGGATCAGGAATTTTTTCTTTATTTGTAGTGGGAGAAAAGTGGGGTAACGAGATAAAAAAAAGCTGTATTTTCACTTTCATCTTATAGCAGAGACATAACAAACATACATCTAAAAGCAAATACAGAATTATAAAATCCAATAAAATAATGATCAACAGCTAAAGAAACAGGGTATTTTCAGACGTGCTGGGCCGTTTGGCCCACCATGCTGAATCCCGGACTGGGATCCTTTAGATGTGCTGGCCCCATCTCTGTAGGGAATCAGGGAGGGGACAGGCAAAGCAGCAAAATGTGTGGCTGAAAAGCCCCGCCCCCCCCGTGCTACCTCGGCCACCCGCCCTCAGGGAGATGGGTGGGCGCAGCAACCAATGAGGCTGCTGTACCAGATCCCTACCCATGGCCTGGGCCACAATCAGGAACAGGGAAATTTAATTTCACCCCTTTCCTGATCATGGTCAATCTAATCACAGTTCCGGCCCTGACGCCAGCCTCAGAGCCGGAACCGTGGTTAGCTTTGAAACTGCCAGGGATTCACTGTGGTGAACATCTGGCAGGGCTCAAACAGATGTACCACCCATCACAGCCATCTCACGGAATCAACTGTGGTTCAGTGGGGTTGACTGTGGTGGTGTCACGTCTGAAAATACCCACAGTATTCAGTTCCACAGAGGTTTTCCTTTGTTTCTTTATATCCAAAGCTAAGTGAGCATAAACTGCTACAGATGTTAGGACTGCTGAAAGATGAGAATACAGTCAAATGTCCAATTTATGGGATAAGATTAATTAATGGGATAAGGTTAATTATTCCTTCCCTCTTAGGAAGGAGTCAAGTCAAGCCATTATCAATCAAGTCATTGATTTCTTGTTAACCAGTCAACTCAACACAGTGGTAGCTGATGGGTTTCAAGACTGATGGGGCAATGGGTGTGGTCAGCGGTATGTGGAGACAGCGGTAGGCAGGGACAAGGGTAGGTGGGCACAACCAGAATTTTGAAATTAATATAGAATTTTACAATCTCAGTTTCCCATGTGTAAAAAAATGGGCGTATATGGGTTGTCTGTCTCTCCCTGTGTTCCTCTCATCCTTAGATTGTAAGCTCACTGGGAAGGGTCCTGTCTCCAATAACCACCTGCAGGCAATGTGTTCAATGGCAGGAGTACCATAGCAGAGAAAACAGAAGTATCATAACAACTAGCCCAGATTACAGAAATTACCAGTACCTTACTTAAGATGCAATTCAAGCAAACATTACAGTAGTTGAAATACACAGGCAGCATAGGCCACAACTAAAATGCATGGGAAATGTTGCAAAACCCAACAGGATTATGTGAAATCCTAAATAGCACACCATAAATGCTGCATACAGTTTTACAGAGGGCGAAAAGGCATGCACAGTTTATTTATTTATTTATTTATTTATACCATCACCTCCTTCCAAATGGCAGCCCAGGGTGGTATACATCATATATAAAAACATCAAGTATAAAAATAAAAATACATAGTAAAATATCACAATTAAAATCCAAAATAAAGGGGGTCTGATTAAAAAAACAACTCATTACTCTTAAAATAAAAACTAAAAAACCTCACCCACTTCCCGTCTCCCTCACCAAACACCTAGCAAAACAGTTCAGTCTTGCATTGTCTGTTCAGGAGAGTGTATGCTGTATCCACCATGTGGCATTCAAAGAAAGACACACAAAAATGTATGGAAAATGCAGGAAAATCCAACAGGATTATCTGAAATCCTAAAATGAACACCATAAATTCTACAATTGGTCCCTGGGAGGAAAAAGATGCCCCGCCTTTGATATAGCACTTTCAGTCCTTCCTACAAGCTGAAAACTCCCAGACCAGTGAACAAGAGGAAAAGAATTAGGGGCGGGAAAACTGGTAAATCCGGTATCTGATAATGCCGGTACCGGGCGTACTGGCATTATCAGATTCGACCCGGTAATCCGGTCCAGGTACCGGATTCCGGGTACCGGATTTTTTTACATTGCAGCCATTTAAAAATGGCTGCAATGTAAAAAACTTAAAGCCCCAGCAAAAAAGTTTAAAAAAACAAACCCTCCCCGAGTCCAGGCTGTGTGGGTGGAAGGGGGGACACCCCCCACCCACCCTGCCCAGCCTGGATTTTTGTTTAAAAAAAGACTCAGAGGCGAGCCCACCCCCCAGCACCAGCGGCCGCGGCGTCCCCGCAGCCGCCGGTAAGTATGACCCGATCCCTGGGGGGGGGTTTTAACACCCCCCCAACCCCCCAGGGATCACCCCTACTAAAGTTCAGTGCTTGCTTACCTTGCGGAGCTCCGGCGGCGGCGGCGGGCGGTCCGGCGGCCTCAGCGCCGGCTGTGGCTGCCGGCGTCAGAGACGCTCTAGGCCTTCCGGGGAAACCCGGAAGTTCCCCGGAAGGCCTAGAGCGTCTCTGACGCCGGCAGCCACAGCCGGCGCTGAGGCCGCCGGACCGCCCGCCGCCGCCGCAGCCGGAGCTCCGCAAGGTAAGCAAGCACTGAACTTTAGTAGGGGTGATCCCTGGGGGGTTGGGGGGGTGTTAAACACCCCCCCCAGGGATCGGGTCATACTTACCGGCGGCTGCGGGGACGCCGCGGCCGCTGGTGCTGGGGGGTGGGCTCGCCTCTGAGTCTTTTTTTAAACAAAAATCCAGGCTGGGCAGGGTGGGTGGGGGGTGTCCCCCCTTCCACCCGCGCAGCCTGGGAGGGGGAGGGAATTAATTTATTTCATTGATTTCAATGGGGACACAGCGCCCCATTGAAATCAATGAAATAAATCTGGTACCGGTATACCGGATTTAATCCGGGAATCTGGTTTTCAGAGAACCGGTAACTGGTAAATCCGGTAGCTGGTAATGGGCCCGGGGTCCCACCTCTAGAAAAAATGCATGGGGATATCTTTAAGATTCCAAATTAGAGGAGGATCTGCGCATGCACCAAATTGAGTAGTTGGGACTAGCCCACGCTCCGCTCCCCCACTTCTAAACAAACTGCAATCAAAACTTTTTGAAAAGAAAAACCCTGATCCCACAGAGACATGGCAGGCAGGAACAAAAACAAACAGAAAATATCACAGGAGAACACTCTGGAGCATTTCTGCCAGAGGAAAGAAATCGCGGGGCCCAGAGACAGCAGAAGAGAAATGGCCTGCAGCAAGATAGCGCCGGAGGACCTGGAAATGGAGGGAGAGGTGGCTGCTGCTGATTCTGAGGAAGAAGAAGCTCCAGGAAGGTCTGTACAGGACTTAATACAACAAATGAAGAGGGAGCTTAAAGGGGAAAATAAAAAATAAATGCTGCTATTGATGAGGGGAACAAAAATCTAGAGAGTCTGACAAAAAGAATTGAAGTTACAGAAGAAAAAATATCCTCATTAGAGGATCAGTCTCTCTCCTCTGGTTTGCAGTTGGAGAAACTAAAAGAGGATTCTGCAGCACTCCAGCTAAAATGTGAAGAGCTGAAAAATCACTCAAGGATGTTGAACCTCCATTTGCATGGAGTAAAAGAGACTGAAGGGGAGGAGGGGTGAATAAAAAGATCTGGGCGCTAATCAGAGAGAACTTTCCAGAGGAGACTCAGCTGCACAACACAGCAATAGACAAGGCTCACAGAGTGGGTTGACAGACAGAGAGACTCTGATCCCCCCCGCCCAATAATTGTAAAATTTGCCAGTTACCAAATCAAGGAAGAGATCCTGAAGAGAGCAAGGATTAAAAGGAATATCTCCTGTCAACAGCAATCAATCAAGGTCTTTCCAGACTTTGCAGCAGAAACAGTTAAAAAGCGCATGAGGTGGAACAAATTTTTTTGAACCCTGATTGAAAGAAACATCAAACCAAAGTTAATCTTCCCTGTTATTAAAATGCTGATTATAGTGAATGGAAGAAAGAGATTTTTTGAGGATCCAGAAAACTTGGAATCTTTCCTGTTGGCACAGCTGGTGGCCTCCCATCCTGGGTCTGAAAGCAATATAGGCTGAGCCATGAGCAGCAGCACCAAGCAGAGCAGGAAGATGGAAGAGGGTGTACTAAAGCTACCACGCAGCCTCCTGAAAGGAGGGGAATGAGAAAAGAGTTCAGGTTAAAAGTTATGGTGGCATGTAGGTTTTAAGAAGTTTTACAGAAGTATGAAGAATATGAAAACAGTTTTCAGTGTTTAATTTTGATCTAAAAAATCAGAGAAGAAAGGGGGAGGGCGGGTACTTTTGTTCAGAGGCACATACACCACCTCTGATCCTCTGAGTCCCAACAGATCCTCACAGGGGTGTGAAGGAAAGAGAACTGTGATATCTGATGCAAAAACAGAAAAAGGTAAAAGGTATGATGGGGGGGCAAAGAGGGGGTGGTAATGAGGATGTGGAGATTTGGAAACTTAAGGAGAGGTATGTATAGAATTGTTTGCAACAGGCACAAGTGCATGCTAAATACAAAGGGTGACAGTGAGATACAGGTAGAGAAACATTAGGTGCAACAAGTATTTAAAAGTAAGACAGATGACTACTTTCCAATGATTAGCTCTGTGCAGCTGTACAAAGAAGCAAGATATCAAAGGAACTTATACAAATATACCAATGGCAGGATTTAAAACTATCACATTAAATGTCAGGGGATTAAACTTCCCTCAGAAGAGAAAGAGGGTAAGAAATCTGATTGAAGATCAGGGAGTAGAAGTCTTCTTTCTTCAGAGACTCACCTATTAAAAAAGGATGTAGATAGATTTGCTAACTCCAATATTGGAGCTATGTTCTCTGCATGTTCATAAAAAAAAAAGGCGGGGTGATAATTGGATTGGCAAAAATGTCACCTTCAATGCAGATAAAATCCTAGCAGATAAAAAGGGGAGTTTCCATTGCATCATAGGATACATGGGGGAACAACAGATGACCCTGGTAAATTTATATGCCCCAAAGAGGGAAAGATAGCTTTCTATAAAAAATATATTCCCCCTTATAGTGGAAAAGGTGAAAGGCTGGACATTGATACAGGGAGATTTCAATACCACCCTGTCTGAGTTGGATTACTCCAAGAAAGGAGAGGCAAGAAAAGAACAAAAAAATATAATACAACTCTTTGAGACATATGGTTTGTCAGATGTATGGAGACAGGTTAATGGAAATATGCGGGACTATACTTTCTATTCAAATGTCCATAACAGCTACTCCTGAATAGATCATGTGTTGTCATCTAAGCTGGAACTTTACAGATGTCAGAACTGTTATATTCTTCCAGTGGTTTTGTCAGATCACAATGCTGTCATCACTTCTTTTAGAGCATTGGAGAGTAAAGAGGGAGGTCAGGGGACATGGTAACTAAACAAAATTATGTTGAAAGATGAAAAGAATAAGAAACAAATTCAGGCAGAATTAGAGGAGTATTTTGATTTCAATCAACAGTTGGTGGCTTCCCCAGCTACCTTATGGAAAGCGGCAAAAGCGGTAATTAGGGGGAGAATTATAGCACTTCAGGCACACGTATTAAAGAACTAGAGACAACAGACTTAGGAGAGGTATGCCACATTGCAGAAACTAGAGCATCCCTCAAAATACCTTCAACAAGTAATATTTAGCAATAGAGAAATTATAAACGTGCTAGAATTAGGGAAAATGAAATGGCAATTGAAGAAAATTAGGTTTCATTTCTTTGAAAGTAATAATAAAACAGGTAGGACTTTGGCTAACCTGGTAAAGGAAAAACAGAGGAAAGCCTACATAGCTACGATTCAAAATAAAGAAGGGGGGAGGGGTAGTGACTTGAAACACATACAAGAAGCCTTTCTGAGATTTTTTTAAAGGAATCTACAGCTCCCGTAAGCCAGAGGACTCTAAAATCACAGCTTTTTTAGAAGGTATACAGTTGCCTTGTATAAATGATGCAGAAGGGGCCTTCTTAGATAGACCCATAACAGAACAGGAGGTAAGGGAGGCAATCAAAGAGTCAAAACGAAACAAAGCATGTAACCCATATGGAATTCCCAACGAATTTTACAAAATATTTGCAGAAATATTAGTCCCTCATTTGACCAATACATTGAATAATATTATAAGTGAGGCTATTATGCCAGAAAGCTTCTACAAAGTAACAATAACCCTCATTCCAAAACCAGGCAGACCCTTGGAACAATGCAGCAGCTATCGCCCTATTTCCTTGTTAAATGCAGACTTTAAAATCTTCTCAATGGGTGAAAACAGACATGACACTAACCACCCTTTAACCACCCTTGGTGGTTATTAATGCATGTTGCAGGGCTGTATTGGTGCCCTATGCAACCCTGCAACATGCATAAATGACCACCAAGGGTGGTTAGCGTCATGTCTGTTTTCACCCAATGATACTGGCCACTAGATTAAGGGTAGTGGTCGGGGAATTAGTACAATCAATGGGGCTTTATTCCTGGCAGGCAAGGCAAGGACAATATCAGGAAAGCTATAAATATAATCCATAATTTAGCTTATAAGAAAATTCCAGCAATGATAGTATCAGCAGATGCTGAGAAATCCTTTGACTTTATTGACCCACAGTGCCTCTTTTTAACCCTGGAAAAGATGGGCTTTAAAGGGAATTTCTTATACTGGTTACAGGCAATATACAAAAAGCCACAATCAAGATTATTAATAAATGGGGTCCTAATGGAGACTTTCAACCTTCACCGAGGTACAAGGCAGGGATGTCCACTCTCTCCCCTACTCTTCAATCTGTTGTTGGAGGTGTTAGCAACGGCAATAAGACAAAATAAAAAAATAGAGGGTGTGGAGATTGGTGGACAAACATATAAACTGGCTCTTTACGTGGATGATTTGCTTTTGTTCATAGCCAACTCGACCAATTCAGTTCCAGAACTCCTTAAGATAATAGAACTTTTTGCAGAAGTTTCGGGATACTCTATCAATAAAGAAAAATCATTTGCGTTTATTTATGGGCAGGATAAGAAAAAGTAGGAATACTTAAAAAATATTTCCCCTTTTCCAATTAGTGATGTGGGACTTAAATACTTTGGGGTAACACTTACGAAAAAAAACAGAGGACCTATATTCATTGAATTATACACCTCTACTCAAAAAACGAAAAGAAGATATATGACCCTGGCGGAAACTAATGACATCTTGGTTAGGGAAAATCAATCTGTGCAAAATGATAATCCTGCCCAAGATTCTATACAAATTCAGCACTCTCCCAATACATATTGAAAACTCCATCTTCAAACAGTGTGACACACTTCTAAGAGATTTGGTCTGGAATGGGAAAAACCCAAGAATAATAAAACTGGCATTAACTAAAATGCCAGATAATGGGGGGATAAATCTGCCGGACTGGAAGATTTATCATATGGCAGCAATGATGGAAGCTCTCCCAGACTGGTATCATGAGCAAGGGGCTCCGGAGTGGGTAGAAATTTAAAGGAATAGTCTGTAGGTGACATCATTAATAGGGATGGGTGAACAGATCGCGGTTCGGGTTCGGCCGTTCGGTTCGGCTGCATTTGGTTAATCCGTTCGGTTCGGCCGCGTTCGGTTTGGCCGTTCGGTTAGTTCGCCAGGTTCAGGTTTGGCCATTTGGCTGTTCAGTTCGGCCGTTCAGGAAATGTTATGGGTGTTTTTTTGGTTTTGTATATGGTTTATTGGTTTTTTATTGGGTTTTATATGGTATTCTTTTTGTTTTTTATTTGGTTTTTTTGGTTTTTATATGGTTTTTTTTTATTATTATTTTTTATCTAATATTATATATATCTAGCTACACTAAATCTAACTGCTATTATTTATTCTAAATGCTATGAACTAAATGGATTATCTAATAAGTACACAGGCCTACTCCTACAAACACTAAAACTAAATCACTAACGCTATCTCTATCTCTAAGCTAGTTCCTACAACTGTCTACTATCCCAACCTATCTCTCTATCTCTCTATATCTATATATCTCTATCTCTCTCTATATGGGATGGGGGGGGAAATCACAAACACAAGGTTTCAGTTTAAGGTTTAAGTTTCAGTTCAGTACAAAACTGAAATGAAACTTAAAGCAATCTAATAATCCTACTCAACGTCTGCTGTTCAGGAACAGTGACTAGCTCAGAAGGTGTTGGCAAGGGGGAGGCAGATAGTTTCATTTCTTGCAAGCCTCTTCACCCCTGGTGCCTGGAAGTCTGCTCCTCAGTGACTAGTAATACCCCTCCCTGTCACCTTACAGTGAACTTTTTTTTGCCACCCGAACTCACCTGAACGCGATCCGAACTGACCAAACTGTTCGGCCATTTCGTCGTTCGGTGTTCTGTTCTGTTCGCTATGTTCGGGTTCGGGTTCGGGTTCACGTTCGGTCATCTGAACAGGCCGAGTTCGGGCCGAACTCCGAACTTCTGAAACGCATTTGCCCATCCCTAATCATTAAAAGATCTGATAGTGGATCATGGCACTATGCTAAAGGGTGATAAGAAGCAACACCCTTTTGCAGGGACGCTTCACTATTCGTGGAAAACACAAAAAAGGATGAAAATAAAATTAGGCTCTTCTCCATATTCCCCAATTGACTCAAAGCAAGCTAGAGACTCTCAGCTGACTCCTGTCCTAAGAAGCCTTCTAAGAGAAAGCGGTATAACGAGAGTGCAGCAAGTGTTTTCTGCAGGGAAATTTGTAACAATATATAGGATGGAACAATTGGTAGAAGGGAAAGTGGATCCCTTCCAATTCTGGCAACTAAGAGATCTGTGCACCTCTCTATAAAATAAGGATGATTATAGCAGAGAACCACATAAGATAGAAAAAATACTCTTTACCAGGAGTAAATTGGCGGGGAGATTGGGCAAAATATATAAGAGATTAAAACTATAATCTATGATAATGTTAGCTCCTACACTGAAAAGTGGAGCAGAGACTTGCAAATTCATCTGGGGGAAATGGAGTCAAAAAAGATCTGGCATCACATGAGTAAATGTGCCTCCTTGCTAGAAGTGAAGGAGATCCAAATTAAACTCGCCACAAGATATTATTTTACCCCATCTAGAATGAAGTTTAGTGACCCTTCTCGAAAAGGACTTTGTTGGAAAGGGTGTGGAGAAGTGGGACACTACAGGCACTGCTGGTGGTATTGCTGGAAGGTGCAGGCTTTATGGATAAAGGTCTGGCAAGTGGCAAACAAGATGATGGGATCTGTGATACCCTTTAAGCCAGAAGTGGCCCTGCTGGGGTTATTCCCAGAGGTAAAAGATTGGCAAATACGTCAAAAATCCTTTAAGATGCCTTTTCTGGCTGTGCTATACATAATAGCAAGGCATTGGAAGTCTGAAATTGAACTTTCTTATGAAGAATGGGCTAATAGACTCAGATTAATGTTTACTATGGAGAAACTACATGCAGGCCTACACAACAACTTCCAAAACTTTAAAGAGATATGGCTGCCTATCATGCAAGAACTAGATGGAAAAAAGATGAATCAAGAGGACTTACAGTCTTTTTTATTTCCAATTCTGATGTTCACTGGATGGACACAAATAAGATCTATACGAGAGCTGTACTGTTAATAGTGCCACGAGAAAATGTTATACACACACTCAATATGAATGGACAAGATTTTGTTTTGGTTAATATTGGTCACGTGGATGTAATGTGCTATTTGACTGTATGCTGTATGGAATGGTCAATAAGTTTGTAAATGTTTTATCAAGAAGTTAACCAATAAAATCTAATAAATAAATAAAAAAAGAGATTCCAAATTATTTATTTATTTATATATTTATTTAATTCAATTTATATGCCGCCCCCTATGTCTACGGCATCTCAAGGCAGCTTCCAACAAAGAATAAACAATCACAATATAAAAATCCACACAGATATTTAAAACAATTTTAAAATACCCCCATACAAAAATTTAGCCCACCCTCCCCTCCCCGCCTCCGAAGGCCTGGGAGAACAGCCATGTCTTGCAGGTCCGAATTAGAAGTAGAGTGGGGCAAATTTCAAAGTGGCTAATTAGGATATTTCCTCCTTCAAAAACACTAAAACCGCACAAGGCTGTGTTTACAATCAGCAATTTTTTTTTTATGTGACCTTAACCACCAAACAAGTTTGTTACCAAAGAAATTATTCGGAAAAGCTTCTATATTTTGACTGTGACTTTTTGCACAAGAGCTTACTAAAATATCCCAGCCAACCAATTTAAACATCCAAAGTCCAACTTTTTCAAGCATCAAATCACACATGAAGAGGGACAAAATTCAAAGGGGCTGTCACTAGAAAGTACAATGTAAGACATGTTGGTTGGACCATGGCGAAAGCCAGTGCCGTCAATAAAGTTATCTATCTATCTAGATATAAGACAATATAAGGTCATGTGAAAAACAAGTATATTTGAAGTGTTCACACTGCTGCATTGTTATAATTATTATTAAGTATTTATATAGTGCCAGCAATGTACCTGCTGCTTTACAATTGTTGATAATGGACAGGATCCCTGTCCATTACAATATTACAATATAAGGCTCTTTTCAAATGGGCCGTGGTGGGCAGGGGGATGGGTGTGCCCCACAACGGGTGTGTGGTACATGGGCGACCATCACACAGACACACACCCATCTCCGCATATGGAGCCATCACCATTTTGACTGATGGCTTCCTCTGTTGCATTCAGTCTATGCACAATATATCCACTCCAAATATCCAATATCTAAACTAAATGTATAAACACAAGCAATAGGGATGGGCGAACGCTGTTCAGATGTTCAGAGTTCGGACTGAACTCAGTTTGTTCGGAAGTCCGAACCTAACGTCCAAACCGGACTCTCGAATGACCGAATCATTCGGTTGAGTTGGATGAGTTCGGATGCGGGAAAAACGTCTTTTCAGGGCCAAAAATTTGGTTTCGTTTTGGTATAGATAGCGCTATTTTTGAATATTCGGCCAAGTTCAGCCAAACCAAACTTGGATGAACTTGGGTTTCGAACTGAACGTCCGAACCACGTTCTGTTAACCCGTCCCTAACAAGCAAATTATTTTAAAATCAGAGAAAAATAATTTTAAAAAATACTCAGTGCACAAACCAAACATTAAAAAAAACCAAATATATTTAAAATTGTTGTGAGCCGCCCCGAGCTGCATTGCAGGAGGGGGCGGGATATAAGTCTGAAAAATAAATAAAATAAATAAATAAATAAAATACCCAAGCAATTGAAATACCCCAAACCCTATTTTTTTAAATCAAAAAATATATTAAAATACTTTGATTTGATTTGATATTAAAATACCCAGACAGACACAATTACCCAAGACAATAAAAATAAATTTTAAATCCATTTAAAGTACCCAGACAACGAAAAGCATACAGTACCCTAAAAATTAATAAAAAGCCCAAAATATATTTAAAATACCAAGACAACCAAAATTACCCCAAAACCTAAAGAAATGAATTCAAAATAAAATAATAAATAATTAAAAGAATAATAATTTTAAAAACCACAAAGAACATAATAAAAATAGAAAAGTTTAAAAATATATATTACTCACCCAAAGGAGGGATCCAGTTGTCCTCTGCAACAGCCTGTGACCTGGGACAAATCTCCTGCCCTCTTTCCCCCCACCCCCTTCCTTCTGTTAAAAAGGGGAGCGGGGAGAGAGAGTGTGAGGCTTCCATCAGGGTGGTCAGGGCATCTGGAAAAGACACCTTGAACCACCCTAAAGGCCTTCCTTGATTGTCTGGGTTCCTCCATAGGAACCCAGCCAAGGAGCCCTTGCTTCTCTGGGGTGGTGCCCAGACCATGCTCCCTGAGGGGACTCCTCTAGTCCCCCCTCCCTCCTGCTTCTGGCCTGCCCCAGGGGAACAGGAGGGAGGGGGGAGCAGGAGAAGGAGATATCCCCTACTTCCCTGCACAGATCTTGTAGCTGGGTGGGGAGGCTCTAGCCAGCCCATCCCCAACCTCAGGAGGCAATGAGGAGCCACAATTGGAGTAGCCGTCCCTCAGCCTCTACGCACAGGCAGGTTCTGTGCGCTGCATGGGGAGACTCTTCTAACCAGTCCTCCCTAGTTGGCTCCTGGTTGCACACCACCATCAATCGACTGATTGATGCTGATGTGCTGCCAGGAGTCAACTGGACAGGGCTGGTTAGAACAACCTCCCTGTGGAGTTAACAGAGAGTCTGGACTCCATGATGAGGTAAAAGTCAACTGATTCATTCTCCCCCACCACCACAGTCCTAGCGCCACCTACTGGCCCTAGTAGTTATACAACACCACATCCCCCTTTCTGAAGGATGATAACCCAAAAAAACATAACCACCACCAACCAATTCAATACTTGTACTTAACTCTGTATCCTGTGAAGACCAGGGTAGACCACCTGAGCCTTCAGCTTCATGTCAGGGATTATTCTGCCCTGTTGACATTCAGCTCGTAACCCTTTTTCTTTTGCAGGCTTCCAGTTGTTATATAGTCTCTCAGGGATGCAGATAATTGTCTTTCTCTATCTGGATACCTCCTCACGGATGAAGGACCTGGAGCATCAACTAAAGGCATCTCTTGGGTTGTATCATTTTTAGGCTGTGCTGCCAAGCATGTTTGTGAGGAAGTTGGCGATTTCCCTGCCTCCACTATGTGTGCTCTGTTGCATCGGATTGTTCCTTCTGGCACTGTAACCAAATAGGATATCGGCGTTTCCGCATGTCCTTGTATCACCCCTTTCACATGTGAGTCTTTTACCCAGACAGGATCTCCTGGTTTAAGTGGTCTTAAGAGTTTGGCTCTATAACTCTTGTCAAAGATTTGCTTCTGGCGGGCTCTATATCTACTGTCTTGTTCTCGTAAGCTATTGAAATCAGGCCAACAAGGAATTAACAGGCCAACAAGGAAGGAAAAATTGGGACCATTGAGCATAACTTCTGTCCCAGTAGCAGCTCTGCTGGGCTGAACCCATTAGCCAATGGTGTTGAACAGTATGCTAGGAGAACACTGTAAGGGTCTGATGACTTGGAAAGCAGGTGCTTTAAGGATTGAATTGCACATTCTGCTTCCCCATTGCTCTGGGGGAACAGTGGGCTGGAGGTAACATGTTGAAATCCATAGTCTTTTGAGAACTTCCTAAAAAGGTCAGAGGAAAAATGGGGCCCATTATCTGAGATTATCTGCTCCGGGACTCCAAAACGAGAAAAAAATGGTTTCATTTTATTGATGACTGCTCCTAATGTTGTGCTGGGCAGCTCTGTTACTTCAATAAATTTTGAAAAGTAGTCGATCATGAGAAGGTAGACTATGTTGACCAAGTAGAAAAGGTTGATCCCGACTTTCTGCCAAGGTCTACTTGGGAGGGCAGATGGCATTAAAGGCTCTGGTGGGTTTTTCCTCATGCTGGCACAGGTATCACATCTTGTAACTCTCTGTTGGAGCTGTTTGCTCAGTCCTGGCCACCACGCAGAATGTTTTGCTCTCCTTCTGCCTTTGGTGATGCCTTGATGGCCTTCATGTAGTTTTTCAAGGATGTCCTGTTGTAGTGCAGCAGGGATAACGACTGTGGACCCCTTCATTAACATACCTTGGTTCAAAGTGAGGTTTCCAGAGACCGTCCAATATGGGGCTATTGCAGCATCTAATTTTGCCTTTGGTGTCAAACCTTCTGTACAAAGGAGCATGACTTGGCGTAAGGTCTCATCTGCTTCCTGCCTCCGTTTTAGCTCTTACAGGTGTTTGTCCATGGTAGGCAGGGAAGCAAGGACTGAATCCACAAATCTTTCTATCAAGAGCTCCTCCTGAGTACATTGTTTAGGTGGGGCAAGTGGAAGTGGGACCCTAGAGAGTTATCCACTGTAGCAAGATTCTTCCCAGGTACATGAGAAATGGTGAAGTGGAACCTCATGAGTCGCATCTGGAATTGTTGGATCCTTGTTGGCAATTCATCCAATTTTTTGGAACCCAACAGAGTAAGTAGGGGTTTGTGGTCAGTTTCTATGTGGAAAGTTATTCCTAAAAGGAAGTCAGAGAAGCATTCACAAGCCCATGTTATTGGCAAGGCCTCTTTTTCTATTTGGGCATATCGTTGTTCTGTAGGAGTAAGTGCTCGTGATGCATAGGCTGTAGGGTAACAAGATGATGGAGATTGTTCTTGGAGTAAGACTGCTCCTATTCCATATGATGAGGCATCTGCTGAAATCTTCATGGTTTTGTTTGGGTTATATAGGGCTAAGAGTGGGGGTGAGCTTAGGTCTCGTTTGATGGCAGTAAAAGCTGCTCTTTGTTTTTCTCCCCAGTACCATGCTTGACGTGGGCTTAAAAGTTCTCTGGGAGGTTTGGACTTCTCTGCCAAGTGGGGTAGGTATTTCCCTAGGTGTGTTATCATGCCCATGAATCTGCGCACTTCGCTGACATTTTGAGGCTCCATCATCTGGTTTATAGTGTGAATTTTCTCTGGATCTGGTCTGACTCCTGTGCCATCAATAATCTGTCTCAGAAATTTTATTTCATTTTTTGAAAACTCACTTTTCTCATTTAGTGTGATACTAGATTTCTCAAAACATTTCTGTACCGTCATTAGTCGCTGGTCATGTTGCATTTTTGTAGATCCAAATATAAGAACATCATCCATTTGGCATAGGACTCCTTCGAGGCCCTCAAGGAGTTCAGACATCCTCTTCTGGAAGTGCTTCAGGGCCGAAGAAATGCCGAATGGTAATTGATTAAAACAGAACCGGCCAAAGGGAGTGATGAAAGTGGTTAGCAGTGCTGATTCTGCAGCCAGAGGTATCTGCCAAAAGCCTGACTGGGCATCCAGTTTGGAGAAAAACTTTGCATCTCCTAGTTGCCCCAATGTGTGCTCTACACAAGGGAGTATGTGTCTCACGGCAGACACTTCCATTCAGTTTGGTGAGGTCAACACAGATTCAAACCTTTCCATTTGGCTTTGGTACTACTACCATGCCTGCATACCAGTCTGTTGGGGTGTCCAATTTTGAGATGACTCCTATACGCTCCATGCATTCCAGTTCTTCTTTAACCCTGGGAAAGAGGGGCAGAGAGACCCTTCTAGGAGTGGACAGAGCAAATGGTTTTGCATCAGGCATAAGTGCAATATGATGTTCCCCCTCCAGTTTTCCCAAACCTTGAAACAATTTAGGGAATCTTCTCTTGATAGCCTCTTCAGTGCCTGTAGTGATACTGTCTATTCTCATCAACAGGCCTAGAGCCGAGATTGCTGGGAGGCCTAGGAGAGGTATCCGAAGCCCTTCCACTACATATATCGCTTGGGATGTAATCTTTTCTCCAAATTGCAGGGAAGTGTAAAATTTTCCTCTCACGTCTAGCAAGGATTGTCCTGGGCCTTTTAATGTCTTGTTAGGTTTTTGAAGCTTTGGTACCTTCATCCTCCAGTACAGTGAGACTGAAATTGTGGAGACATCTGCCCCTGTATCTATTTTAAATTCCAGTTGGAGATCTCCCACAGTGATGGTGGTGGTCCATGGTGGCTCATTGTGATCTGCTCCATCAAAAGTTCCCAGTTGGCTATTTCAGAGTCACCAAAGTGATCCTCTTCAGAGACCAGTGCCACTGTGTGTTTGGAGTGGCACACTGCAGCATAATGTCCTCTTTTCTTACACTTTCTGCAGATTGTGTCTTGAACTGGGCACTCTCTTTTCCTGTGAGGTGACCTGCCACACCTTTGGCATTCCATTTCATCTTTGTTGCATTCATTTCCTTTGTTCCCTCCCCAGGTTGATGTCTGTGAGTTTGTCTGTGGGCGTCTGGGCTTGTAGTGTCTTTCTTGCCCTTGGATTGTCCCCTTTGCACACTCTATGCCTTCGACTGTGATCCCCTCTGTAAAATTGTTTCTGAGGAGAGTCTGTTGTTTCTTTATGTATGAGCTTTGGAGGACCTTGGCCTTAGCTGTCTCTAGTGTAAGATTAGGGTCATTTTGTAGTGTCTCAGAAAAATGGCTGTCTTGAAGCCCTACTGCCAGCCTATCTCTGATTTGTTCCTCGCTCAGTTCCCCATATCCACAGTATTTGATAAGGGAATACAAAGCTGTAATAATGTCTGATGCAGACTCCCCTTGCTGTTGCTTGCGAGAGTGGAATTGGTCCCGTCCAAAAATTATATTGCAGCGAGGCAGGAAGTGTTTATCTAGCTCTTCTTTGACTGTTTTAAGCTGTTTCATTTGGGTTCCTGTGAGCCCCCTAGAGAGGATGATATCTTCTGCAGCTGTTCCCATTTTATACAGTAGAGTATTTACTTGCTTTTCCTCTGGCTGCTGATCTAGGCCCGAGGTTTGGGAGAACCTTTGGAATCTGCTTATCCAAACTGGCCAGGTTTCAGGGTGCTGGAAGTCAAATTCTGCTGGGGGGTGCTACCTGGAAACAGGCAGAGGGTGGGGTGGCCATGGCTGCAGTTCACAGTACTTCAAGCTGGTTAGGACTCACCCTTAGTTCCCTGCACGCTGGGCTCTCTCTCTGGACTAGGCCTCTCCTTTGTCTGGTGCTATAGCAGGGATAATCTGGTTGTAGCTGCAGTAGTTAGGCTTCCAGTGTTCCTGATGTTGTCATCTGTGTCACCCTGACCTTCTTGTTAGGCTTTCTGAACTCTGTAGAGGCTACAGTCAGTCAATCCCACTTCTGACACCATGTGGAGTTAACAGAGAGTCTGGACTCCATGATGAGGTAAAAGTAAACTGCTTTATTCTCTCCCCCCTCCCCCACCCACAGTCCTAGCACCACCTAGTGGCCCTAGTAGTTATACAAGTAACACCACACTCCCTGTCATGCAGCACACAGGACCTGGGTCATGTATGAGAGGTGCAGGCAGTAGCCACTTGTTGGGGCAGCCTGAGGAGCATCGGGGGCATCCACCACAAAGCCCCATGGGAATATTTGCCCCTGAATCAACATTTTAAAAGATTGTGTTGAATGTCTTCCACTTCACCAGAACTACAGGGACATAACCTTAAATTAAAGGGGAATGTGTTGTGTTGATCTCTGAGAACTGATGACTCTATCAGTTGAAACTGTAGATGTATTAAACACTCTACGAAGAGATTCACTGTCAAGCTAATCTAGACACAATTCCAAAGGACGAGTGGTTTTAATTACAGAGAGACAAAGGGGAAAATCTGAATTGGTGGATCTCTGCCAGATCTTTCTGTTGAGCAATACGTAGCACTCTCCACTTCAATATACTATTCTGAAATAATGATCAATAGGAATTAAGGATTTCAGGAGTGAGAAAGCCAAATGCAGTAGCATATAAATATTAGTTTTGGCGAAAGTAGATGAAACATCAAGTAAAAAGATCTTCAAGTTCTAACATACATAGAAATTCCATGTATAATGGGTAAGTGTATAGCAGTGGGACTATACTATCATCCACCTGACCAGGAGGGTTAGATCGGCTATGGAATATCTCCTCAGTGAGTGATATGGAGGTAAAGTTTCTATATGCCAAAAATGACTGCTTCTTGGAGCAGCTGGTCCTGGAACCAAAGCAGTGACAGCTGGTGGGTTCTAGGGCTGGTGGGGCGCAGGGTGGAGCCAGAAGTGGGTCTAGCCAATGGTAGGTGGAGCCTAACCAATGGTAGGCGGAGCCATGCTGCAGGGTAAAAACCAGTGTGGAGTTGCACTATTGTGCTGCAGGGTAAGAGCCAGCTGCTACAGCCAGGCAGGGAGGGATGCTCACTAGTCAATGGTAGGCAGAGCTGTGCTGCAGGGCAAAAGCCAGTGTGGATTTGCACAGTTGTGCTGCAGGATAAAAACCAGCTACAGCCAAGTAGGGTGGAATGCTCACTAGTCAATGGTAGGTGGAGCTGTGCTGCAGGGCAAAAGCCAGTGTGGATTTGCACAGTTGTGCTGCAGGATAAAAGTCAGCTACTACAGCTAGGCAGGGTGGAATGCTCACTAGCCAACATGTCGCATTCATGCAGGGTGGGGGAGACCCAACTCATCCCACCTGCACCAAACTGCAAAGGAACCATTTTAAGAAGCACTGCAACAAAATTAAAGAAAAAAAAAGATAAACCCTTCTGCCAATCCACCCACATCTCCCCCGCTCCCCCCACACACACACTTAAAATAAGAAAGCAAAGCAGACAATATGGGTAGAAACAGCAAGGGGACTGGGCCATAAAGACATGATGAATTGGAAGAGCTGTCACAAATCAACGTGACTCTGGAAGAGGTTTTAGAGCAAATTGACAAACTAAATTATTTATTAATTATTATTAATTATTTATTATTAATTATTATTATTATTATTATTATTATCACACATTTATATAGCACCAGGAATGTACCTGGCACGTTACAAAGTAATAGAATAGACACAGTCCCTGCCCTAGGGCTTATAATCTGAGATAGGGGTTGGGGGGGAGACGAAGGAGGAGGAACAGAGGGAGACACAAAGAGTGTAACATAACATTTACGAAGTTGTGAGGTTCCAGGTGCATGTGCTTGGCTTGGTTACATTGAGAATGATGACTGGTTGGTCCATGTGGTGAGGATATTAGGGGTGGGACCCCGGGGCAATTACCGGATATCGGATTTACCGGTTTCCAGTTCTCAAAGAACCAGATTCTTGGATTAAATCCAGTATCCGGTACCGGTTTTATTTCATTGATTTCAATGGGGCACTGTGTCCCCATTGAAATCAATGAAATACAATTAATTCCTCCCCCCTCCCCCTCCCAGGCTGCACGGGTGGAAGGGGGGACACCCCCCACCCACCCTGCCCAGCCTGGATTTTTGTT
>QEPC01008358.1:201464-212562 GCA_003113815.1 Sphenodon punctatus | reverse complement strand
GACACCATCTGAAACCGATCCCACAAAACAGGACAGGACGGGGCATCCATAGCCCCAAGATGATCCTCTGCAATAACTGTGGTGCCGAAATCGTGGCGGATGCGAGCAATCTTATCTACAAAGTACTCGATAAACCGGTCACAGCGGTCACTGCTCCAGGTCCAAGCGGAGGCAGGCAGGACTGACCAAGCCTTTCACCACCCGGAAAAGCTCCACTGGACGTGACTTTGCAGATGCAATAAGAGCAGCAAAGAACTGCTTCTTTGCTGCCTGCACCACCACAGCATAAAGCATCCCTGCAACATGTATAATAAAATGTAACACCCATTTTATCAGTGTTAGAATGTCTGTGTGAAAAGGGCCACAATCTCAGCAGACACTGAGGATCTTGTCAGATGTGCTTACTTATATACATGTGTACGGGTAAGTCATGAAATGTACTAGAAATGTATCCAAGCTTAGCAACAGGTCATAGGTGCAATTCCAGACCTTGGGTTTGTCACATTTTTGATAATCAGGATTCCTAGTTTTCTCCACTAGTGAGTTCTTGTAGGTGGAAATTTCCCCCCAAAAAACTGGATTTCTGTGTTTTTTTTCTGGGAAAATAGGAATTACAGTGTTTTTCTCTGCATGGAAAATGATGAATGTAGTAATCAGGTTTTCTGGGAAGTTTCCACCTGCAAAAACTCACTGGCAAAAAAAACTAGGAACCCTGTTGATAAATCCCCAACCTTCCTTTGCCCTTTATCACAAGTATTGTGCACTATGTATATTGGGCATAATGAGATTTTTGTTAGTGTTTGGAACAAGAGGCAATAAGACAATGTGATACACAGATCCAGCTATTCTCCCCCCCCCCCCCCCCCGCCCCTCTTGGGCAGTATGAGGCAGTCCTCATCCCTGGGAGGGAGCCTCAGTAATATATGTTGAATTATTATTGCTTAATATATCGAAACACAAGGGTAAATCTTGAACTCAGGTGCATCTGCAGAAACTTTGGTGTCATTGATGCCTGCCTGGCCTCCATAATTACTGGTAGCATGTAAATCAAAAGTCACATAGAAGTTACATAGATAGATGCCCACATTCCCCCCACCCTTCCTCCACATCAAGCTCTAATAACAGATTTTGCAAAATAGCAACTACCAGCTATGGTGGGGCAGCTATGGTGAAAGACACCAAGTACAATGTGTCAGTAATATCTAAGTGACCAGGGCCAAAACAGAGTCCTGATGGCATCCAGACAGACAACAGATCAAAGGGGCAGTGCAAGTGCAGAGTCCGAGTCCAAGCCAAGGTCAAATCCAGATAGGAAGTCCAAAGCAGGTGGGTCAGGCGGGAACGCAAACACTGGGATAGAGGTTAGACAGCTGGGGTCAAGAGCGCAGGGGCAGGAGTCAAGAAGCAGGAGACAAAGGGTTTTTTAAATAAGACACGGCCACGCATGGCTCCCCATTGATCCAACTGCTTGTGTGAAGGTGGTGAATGGGGGAGCACACTCCCATGAACCACACAGCATCCATTCATGACCATGCACGGAGCACCACTGAAGAATTGGGAGTGCTCCGTGCAGGGCCAGCCACATGTGCAAAGATTGCCTCTGTGGATAGGGAGCCATGCTAGGAGCCGTCCATGTGAAGCACTCGCCAAGCATGTCACGTTGGTTGGCGCCCTGCAGTCATGCCATTCAGCAGCCATGGACCCTCCTGCCCACCTTAAGAACATAAGAAGTGCCATACTGAGTCAGGCCAATGGTCCACCTAGCCCAGCATCCTGTGGCCAATCACAGTGGCTTGGGAGAAGCACCCAACAGGTCACGATGGGGGATCCATTTCCTGTTGTTTTCCCACAGCTCCCGTCATGTTCCCTGATCCTGTCTGGCTGTGCTAATAGCTGCTAATGGATCTGTCTTCCAGAAACTTATCCAAACCTCTTTTAAACTCATCTATAGTACTGGCCTTGCTCATTTAAGAACACCCAAGGATGGGTCCGAGGTAGTTGTACAGGAGTAGTAGTATTCTTTATTTACTTAGCCAATGGCCATCATAAAAACAGACCAAAAAACCCCACCATTTATATACCAACACTAAAAGAAGATATATATATAAAAAGCAATAGTCTGAGAGAGCCATCGGGAGAATGCAAAACCCCACCATTAACATATTTCCAATTTATGTTCAGCACTTGACAAACCCCAAGAAGCTAATCCAGTACATCATGTACCCTACTCCATTGATAGAACCATCTTAGATTTCAGAACTAAGGAGAGGAACTTAGCAACACCAGATGAAACTTTGGGATCCTGGTCCCTTAGGAGAAACACCTCCATCTGGGGAAAATATGGACTTGTTATAATATAAGGATTGATAAATAATTGTCTCCATTTAGAATAGGCAGGACAATCTAATAATATATGTGCCATTGTCTCTGGGATCACACTATTATCTTTACTGTTGCAATATTGACATACCCTTTCATTACGGGAAATCCCTCTCAATCTGCCTTCAGTGAAGGCCGAAGGGAAGACATTAAACCTTGCTAAGGTAAACACCACTCTAGTTTGTCCCATTCTAGGACTAATCAAATAAGTAGCCCCCTCTGGTGGGGTCAAAAAATCCAAATACAGCTGCAAAACCCTTTGACATTCAGTATGTTCTCGCAAGAGTTGAACTTCCTGGTCTTTTTGCCTAGATCTAATTTTGACACAAGCTCTAAGAAATGGGAAGGATAAAATGTAAGATGTAGAAAAGCCCATAGAGTGTAAAATTTCCTCAACCTTAGCTGGCCATCTGCCAACAGCTGACTGAATAGCAAACCATGATAAAGAACCTGTGTGGGTTAGGTTTAGCTGTAGCCAGAATTTCAAAATGGTTAACTAAACCCTTACTGCAACTCGGCTAACATCCGCCTCCACCCTAAGCAGAATTACAGGTGGACCTTTAGGGGCATGTAAAATGGCCCGTAGCATTTTATTTTGCTCGACCTCAAGTTCCTCAATAATGGCTATACTCTACACTTTGGCTCCATATAGCAATTGGGGTATCCGTTTGGCTTTGAGTAATCTCAAAGCTGGTTTAAATAACTTTCCCCCTTTAGCCCAATAAAAGCCAATAATACCATGTCCTGTGGATCTTCCCACTGCCCAAGCCGATTTGTAATGCAAGCGCCATGAAGGAGCATTAGAGACTATGACTCCAAGATATTTAAAAAGTTGTACAGGAGGCAGCAAACCAGACACAGACTAGGAGCCAGGTGGTGGTTCTGCCTGTCTCCTGCTTCCTGTCACATGCCCCTTATATAGAAATTGCCTGGTCAAGGACCAATCAGAGCATGGTGGGCAGTAACCACATGGGGAAGAAGCGGTGCCTTGTGCCTGTTCTCCTCTCGACCCCCCATGCAGGTAGGTTGTGGGTCGAGGCTCGGGAGACCCCAGGCCTTGGTCTGGTGCTGCTGAAAGCGAGGTTGGCTGTCATCTACCATCCGGGAGTTAATCCTGGAGTGGGACACCAACCTCGTGTGTATTACAGAGACCTGGCTGGACAATTAATTGGGCCCTATTCTGGCCAATCTTGTTCCGGATGGGTTCTCTGTGCAGCATCAGCCTCGGCTGGAGGGACGGAGGGGGGGGGGGCATTGTTATCAAGTATGCATTGTCTTTTAGGAGAAATTTGGTGCAGGCTCCACCAGGTGTTGAGTGTCTCCATATTGTGTTGGATTTAGCCGGGGACAGATTAGGGGTCCTGCTGGTGTACCGTGCACCTAACTGCCCGGTGGCATCCCTACATGCTCTTGCTGATCTGGTGTCAGATGTGATCTTCCAGACCTCTAGATTGGTGGTTCTGGGGGACTTTAAATATCCACATTGACACCGATCTTGGAGGAGCGAGGCATGAGTTCATGGCCTCCATGACAACCATGGGCCTGTCCCAAATCATCTGTGGCCCCACACATAAGGAGAGACATACACTGGATTTGGTTTTCTGCACCAGCCTTGAGGCTGGGGGTCAGTTAGTAGGAGTTAAGGGGGTAGACCCTTTGTCATGGTCTGACCATTACCTCCTTAAGGCATGCATCCTGGCGCATGTTAGCCCCCGGCAGGGTGTAGGACCTATTAGATCGGTCCGCCCCCGGAGACTTATGGAACCGGCTTGGTTCCGGAATGCTCTGGGGGAGTTTCCCCTGGACCTTGACACCCTCTCTGTCTGATCTTGTAGCCTTCTGGAACACCTTGTTGGCTGAGACCATTGACAGAGTGGCTCCCAGGTGTCCGCTGCCCTCCCGAGTCTCCCACAGGTCTCCTTGGTTTACTGAGGGCCTGCGGTGTTTGAAGCGGGAGAGTAGGCGGTTGGAGCGATGGTGGCACCAGACTCACAACCAGTATGATTGATCGCAGTATAAGTGCAGTTTAAAGGCCTATGCTGTGGTAGTGCCGGCAGCAAAGGAGAAGTTCTTTGCTGCTCTTATTGCATCTGCAAAGTCACGTTCAGCGGAGCTTTTCCGGGTGGTGAAGGGTTTGGTCAGTACTGCCTGCCTCCACCTGGACCTGGAGCAATCCAGTGACCACTGTGACCGGTTTATCGAGTACTTTGTAGATAAGATCGCTTGCATCCGCCACGATTTCAGCACCACAGTTCTTGCAGAGGATCATCTTGGGGATATGGATGCCCCATCCTGTCCTGTTTTGTGGGATCAGTTTCAGATGGTGGTGCCTGCCAATATGGAGTCCTTGTTGGGATCTGTTCATGCCACTACTTGTGAGCAAAATCCATGCTCGTCCTGGCTGGTGAAAGCTAGCCAGGAAAGCTCCCCCAACGTCTTCCCCCCGAGACCTCATGTGTGGAGTCCCGTAGGGTGCCATTCTGTCCCCCCTCTTGTTTAACATCTATATGCAGCTATTAGGGGAGATCATGAGGGTGTTTCAGGGCATGCAGTGTCATCAGTATGCTGATGACACTCAGCTCTCCCTCTCTTTTTCCATCGACCCAGTCATGCAGTCTCTTTATTTTCCCAGTGCCTGTCACCTGTGGGGCCTTGGATGAAGTCAATCCATCTGCAATTGAATCCTGACAATATGGAGGTGATGTTGGTGGGCGAGGGCTTGGGGGTGGTTGAATCTCCTCTTGTTTGCGGGGTTCGCCACCCCATGGTCTCTCAAGTGCGGAGTCTGGGTGTGCTCCTTGATTTGCGGCTCGCTTGGAATCTCAGGTTGTGGCCATGGCGGGGAGTGTGTTTTGGCAGTTACATCTTGTCTGGCGGCTTCGGCCGTATCTCTCAGACTCTGACCTCGCCACTGTCATCCATGCCTTCATCACCTCGAGGCTGGATTACTGCAACGTGCTCCACGAGGGGCTGCCCGAGAAGCTGGTCTGGAGGCTGCAGCTAGTGTAGAATGCCGTGGCCTGTCTCCTGACGGGGGCGGGTCGCAGGGAGCACATGACACCAGTGCTCCGGACTCTGCACTGGCTGCCTATAAAGCACCAGGCCAGGTTCAAGGTGCTAGTTTTAACCTTTAAAGCCCTTCACAGCCTGGGCCCTGCTTATCTGCGGGACCACCTCACTCCCCATGTGCCCGTGCGACCCTTGAGATCGTCCATGGGAGCCTTTTTGGAGGTTCCCCTGGCGAGGTGGGTGGCCACCGATGTTAGATCTTTTTCGGTGGCTGCCCCTGTGCTGTGGAATTCACTCCCGGAGGAGGCTTGGCTGGCTCCCACTCTCCTGTTGTTTCGACGTATATGTAAGACCTGGCTGTTCCATCAGGCTTTTGGCGAGGGTTGGGGTTTTCCCCCACATATTGTATTTTTAAATTGTTTAAAAATTTTATACTGTTTTAATTAATGTTGTTCGCCGCCCTGGACTGCCCTGTTGGCAGGAGGGGCGGGATATAAATTTTAAATAAATAAATAAATCAGGCTGTCCAATGGGTGCAAGTCAAGGGCCAAGCTTGGCTGTACTGATGATGTAGGGACTCCAGCCACTAGCACCAGGGCCCCAAGGGCACCAGTTCAAGACCAGGTCCTTTCACTAAGACAGTTATAATGGGCTGCGTAGTCCAAGAACAAATCTCCAAAATGGACTTGTGAGTTAGGGAGAAGAGAACAGGTAGTTGTTCAATTAGAATTAAGTTAAGAGATACTCTCAAGCAAATCACTATTTCTCAGAGTCTGTTCCCCATCTGTAAAATGAGAATAATAATTACCTTACACACAGGGGTGTTGTGAGGGTGAACTAGGTAAGTATTGTAAAACACTCTGGACCCTGGTGAAAGTGCTACATCAATGATAAATAATGCTGATAATAATATCAATAAAATTTGAAAATATTTTATATTTTTCTAACCAGAAGAATCCTTGACCTTTAATTAGATGATTTCTTAAAGGAGGAATGACAGACAGAGGCATCTTGAGGGGAAAATGTAGAAGGAGGAAATTAGCAGTGTCAAGTACAGGTTCAGAGAAGATGTTCCATACTTAGACCTCAATTGTATAAAAAAATTATATATAGCAAGTCACAGTATGGGGGTTTAGGACAAGGTCATAAAATTGGTCATTTTTGATCTGCAGATTTTGTGACTTTTTTAATGTTCAAAATTTTGTTAATGCCCCTTTTCACACAGACACTCTAACACCGATAAAATTGGTGTTACATTTTATTATACATGTTGCAGGGCTGCAGGTGTGCTCTATGGCTGCTCGGCAACATGTATAATAAAATGTAATACCTATATTATCAGTGCTAGAGTGTCTGTGTGAAAAGGGCCAATGTCAGGTGCTGAAATTTTGGGTTTTCATTTTCCCATTCCCCCCCTCCCCCCCTTTATTTTTCTTTTACCTTTTTCTATTTTGGCACACAGATGTGAGCTATACTCAGTTTCTTGATCAGAAATATATTATGCAATGTAAGAAAAATATTGTATTTATTTCTCTTTTTTAGGCTAAAATATTTTAAGCATTTTCCATTAAAAACCTGAAGCTCAGCTATGTAGGAATAAATAATAATAAAAATAATAATAATTAATAAGATAGTTTCAAAATGGCAAAGAACTGTTCTCTCTTGCTCCTGAAGGCAAGACTAGAAATAAGATTAAAAATAATGGACTCAGATTACAAGAAAGCAGATTTTGGTTAAACATTAGGAAAAACTTCCTAAAAGTAAGAGCCTGTTCGACAATGGATCAAATTACCTATTGAGGTGGTGGACTTTCCTTTATTGGACAGCCATCTGTCAGAGATACTGTAGCTACAGATTTCCTGCACTGAGCAGGGGGTCATAATAGATGACATTATCCAGGTCACTTCCTACTCTGATTCAATGATGATTGATGATAATAAATAATCAAATGTTTTCCAGTCTGCGACCATTATAAATGAGGGCTAGCCATACGAAACTGAATCCTGAGAAGACAGATGTGATGCTCGTGGGAGAGGCCGAGGAAGTGGTCGCACCTGTCATTGATGGGGTCTGCCCTCCGTTGGTCCCTCAGGTCCATAGTCTGGGGTTGCTCCTTGACTCACGACTCCACCTGGATGTCCAGGTGGCAGCTGTGTTGAAGGGAGTACTTTGCCATTTACATCTGGTGCGACGGCTTCGGCCATATGTCTCAGATACTGATCTATCCACCAACATCCAAGCTTTCATTACCTCAGGACTAGACTATTGCAACATGCTCTATGTGGGGTTACCCTTGGTGACAGTTCTGAGACTGCAGCTATTGCAGAACGTGGCGGTGCATCTCCTTACAGGGACGGGTCGCCATGAGCACATCACACCAGTGCTGCGTTCTTTGCACTGGCTGCTTATACTCTTCTGGGTGATTTCAGGCCTCCTTTTTGGGGGGGCAGGAGGGTGCCAAATATCTGTTTAAATAAATAAATAAACTGCCTTGGCCCCGCTTATTTTCAGGGCCACCTCCCACCACCGAGTCCTGGACCGGCCCCTGCAGTTAGCCAGGAGCACCTTCCTCAAAGTCCCCTGGCTTTCCTGGGTGGTGACAATGAGGGGGGTGTTCTCGGTGGCTGCACTGCAGCTGTGGAACTCACTTCCAATGAAGAGCCGAGAGGATGGGGAGAGGAGGCAACGGGCTCAGTCCTCCGGGGAGAAAACTCAGAGCTCTTTCTCTTCTTCCCCACACCCTGTCAAACACAGAAGGAAGCAGGCCATCACCCAGAGGGTGAGCCACAGGCCCTCAGACTCTGAGATGGAGCTGGAAACGCAATGCTCTGGTGAGGAAAGGGAGCTCCTCACAGCCAAGGAAGTCCTTCCCCACTCCTCTAAAGATCTGGACAGGGAACTCCCCTTTCCACAGGCCCGAAAAATGCTGAGCAGAGCAGAAAGATTGCTCTGCATTAAACAAAAGCAGCACAAGAAAATAGAATCAGACTCGTCCTCGGAGTCTTCAGAGTCTGACAGGGGCTACTTACCCAGGCTGAGCACCATCTCCAGAGTATCAAGGCTCAACTACAAATTCAAGAAACTCATTAGGGAGCAATGGAGGCAGCCTACCAAGCCTGTTAAACTGTCCAGGCCCCAGGTAGATCTATACGATTTCCATAGATCCTGCTCTCCTATATTTGGGTCCCCAAAATTAACGCTGCTGCAGCTTCTCTTGCAAGACAATCCGTGTTCCTCTTTGAGGGGATGTACTACCCAGGGACCCTACAGATAAAGGAGTCAAAAGTGGGCTTCAGAGAAGCTTTGTGTGCCTTTCCAATCTGCTGCGGATGGCAATTACCACCTCCTATGCCTCAAGAGCTATCATGAAATGGTTTCATATTACCAAAGATAAAGAAGTCACTGAGGAGGAAGCAGACAAACTGGCAGAGAATATAACCATGGCGCAATCTTTCCTTGTCGACTCCTTTCTGGACTCTGTGGTTTGGGCGGCCAGAGGCATGGCGGCTAATGTAGCGGCCAGAAGGCGCCTCTGGCTCTGTTCTTGGAGAGCGGAAGCGCATGTCAGAAACCTCTTGGTGAACAGTCAATTCAAAGGAGGGAAACTCTTTGGCTTGGCACTTGACAAAGTGCTCAAACAGGCATTAAGCAAGGAGAGAAAGACCTCCCTTAGTCAGATCCAGTCAGCTAAATAATTATTCCGCTCATTCAACAGACACTTTTTGGGACAGTGTAGAGAATATGGCTCCTCCCACCCCTGGAACGTCTCATCCCAGGCTAGAGGCAGAGGTTTTCGACCAAGGTCCTACCAACAACCCTCGCGGATCAGGAGGGGCCCTTCACCATCCAAGAAGCATGAGCCCTGATGCCTCATCCCCTGTAGTTCACAAATACACTGATCTGGGGGGAAGGCTGCAGCTGTTTTCAGCCAGGTGGCAGAAAACCACATCCACAGATGGGTAAGGGACACAGTGACAAAGGGCCACTCCATAGAATTCTCTCATCGCCCCAGGGAATTCTTCCAGTCTTCTCCCCAGTCCAGGAATCCCAAGAAACATTTGGCGATGCTAGCAGAAATCCAGAGGCTTCTGGACCTGCGAGCTATAGAGCCTGTCCCTCCACCAGAAAGACCTACCGGACTCTATTCAATCTTCTTCTTGGTTCAAAAGAAGACGGGAGGTCACAGAGGGATACTGGACTTAAAGAGGGTGAACAAGTCCCTGAAGTACCAACTATTAAAGTTGGAAACGGTCTCCTCCATCTACATGTCCATAGGACCCAACCAATGGTTAGCCTCCCTGAACCTAAAGGATGCTTACCTGCACGTGTCCATCCTTCTGGCCCACAGGAAGTGGCTACATTTCTGTTACCATGACTGCCACTGGCAGTACAAAGTTCTGCCTTTCAGACTGTCCACCTCTCCCCATACCTTCACCAAGGTGTTGATCCCCCTGGTAGCCAACCTAAGACTTCATCAGATAATGGTGTTCTCCTACCTGGAATACCTGTTAATATGGGCCTGCTCGGAAGCAGAGGCCACGATGCACGTACAGACCACCCTCTCATACCTACAGTAACATGGCTTCATGATCAGTCAGGAGAAAAGTCAGCTGACCCCGGCTCAGAGAATTTATCATCTGGGGATAATCATTGACACAGTGAGGTACAGAGTATTCATCCCAGAGAAAAGGCAAAACAAGATCCGTTGGTACTGCCGGAAGTCCAGGCAGTCCCAGTCCATACAGTTGGCGCACCTAGCCTCTTTTCTAGGGCTGATGGTCTCGTGCTTCCCTCACCTACAGTGGGCGAGGTTTCATGCTAGACTGCTGCGGAGATTTCTCCTCCCTTGGCTACATCTCATCATGACCAGAGCAACACGATGGCTAAGCCTAGACAGTCGCACAGCAGACTCCCTACTCTGGTGGGAAGTTCCTGACTGTTACTCAGAGGGAAGCCCCTTACGAGACCCACCCAGGCAAACCCTGACAAGCGACATCAGCCTCACAGGCTGGGGAGCCCAAGAGAATGAGTGGACAGCTCAGGGCCGGTGGTGGCAGGAGGACCTTCGCCACAGAATCAACTGGCTCGAACTGAGGGCAGTCCAGCTAGCTCTTCAGCGCTCTCCCAGGATGCTCAGAAACCAGCACCTCCTGATATTTTCGGACAACTCGACGGTCTCTTTATTTATTTAGTTACTTAGTTTATTTAGTTTCACATTTATTAGTCACCCCATCATGCCTACGGCATCCCAGGGCGGCTTACAACAAATAAAAACAATAGCAGCAATATAAAAATTATTCAATTTAAAACATTTTAGAACAACCCACCCAGGGGCAACAGGTGGCTTTTTAGTTTGGAAGGGTAGTAAGGCCGTCCTGCCCGCCGGCGGCGAAGCCGCTGGCGGGCTGGCGAGCCGGTGGGCGGAGCCAGGGCAACAGTAGGTGGAGCCAGGGCAACGGTTGGCGGAGCCGGGCATAACCCAGCAGCAAGGAGTTCCCAGGGTTAACATCAGATGGCAGAAAACACAGTCTAAAATGCACTTCAAACGTATAAGCCCTAAGCACAGGGAAACAGTGGCAAAACCCAGCAGCAAGGAATTCCCAGGATTAACATCAGAAAACAGTCTACATGCACATCAAGCTTAAAATAAATAATTTATAAACCCAAAACACAGGGAAACACAGAAAACACTGGCAAAACACAGCAGCAA
>QEPC01008358.1:155458-200800 GCA_003113815.1 Sphenodon punctatus | reverse complement strand
AAATATTAACAACTTGAACCAGCAGATCTTGAGACTCAAATCAAATCTCAGATCCTTTTACCAGCAAATTTTAAAGGATTTTCAACAAAACACAGTTTGAAATCACACACTGAGCTTTTAACCCCCCCAAAAAAAAAACACCACAGGCAACCAGCCCAGTCCACTCCCTCCTTTTACATTTTTATTTTTATAATTTTATTTCAAAAAATCTTTGATTTAAAAAAGCTAGACTAAATCAGAGATTATTTGAAATAAAAAGTAGAAAGGATGGATCAGCATGGGGAAGCTGACTTACCAGAAACAGTCAAGAATGAATCCAGTAATTGCTGTTGCCATTGAAGATCCAGTGTCTGAGACCCCACAGTTAATCACAGGGCTAAGCACACCCAGGATGAGGCTTCAGTCCCTCCCTGCTTTTTTCTGTGGCCAGGGATTGGCCAGGGCGATTAGTATGGAGCCCAATTTTTGGGGGTTTTTTGCTGGAGGATTCCTAAAGGAATCTTCAAGCGCCTCCTCTGCCCGCCCAACTGAGCATGTGCGAGATACAAAGAAAAAGGGCTCCAAGACCCTTGCACATGCTCAATCACCCGCTGCTTCGCTCTCCAACACTCACAGATCGCGTCCGCAGCAGCACCACGTGTCAGTCTCTCACTCACTCAGAAACTCGGTCACTGCGGCTGCGTGAGCTGAGCACGCTGTCTCTGTGACACTAGGAGGGGAGCGGAGTGCTTCCCCCCAGTCGTCGTCCCCCTATGCTTGCCTGGCCCGCCCATAGCGACCTGTCATCAGGCTGAGGAAGCCTGCATTGCTGCGGTAGTTCGCGCATGCGCAGCCGCGCGTGCCACAGGCACAACACTAGCGCCGCAAGCAATTCCCCAGCAGAGCAGGCGCCGAGCAGCAGTGTGTCAGGCAGCCGCAGCAGCACCGATCTGATCGCGATAAGAATTTCAGAAAACAAAACAGATAAGTGAGTCGCGCCATGCTTGCCGCTTTACCCCCCCCCCCCCCCCCGCCACTGCCAAAGTCAAAAGGGCCTTTGAATGAAAAAGTGTGCCTGACTCAGATTTTCAGCACATAATCTCTCTATAAAACAGAGGATTTTCAAGAAAATCTGTTAACAACTTTGAGTTCTAATCAGTTAAATATTGACTTTAAACAAATAAACAAATTCTTGGCTTTTGGATTTTTTCTAGCTTAGAAACTAGTGTGAAAAATCAAAAATGTTCACAATGTGACATTTTTGATGAGAGGTTTCCCATGCACTGTGATTTATTTATTTTTTAGTTATATAAAATATATAATATAATTGAATATTCAAAAATACAAAAATGAAGTGTATACATTAACATTTTGTAATAAATTTCTATACAGAGATAAAATGTTATTTGTCATGACCAAGTTTCTATTTGTCACACATAACTAGTAGGCCCTTTTCACACAGACACTCTAACACTGATAAAATGGGTGTTACAAGCATCATATTGGAGGGCTGCAGGTGTGCTCTATGGGTGCCCTGTAATATGTATAATAAAATATAACTTCAATTTTATCAGTGTTACAGTGTCTGTGTGAAAAAGGCCATAGTAAACAAGACTTACATCATATACTTCTAGTCTATAATACTATTCTGAAACAAATAACCTTCCTTCACTGGGTGCAATCCAGAATTGCTGCATGCACGGCTTACACGTGCCCATTCCTGATTCCACGTGTTTTCTGTGCAGCTTGCACGCGACTATAGTCCTTAGGGGTGTGCGAATACCGGGGGGTTTGGTGTTTGACCTGTTTGGTGTTCAGCCCCCCCGAAACCATTCGGAACCTGTTCAGGGGGGCTGAACCCATTTGGGTGGGGGACAGGGGGGACCCAGTTTTCCCTCCCCCCTCCAGGCTACACAGGTGGAAGGGACGCCGGGGTTCACCTCCCTCCCACTCTGCCCAGCCTCGTAATTTTTTTTTTAAAAAAACAAAAAAACCCACCCCATGGATCACCCTACCTGGCGGTGCCAGGGCTCAGGCCCTGGGTCTGGCAGAGGCAGCAGCAGTGGGTCTAGCAGTACTCCAGAGAGCTTCAGGCCTCTACTAGGCCTTTTGGGTCATGTAAAAATTTACAAGGCTGGGTGGTGGGGTGGTGATCCCTGGCACCCCTTCCACCCGTGCAGCCTGGAGGGGGGAGGGAACACCAGGTTCCCCCCTGTCCTCCGTCCCCGCCCGAACAGGTTCGGAATCCGTACTTGGTTTGGCCGGTTCAGGTGGGGGCCAGTTGGGGTTTGGGCCGAACACCGAACCCCCAAACTGCATTTGCATATCCCTACTTATTTCTATAGCACCAGCATGAAACTGAGAAGTCACAGGTGCACATGTTTAACTTGGTTACATTCAGTTCTATGACACTTCAGGTATTGCATTTGCAAAACTGTGATGTATAGTAAGTAGCCAAAAAATAACTTGTAACATGGAAATAGTTTGATAACAAGCAAGTACTTTGACAGCATAAATTGGCATATATTTATTAGCATAAAGATGCTTGTTTAAAAAGTATTTGCTATAAAGATGGATGTCAGCATAGTGTTGTAAAAATGCCTTGATGGGTTTCAAGTAGATACCAAACTTCTTTCTGATGCTTTCTGGGTAAGTATCACTTCCCTAATGGACCGTAATCCCCACATATTTAACTGCATTAAATTTATAAACAGCATTAGAAAGTCACTGGTGGGATGACAACCAGAACCTACATTATGCTTTGCAAAGTGAATGATCAGTGATAGGAACAGCTCCACCTGCTCAAATCCAAAATTCAGTCTTGAGCAAGAATGAAATCTGTATTTTTTTGAATAATACGGCTGCATAAATAGTAATGTGAATATTTTTGTATGTAAACTGCATGTATAATATATTTTAAAGGCAAATATGTTCTCTCTGATGGAGGCAACAACAATGGGCCTAATCCTAAATGCATCTGTACATGGTTGCACAAGTTGTGCACAGTTTTCATGTAGTTTGTATGTGAGTTGCATGAAAGTTGTGTTCACACCATATTACACTGCATTCCCTAGAAAAGGTTAATGTGCAGGTTGTAAGTGGGTTGCACACACATTGCATGTGCACTGTTTTGTGCAGCGTGGAGGGTTTAGGATTGGAACAGAATCTGTGATATTACTGCAATGGTTCCAGAGGATTAGTTGCTAGCCAAGGACCACGTGTAGCAAATATGTTTTCTTTTCTTTACTTAAAAGTATTCGTTGCTGCCCTATAAAGACTACTGTAAAGGGATGGGATAAGATCTTGGATTAAGTCTAAGTTGTGCATCATGTGTCTTAAACTGATATAATGTCACATTGCCCCCGTACCCGAGAAGACAACAAGCACACTCAGATATGGATTTGAAAGGTCGCACTCTTTATTAAATTACAGTTTAGGTCAGAGGGAGTTCCACACTATGGATCCAGGTTCCAACTTACTAATGATTATAAAGGGCAGCACAATGTCCCTCAGTACTGCCATAAAACAATTAACTATCCTAGGTTGCTCTCACCCCATCGCCCAGATGGTTGGTAAGGTTATCGCACTGTAGCATCCCGAAACAGGTTGGAAGGCGAGGGCCCCGCCAGCCGGGACTGCTCCTGTCCTCGACTGAGTTGCTCCCCCCACCCCCATCTTGGACCTTGCACCAAACCTGCCCACCACTGCTCTTGGTTTGCTCTTTACCCCATCTCTTATGGAGTCATCTTCCTTCATACCTAGGGATGTGCGAAAGCGGTTTTGAAGTTCGGGGTTTGGCCCGAACACAGGGTTTTTGGACCGTTTGCAAACACCCCGAATCTGAACTGCCACCCGCCCAAACTGGCCGAACAAAGTCCGGGTTCCGAACTAGTTCGGGTGGGGGCGCAGGGGGCAGGGAGGAACCTGGTTTTCCCTCTCCCCTCCAGGCTGTGCAGGCGGAAGTGGCGCTGGGGAGCATCTCCCCCCCCCCGCCCAGCCTCATAATTTTTATTTTTTTTAACCCTCCCACCCCAGGGATTGCCCTACCTGGTGGTGCCCGGGCTTCGGCCCCGGGTCTGGTGGTGGCGAGTCCAGCAGCGGTGGGTCCAGTGGCAGCAGTGCTCTGGAGCACTTCAGGCCGCTACTAGACCTTCCGGGTCAAAACAGAAGGCCTAGTAGCATCCTGAAGCGCTCCAGAGCGCTGCTGCCGGCAGACCTGCCACCGCTGCCGCTGATGCTGCCTGACCCGGGGGCCAGAGCCCTGGTGCCACCAGGTAGGTCGGGCTCCGGGTTCGGTAGTGGTGGCAGCAGTGGCAGCAACAGCGGCGGTGGGTCCAGCGGCGGTGCTCTGAAGTGCTTCAGGCTGCTACTATGCCTTCCGGTTTGACCTGGAAGGCCTAGTAGCGGCCTAAAGCGTTCCGGAGTGCCATGACCTCCGGACCCGCCGCCGGACCCAGGACCAGAGCCCTGGCACCACCAGGTAGGGCAATCCCTGGGGTGGGTGTGGGTCAAAAAAATGTTTACGAGGCTGGGCAGGGTGGGTGGGAGGTGCTCCCCGGTGCCCCTTCCACCCACACAGCCTGAAGGGGGGAGGGAAAACCAGTCCCCCCCTGTTCGAACGAGTTCGCCCCCCCTAACCCGTTCGAGCTGAACGGGCCAAACCGAACAGTTTCAGGTTCGTCCAAACCCTGAACAGGCCAAACACCAACACCCCCCTGGGTGTTCACACATCCATATTCATACCCCTAATAACTGTTAAACCAACTACCTGAACCCCTGCCACAGCAAACTGCCAGCCTATGCTTTGCTGGTTTCGTTTCCAAATTCTTCCCTCTGATCTAAGAGTTGTTCTAACTTCTTTTTTAATACTCCCAGATACATTGGGACCCCCACATCAAAGAGGTGCACCCCGTCATCCCAATAAAGCTTGGGCCTGGAGAACCGAATCTCCTCGTGCACGATGCAGTCACTGCCCCTTGCAATAACTACCTTGCCTACTTCCTTATTAATCTTCTTTCTTACTCTGTCAACCTTTCCTGATGAGACAGCATCACACCATCTGATCCTCTCAATAATATGTGTCCAGATGGACCTTGTGTGAGGTAAAATCTTTTGCGCTTCTACCCAATCTCTTTTAATCCTTACTATCAACTGCAACCCAGGGTTTTTTGGTAGGTTATTTTCCCCAAGATGAACAACAATAAATTCTGATTGTTAGCCACTCCTATGAAGGAGAGGCATGAGCTATTCTGAACGCATGCCACTCCTGGCCCACCAAACTATCTCGGCCATTTCGCCCAACCCAAGCTGCGTGCCCCAATGGGATGCTGCTGCCTTGGTAGCCCAGTGTACAATGCTGTGTCCCATGATCCACACCAGCTTATGCGGCCTGGATACCTTCCATCCTGTAACAATAAACAATAGAATTCCAACTATGAACAATTAACCAAAGTTTCTTACTTATGTAATGAGTGAACGTATGTGCAGAAGGCAGTTGATATCCTGGATGCGGGATTCTGGGAGGCCTTCAGCTGCGACTAAACTAGCAGCTCCAAGTCTAAAGGAGTGGGACCCAAATCTGTGGATTGTCAACTGATTTTGACCAAAGCACTTGTGCATCACTGCTATAAACTTGCACCTGGTGAGAAGGAAACCATCATTGTGTTAAAAAAATTGACCCAGGATGCCGGGTCAGATATACAGGTATCTCTGAATCACTGCATCAGGGCAAAGGAATGGGGACCCCACCTGACGAAGGGTAATGAGGTGGCCTTTACCTGTTTTGTTGGTTTTTGAACAACAGAGAACAATTTGGATTACATCCCTTTGGACTTGAACATCTTGACTTCTGACTACTCTATTGGACATGGACCTATGGGTTTCAGAAACCAGCTCACTTATCTGAAAACCACCATAGAAAGCCAGCTTAAATGACACACCAAAAAGACTTGCCTCACTCTGGTTGAAACAGACTCGGGCCAGGGTGGTGTCCAAACTTTCAAGAAAGGATGTTGTTATGGGAACATCTAGAGCTTGACCCTTGTCTTGGGACCAGCTTTCTATGAGTCTATGCATTAGAAATCCTCCTTCCGTGGGAGGGGGGGGGGCTGTCCCACCAATTTACTAAGAAATGCAATGGTAGAAACCTTGCTGGCGATGGTGCCAAGTGTAAGACCCCCCCTTGCGTGAGTGCAATAGCAAACCTAATGGCATGGCACTTGGGGATAGGAAAACTTGTGTTTCAACCTTGACTGGCCCTAAAGAACTGGAATTCCTTAAACACTGTCAGTGGGAGGGGGGAAGGTAGGGAGGAGAGGATGACAAGCGACCTTCCATGCACTCTGCTTGCACACTGGGATGCTCTGCCTAAGTAGGTGGGGTAAACGAGGCCTGTCAGGATATTTTGTGGGCCCTTCCATGTGCTACAGCACCAGGAAGTCAGGCTCCTATCATCATAGGGCACAGAGTGATTACGGGGGGAAAAGGAGGGTCCCACACACTCCAGCACTTAAACGGAGGAGGAACAGAAGGTCTTGTGAAGGATGGTGCAAGGGACTTCAGGGGAGTAGGGCCCAGGGCAGAGGTAAGGGCGAGGGGGCTGTCACACCTCCAGGCCAGGGAGCAAACCCCAGGAAGGGAGGGGGAGACTCAGATGCCCGCAGGCCCACTCCGTCAACACAAGCACTTTGTGGGAAAGACAAAGGGTTAAATGACTTACTGCATACAACAGAAGGGGAACACAGTGAAGGCCACACACAACAGTAGAAGAGGGGTGAGGGGAAACAGGAGTCTGGAAGGGCAGGGCTAGAGGAACACAGACAGCAGAAACAACAGGCAAAATCCAAAAATACTTAGCTTCCAGGTGGCCAGTCTCTCCAGGCATACAAGCTCTGTTCACCGGCGCTGCAGGGCAAGCATCACCGGTAGATAAAGTATAGGCCCTGCCCCCTGCATGCACCTGGAGGTGAGCAGAGCAGCGCAGAGGGGGTGGGGCCCTGCTGCATTGTGGGAGGGTCCCAGCAGGTCTGCACTGCTAGTGCTCTGGTCGGGGGTTGCTGGGACAACCAGGTCTTGCACCGTGTCATCTGCCTCGGTGTGGGGGATTGGACCTCTAGCCGGCAGGTACGGCTGCCGGGCCGTGCGGCAGCAGCGGCTGACAAACGCCCTCTCATAGCGGCTGACTGGCAGGTAGACCTAGCTAGCAAGCCCTGAACCGTCTGGAATAGGTCTACAATCCAAGGTTCCATGCATCTGGAGGCAATGCTTCCGGCTCGACAGCAGCATCTGGTGCCAACAGGAGGAAACGGTCCATCTGGAGACGAGAGCGCATCAGCTATGCTGTTGTTAACTCCAGGGATGTGCTTTGATGTAAACATGATGTTAAACGTTAGGCACTGCAATACAAATTTCCTGACCAGCTGCATGACTCTTCTGGATTTTGAGGACATGGAATTTATGACGTGAACTACCACTAGGTTGTCACACCAAAATTCCACAGTCTTATTTGCGAAAGCCGTCGCTCATAATTGCACCACCAGTACGATAGGAAAAAATCCAGGATTGTCAAATCTCTTGTGGCCCCCTCCATCACCCATTCAAGGGGTCACGGTGCAGTGCACCATTGTCACCTGAAATATATTCCAAAACCAACAGGACCGGTGGCATCTGACTGGACCTGGAGCTCGGTCTCCAAAATTAGATCATCCCTCCAGAAACTAACTCATTTAAATTTATCTAAAAAACAGAGCCATGTCCTGCAATCATCCTTCATTTCTCTGGTTACTCTAACGTGATAGTGTGAAGACAAGTCACTTGAGAGCTTGGTGTAAAGCCGAGATAGAAGGGCCCTTCTAAGTGTTACCACTCTACAAGCACAGTTCAGTGATCCCAGTAGGGATTGAAGTTGTTTAACTGTAACCTTACTGGCCATAATGACTGCCATCAAAGATTCCTTCAATGGCTTATTTTTTCCCTTGGCAACCAAGACAAACCTAGCACTGTGTCCATTTCAATGCCCAGAAATGACAATGTCATGGTAGGGCCTACATTTTTTTCTGGCACGAGGGGAACTTCTAGCTCCTGGGCTAAACTTTGAAATGCACGCAGTAGGTAACCACAATCATCGGTGCCCACCCTGCCCCCAAACAAAAAAATCATTCATTTAATAAAGGAGGTTGCTCAACTGTGTGCGCTGCCTAACCAACCAATCAAGTAGTGAGCTGAATTTCTCAAAGGTGGCATATGATATCGAGCACCCCATTGGTGTTGATTTAAAATAGTAAAATTTTCCTAGAAACTGGAAACCCAGTAAGTCAAAATCGCCTGGGTGAACAGGCAGCAGTCGAAATGCTGATTTTTATATTGCACTTTGCTAGCAATGCACATGCTCCACAACCCTTAGCGAGTTTGACTGCAGTATCAGATGATGCAAGTCGCATACCATACTGAGCACAGCTCTTCCGGTATGGCGTCATTGACTGATCTCCCTTTCGGGTGAGACGAATGGTGTATCAGTTGAAACTCGCCTGGTGTCTTTTTTTGGTACAATACCTATGGGGCAAACATGTAAGTTCTCCAGTGGGAGGACTGAAAATAGGCCTGTTACTCATCCCTCCCTGATCTCTTTTTGGAGCTTGGTCAGAACTAATACCCCCTTAACCATCGTGGATTTAAAATTTCTTACCCACTGTCCTTGCCGGTATTCTGAAACCTACCCTGAAACCTTCCATCACATACTTCACTACACTATCAGGGCAATCGCGAAGTGCCCTCACCATTGCTTCATGGTACACTGGAGTTGGGGCCTTTTCCCATGTTCCCTCCCCCTCCGCTTTGGGGTTGGTGACTGGGCTGCTTGTTCTGACTGCCAACCCACCGGACACGGCTGAATTGAGCCGCTGAATGGTTTCCGGCCCAGTGCGAGCAGACGTGTGGAAAACGACAAGAGGAACGGGTACAATTCCCCGAGCCATTAAATTCCCAGAAAGTGGGAGCCTTAGCTGCCGCTCAACACTCCTCAGTCTGAAAGGGATCATTAATGGGTGCAACTCCCCCTTTTTAATGTTTGCCTGCTGTTGGCTTGAGGGGCGCTGGATGTACTGTTCATACATTCCTTTCAGAGCTCGGGCGTTTACTGATTCTATTCAACCCAGGGGTTATAGTCGCCCGTTTCCTAAAGGCCTCCTCGTAGCATAGTCAACCCCCCTGGATGACCGGTGTCAAAAGCACGGCGGACTATGTACTTGACCAGCACTGCAGCTCGTAGTGTGAAAATTTGCAACATAACTCCCAACCAGATGGAGTATGCTGCTGACCAATTGGACCAATTACGGTCTGCTTTTGGTCTCTTGAACCCCTCCTTATCCTTGTCCCCAATCCCCGAGTGGGCAGAAGCATGCACTCCATTTCCCATCTCTGGGCATGAGGGGTATACTTGCTGTGCAGGCCATGGGGCCCAAGCTCCATTCCACCCAAGTCTAGGTGATGAAGGGGGAGGTACCTCCTGTAAAGGGCCATGGCAGCACCCCATTTGTGGCCACCCCCTACCTTGTATTGGGTGATTCTGGTACTCACCATCTCCTTGCAGCGGTGGGACTGGTATTTGCAGTGACCTCGTACTTGGTCCTGGTACCTCATCATCCACTAATTGCCCTTGCTGACGCTGCGTTGACTGTGGTGGCCTTGTAGACATGCCCTGTACTGCTCTCTTGATGGCTTCCATCTGCTGGACCACAGCATCGATCTGGTCTTGGCAAGCCAGGAGTGGATCGATCCTTCGGTGGCGCGCTGGGCTGTCCTTCCTGTAATAAACAGAGGAAATCCGGCACCGTCCTCCCCGCCAAGACAGAGGTGGGGGGAGGGGCATCTGCACCCTCTGGCCCCTCCATCCCCGAGACTGGAACATTCAGTTGATGAGAGGGTGCATCAGCGAGGTGCATTAAAATCTTCTCACATCCCCCCCACATCCTCTCCTGTAGGGATTGAAACACAACTTCAAATGGGTCACATGAATGGCCCACTGTGCTCTGGCTAGCCTGTGTTGTTCCTTGGAAGTCCTTTCTTTTATTTACCAGGGCCTTGCCTTTACTCTTCCCCCCACTCTTCACCATCGCGAGTGGTAAAAGGAAAAATTTGGTGCCCCTTCCTCTAAATGCTTGACCCTTCGCACAGGGGCCTCAAATATTATTGGGGTAGGCCTACAAGCCAAACCTCCCTTCTGCCAGTGATGGCCTGCAGCACCCTGAAGGTGAGCCTGAGGCACTATAGAGCCTGAGGCAGCCAAATGTGGTGAAGGTGGAGATGGGTGGCCTGCCTGAACTCCCTATGCAGGTGAAAACAAGAGAGAGGGGCACTTGCCCACGAACAATAGAGCTGATGGGGGGGGATACTTGCCCTCACTTAGCTCACCCCTACCACCTCCAAAGCCCACTCTGATCCCGTGACTGGGAAAAACGCTGGACAAAAATTCACCCCTGCCTGGATGACAACAAACGCAGTGCTCTCAGTCCAGGAATGCGGCCAATGTCAGGAGCACCACTCCTTGCTTCCTCTTTGAGCGCACTGCCGGTCTGACTGACGCGCAGCACACAAGGCACAAAATGGCACCGACAATAAAAATTGTCCTTCCCCAGAATAAATCAGGGGAAGGACAGTGATAAAAATCACAAACAGCTACTCCACCCAGCAACTCCCCAAATGCAGATCTTCTAGAAAGCTGTATATGGCGTTGCTTCTGCTTTGGGTTAAAGACAATTTAGAATGAGTTTTAAAAAACAGAGTTACTGATAGGATTTTTTTTTTTTAAATGATTTTTTTTACTTTTTATGTGAAGCTACAAATCATTATTTTAATAGCACAATCTTTCTTTAACCAAGGATTACTTATTATGCACAGTTAAAGATTCCTGAATCCAAATCAAGATTTATCACTCATTACATCCTTCATTGCTGACATACCAGCTTCTTCAGAAGTAGACTTAATGGAATGTCTCTTCAAATGAATGGAAAGTTAGGACACACCTGATATATCTGGCCAGAATTGACAAGCACATTTCCTGAACATGCAAACCAAGAAGAATATATAGGATGTATAGATTTAGAAAGAAAGAATGATTGATGACTACTGTAATCAGGAGGCTGGTGCAAATTTTTATTATAAAACTAGGCCTGGGGATAATTTTTGTTAAAAAAAAAATAAAGCCTCTAGCCAGTGAAAGATTTTCAGAAGTTTCCAAACCTTTTGAGACAATATGTCAAAATATGTTTTCTTGGCTGTTGCTGTTAAGTCTCACTCAGAGCTTGTCCAAACACAAAACTGTATGAAATGTGGGTTAAAATCTAGGGAAATCAAAATGAAAGGAATAAGCTTGCATACATCTCTTATAGTTAAGAGAGTCAGCATTACTTTCAGGAAGACAGACCCAACTTATATCAATTGATATCTGTACTGATTTTTTTTTAATGACCAAAGGGTACCAATTGTGGAAAGAGGCAACCAGACACAAGGGGTAAAGCCACATAAGACAGGGCGGGTCTGATTCTCTGCCCGCCACGGGAAGGGCAAATGCAGCTGTCACGCTTTGGGCTGGCAGGGAGAACAGGCTACATGACCTGCTCCGCCCCAGGTGGACTGGCTGCTGTGGGCAGGCAGAGGAGCTGCCAATGTGTGCAGGCACCTGGCTCTGGCCTGCCCACTATCCTGGCTATGACGTGGACACACAGGAATGGAGAACCACACCTACCATTCTATGGTGCTGGTGGACTCCATGGGGAGCAGGACTGCCCGAGCCTGGTTATATGGGTGGTGCCCCATTAACACACTTTGGGCAGTGTTATTCCACTTTAGATAATATTAACATGCGATGAATCACCAGTTTTCTCTGCTGTATGCATCGTGTGTGAACTGGGATATATAGTACAGCTGTGAAGATAATTTAACTTTTTTAAATTAGGTCACACTGGAAGATTGGTAATTCCCTTCCTGGGATTGGTGGACTGAGAATTTGCCATTCTTCTTTTAAAATATCAAGGAGAGAGAAGGTTAAAGGTGATGAGCAGAATGAGAGGGTTGTGACTTTTCACTACAACACTTCCTTAACATCAGGGGTAGGTTTAACAGGTATGAGAAAGCTATTTCAGGGGTGGGGGTGGAATTGGCCTGTGGATATTTGATTAAAAGACGTTTCTTATGGAACTTTATATGTTTAATTGTGCTTAGTCTTTCCTTTTGTTATAATAGTTGTAAATAGATTTATGTAAATTCACCTGGGTTTTCATCATATACACAGTGTTACCGGGGTAGGGGGAAAGGGTGCACACACACTCACACTGCCAAGGGGTATCGAGGTCAGAGCAGGGAGCGACCGGTAGTAGAATGCCCGTCAGGATAGTGTTTGGGCTCTCACCTCTAATTAAAGAGAACGAGCCCCTATCATCATAGGGCACTGCTGACCACGAACCCAAGGCTGCCCCACACGCGCTCACTGCACCCAATACAACACAAAGGGGGTGAGGAGTGGGGTTGTTCACCCTAGGGGGTGTAGGGCCCCAGGAGGGGGGAAGGGAGAAAAGACACAGGGCACTCACCTCCGAATAGAAGGACTCCAAGCAAGGGGGTTAGGAAGGGCACTCGCTGCTACTCACGCTACTTTCACTGATTCATGCACTCAGGTAATCACAGGGGGGTCTCAAGGAAGGTCCACACGCACGGGCAATATTCAGGTAGTAGTCACGCTCAGTTCACGCTCCCGCTCCCGCTGCACACAAAGGGCCAGTTTCTGTTAATCACCAGCGCCATTACCCAGGCGGTGCTGGTTCTTATTCCCCAAGCCCCGCCCTTGTGCGAGCCTGCAGCCACTCTGAGTGGCGCTACGTGGGCGGGGGAATTCCCACAGGCCGTTTCCCTGTCGGGGGTGTGGCCTCTGACCATCGTTCCCCCGCTGCTGTCAAGGGCGGTTGTGGGGGCGTTCCCTTCGGGGCCAGGGCAGGTCCTCCCTGGCTAATTTCTCTTGGGGGCATAGCTACAGCCCCAGGCCCTGCCGCTGCTGTTTGCGGGGATCGTGGGGGTGCTTCCTGTGGTGCCGGGGAATGTCCTGCCCGCCAGTGCCTGGCTGGAGGTGTGTCTTCAGGGCGGGGTTCTGCTGCTGCTGCTGCCGGAGGAGAACTTGGGAGCGCTCTTTGTTCCTGTGGGATGCTAGGTTGGTCCGGGGATTGCGGGGACACATTGGGGAGTCTGCGCCCTTGCTTGCCACGTGTGCCATGTGTACCGCTGACACACAGCTGCATAACACTTTGTTAAATAATATGGCTATGACTGATATTGTGGTCACTCTATAACTGTATTTAACCTTTGAATTACCTTTTTGTTCTTTGTTTCTACCAATGAGAGACAATGTACACAACCCAACAGCTCAGTTAACAAATAAGGAAACCACAATGAAGGGAAGATGTATGTTTTCCTTTTACATGATATCTGTAGCTTATAGAGAACTGAATGGAGTCTTGTTTAACTTAGGCTATTTGACAAATACAGCAGAGTAGGAGCCACTCTGTGGATATGTAGCAGTTATCTTCTTGCTTCTCCTAAATGCAGAAGATCATGATAAGATTCTATTTACCAAAGTTGGAATGTCACAAATAGTCGTAGATAGTACCTGTGTACTCTTTCTGCTTACATAATCACAAATCAAAATGTCAGAGGAGTGTTGCCTACGCTCCTATTTTCAACAATGGAGCTGTATTGTGTTACAGTAAATCAGTTCTTAGAATGCACACTTGCCTCCAGGCTTCAACTCAGTGTATAAATCCTGTGACTTATACAATACAAAACCCAGCCTTCTGTGTTGAACATTATGTTCTTAAAATGTTTCACTTCTGAACATATTAAATTACAAGTAATAAAGAGATCAAAACTGATTTTTTTCCTAAAGCAATTTAAATGAAATTCTGCTAAGTACAGTTCAAATCTGCTTCACTACATAAAACTAAAGAATCAAATATTCCTTAGGGCTCTAGTCTCAAACCACTTTTTATTGAACAAATAAAAGATTTGTTTAAATTTTCCTCATAAATCAGGATTACTATGCAATTTCCTTCTTTTGCCTATAATCAAACTATTTTAGGATTCCTCTGACACCTATAGGGCTGTACAATTGAAATGTAAAACAGAGTCAGTCAGAATGGAGATATTTCTAAACTGTCCTATTTTCCTTCCTTTTTAACAATTAAACTTGAAGACTTTCCAACATGCAAGCATGTAGGATGAATAACCTTGAAGCAAGAATATAATTTCCATATTCTGTTTATACGTAAGATGTGATTCTCAAACCACCTACTTCAGAGTAATCCTACTAAGGTCTCATTTTACAGTACAAGTTTTCATTTACACTACAGTAAACTAGGCACACCAACAGCCACATAAAACTAAGGGAAAACCTTTGTTATGAGCAATCAGTGCTCATTGCTCAGTGCAATATTCATTGAAATCATACCATATGACCACATAAAACTAAGGGAAAACCTTTGTTATGAGTAATAAATTCTTGTTGCTCGGTGCAATATTCATTGAAATCAATGGACACATTCCCCTCACTTCAGTGGACATTAGGTCAGGACCATGGCCAAAAACTGTGTTATGTAAGAAAATTATTTCTATTGTCAATGGTAAGACTGTTACGAATATTGAAAAAAAATTCTAGAATATTTCCGAGGTTCCAAGTACTTGTCCCTAGTGTACCATTCCTCGGAACCTCAGAGAATCCTTGGAATTTGGAGGGGCTAAGTACAGTGGGAGAGGGGGGAGAAGGAAGGGGGCAGGGAATAGGGCACTGAGGCCTGGGAAGGGGTGCAGGGAGTGCAGTGCCACTGACTCACCTAAAAGCCACATGCACTGCTATCTGGACTCTCCATCAAGCTGTGGGAGCCAGCTGTGCTGCTCTGGACGCTGCCTCCTTTGAATGAGGTAAAGCTCTCCAGGAGCATGCTGGGAAATGTAGTCTAGCTTGCGCCCAGATAGCATTAGCTCTTAACACTGTCTGCTTGGAGAAACCGTGTTGCAAGGTTTATCCGAGCATGCTATTAATGCTCTCTGGGAGCATTCTGGGAAATGTAATCCACCTTGCTCCAAGACAGCATTAGAACAAGCTGGACTACATTTCCCAGCATTCTCCCAAAGAGCTTTACCTCATTTAAAGGAGACAACATCCAGAGCAGCACGACCAGTTTCCGTGGCTTGAGGAAGAGTCCAGACAACAGTGCACCCAGCTCCTGTGGATTTTAGGTGAGTTGCTGGCCCCTCTTCCCTGCCCCCACTTGCCCCTCTTCCCTGCAGAGTTCTAATTTGCCCTGTTACCTCCTCCCAGTGCCCATCTGACCACTGTTCCCATCTTCAACCGAGGAGTTTATTTATTTTATTTTATTTTATTTTATAGATTTGTATCCCGCCCCTTCCTGCAATGCAGCTCGGGGTGGCTAACAGCAATGATAAAAACAATTAAAATCAGTTAAAATATAAATATAAAATACATCAATAAAACAGGGCTAAAGGACAGTAATAAATAAATAAATGGGCGGGGGATTAAAATCACCCCCCCCCCCCCCTCCCTCCCAAAGGCCTGGGCAAACAGCCAGGTCTTACAGTTCCGCCGAAATGTCAAAAGGCTTGGGGCCAGGCGAGCTTCCTCCGGAAGGGAGTTCCACAGCCGTGGCCCTACCACCGAGAATGCTCGCTCCATCGTGGCCCCCCGCTTAACACGGGGGACCTCCAGGAGGGCACCCCCGGCGGACCGCAGGAGCCGTTCCGGGGCGCGAAGGGCGAGGCGGTCCCTAAGGTAAGAGGTGCCAAGGCCGTATAGGGCTTTGTAGATCATCACTAGGACCTTGAACTTGGCCCGGCACACTATCGGCAGCCAGTGCAGTGCTCGGAGCACCGGTGTAATGTGCTCCCGGCGACCCGTCCCCGTAAGAAGACGAGCCACCGCATTCTGCACCAGCTGCAGCCTCCGGGCCAAGAACAAGGGAGTTATTGAGGATGGTAAAACTAAGTCGAGCACAGTGATCCTAGATAAATTCCAAATAAAACTGACGACTGAGTTTCAACCCTAGTCAACAGCTACTTGAATGGCCAATATCTTTAAAGTGATTAATAGCTTTGGGTGCCCAACTTCTGTGACACTTTTATGGGGCCTGATGTCAGAAAGTCCAGAGTAATTACCTTCTGAAATTCCAGTCCTTTTCACTGTTCAAATTTAGGCTCCCACAAGCTGAGGGTGTGTGTGTATGTGTGTGTTAATAAATGTGATGCTTCCCACTGTGGTCCACCTGAACCAAAGTCTTACCCGCATGTTTGTTATCAGGCTGCCAGATGTAGGCCAGTTACAGCCCCCGACTAGGTAGGTGGCTGCCCAGTTTGGGCCCAAGGACTGCCCATCCAGGCCATACTGGATGAACTCGTGTGTGAGTGCCACCATCCCAGCCAGCCCCAGCATGGGGGCCACCATGGCTGCCCATTATCGGCACCCATGATTGCCCATTTTGTGGGGGGGATGCTAGCTACAGCTTGGGCAATGGGCAAGCCGGCCTCACGTTTCTTCCACCTCCCCAGCTTGTTTGATCACCAGGAACATTTGTTTAGTTCCCTGACCTTACCTGGCCCGTGGTCTCCCCCCCGCCCCCAGGATGTGTATCCGGCATACCAGCTGCATGCACACGCACATGTGTGTCTCCGTGTGTGTTTAGAGCTGTCCAGATTATGATAATTGACCAATATCTCTCCTTTTTATGATATGGAGTTATCCTACATTATTTAGCTGTAAGCAGTATTGCTCCTAATCCAGTACAGATTTGTACACTGATGATTCTTTTCAAAAATGTTGGTTGACTCCATTGATGATGAGTCATGTTGTTCACACTGAGTACAGGGACTGCCCACCAGTTGAAGAATTCAGCTCCATGCTGAGCTATCATATTTCTGTTGTACTTCTCCATTTCAGTGCCAAATGTATTTGTCAGTATTTGGAAGTATTTGTCAGACTTGTCCTACTGAGTGTCTTCTTAGAGAAGCTTTGAAAAACTAATGGAAAGGAATTATTTTCTTGGAGAATGGGAATGTAAAAGAGATTGATATTCTTTGCTTTTAGAAGTGATAGAATGGCCACTGAGTGGCAGTGGCGCAGAGCAGTCCCTCGGGAGGAGTGCGTAGAGAGGGATTCTAATGGGCAGCTCCCAATGTGACTACTATGGCAGCTGCCACACACTCCCCATGCCATTCACTGTGGGGGTTGGGGAAACGCACCAGACTGGCCTTTGAAATTTACATATCTCTAGCAGGAGCACTGCGGAACCAGGCTCCGCAGCACTTGTTGCCACTTCTTGTGACCTGCAAATGCCATGTCCTCTACCCACAGTGCACTGCCCAGAGTAGGGGATCTGTCTGCTTGCAGGGGTGACTGCCCCAGTTCATACAGGCAGGGGAAGCGTGGGCGACTGTTGCCGCACACTTTTTTGGCTTGCCCCACATGGAATGTTTTGGATTTCTCCGCAGGGCACTATGAGTGGGTGCTGCATGTTCATGGGCAAATGCATTCCCCTGCACCACCTTCAGACAGGCAGTCAGATGAGTGACTCCTGGGTGGCAATGCATGGTAGTAGCATCTCTCTTAAAAACACCCACAGTTTGCTCACCCCACATTAATATGTGCCACAATTCCCATTAGTAGGGCTTGTCTTTCTCTAGTAGGCATTGTCTAAAGGTTCAGAAAGGACTCTACTTTTGTTTCTTTGCATTTGTAAATTAAAGAGTTTCCTTGGTTAGCCTGGAATCACATATTTGTCTCATTGCACTATAAACACTTCAACTAGAAGTAATGAATTTTCTTCCTTTGCCAAGAATGTGGCTCCTGAGTACCAGCTCTATTTAAAAAGTCATGCTGCACATTGTGTTGTGGCCCACAGGACAGATTTATTTCTCCTTTTCAGGAACTTCTCTCTGACTTATGCAATAAAAACTTTTACTTGTTCCTTCCATTCTGCTAAATATAAAGTGAAACGGCTCCTTTGTATAAACACACCACTTTCTAGAACAGGAAGAAGGTTTTCCTATCTATTCTCCATCGACACCTTCTAACTGCCAGGTGCACTGACTTGCTCCACTGTAGTTGCTCAAAACAGCTTATGGCTTGTAGAGTAGTAACCTTTCACCCCTCAATGTGTTTGATCCTGTGAAAATCCAGACCTTTATACCAGACAGTGGAACTGGTCCCCTGCAGTCTATTTTGGGGCCACAATCCACAAACCAATTAATCCAGAGTAAGCCCTTTGAAGCCTGGCTACTGTGGAATAATTGGTTTGTGGATTGCAACTGGGGCTTAACTGAGTAGAAGAAAAAAATATTTGCAGGTATTTCTGAGTAGCTGCATACCGGGCCTGAGTTTCTGGGGGCAGAGGCAGGAAACCCACCAAGAGGACTGTCACTGGACACACAAGTGGAGCCAAAGTGGAGTCGGTTCACAGCCTGCTGTCACCACCACCAGTGATGTCCCCCAGTGATGTGACCCTGGTGAGATGCCCCAGCACTGCATGTCTCCCGGCTGCAGACTGTGACATCTGGCTGCAAACATTTCTCAGGGAGCATGCTTGGAAATGTAGTCCAGCATTCTCCCAGAGAGAATGTGATCTAATGCTCTCTGGAGCATGCTGGATTACATTTCCCAGCATCTTCCCAGAGAAAAGATGGTGAACATATCTCCCAGACTGCATCCAGGAGATGTGAAGTGCTGGGGCACGTTACTGTAGTTTCAGCACTGAGTCACTGGTGACAAGCCAATTCTACTTCAATTCCACCAGCATGTCCAGTCCTCTCAGTGAGTTTTCTGCCCCTATTCCCCTTCCTGCCTGCAACGTCTATCTCCTTTCTGCACATCACATTAGGGGATTTGTGCATGCCTCCCTTCCTGCCTGTTGCATTCAATTCCTTGATTCCTCAAATTACCGAGTAGAGAGTACCATACCAATTTCTCAGTTGACTCAGTAAACTGAGCCAAATACCGGCATCCTTGGTTTAAAAAAAAACAACTAGGAAAACTAAGTTACAGCTAATTACATACTCCATAAGAAGCAGCATGTCCCCATTTCTAATATAGGCCCTTTTTACACAGGCAGCGGTGGATGGGGGGGATGGGTGTGCTGCTGCGGTGGGTGGAGGTGGGTGGGTGTCCTTTCCCATGAACACATACCCATCTCCACCCACAGAGCCTCCTCCATTTTGTCAGATGGCTCTGTGGGTGGAGATGAGTGGGTAATGAGATGAGTTACGCGGGAGCACACACCTCCACCCACCGCCCGTGGTGTTCGAATGAGTGAACACCGATTGAACACCCATCCTCCCACCCACCACCATGCTGTTTCCACAGATGCCCCCGTGGGTCTAACACCCGGGGATGGGGTGTCCACGTAAAATGACCATAGTGGTAAAACAAATCATTTTTTGAGTTATCTCCTTATATTTTTATTTACATACTACAACAGGTACAGCCACATGTGACATTACCTTGAGCTGGGCAGCCTTACCCCAGTTAGGGCACTGTTGCCATGCCATGCAGTAGCTTGTCTGCCCAGCAGCCACTAGATGAACCCCTGGGCGGAGCAGGCAGTTGGCTGCTATGCCCTACATCCTTGGAAAAAGACCAAGGATGCAGGGCATAGGAACCTTACCCAAAGTGGGGTAAATCTGTCCAACTCGAGGTAGTGTGCCGCTGTTTGTGGGTCCAGTTCCCAACTGACCCTCCCCATTGGGCTGTGACGAATGCTGGCATCCTTCCTGCATGCCCATGTCACAGCTGGGGCGGGATAGTGGGTGGGGAGGGGCCGTGTGCCCGGTGTCTTGGTCCACCAAGAGCCATGGCAGGACAGCCAGCAGTGGCCCACCCGCATGATTTCCCCATTTCCCAACGGTTAGGGGGGAATACTCTTTGTGCTGGCTCCACAGCATGGTGGCTGAAATTGCCCTCCCCAGGGCATGTAGGGATCAGTCCTGGCCTGGCTCGTGTTGTTGCACCCAACATGCCCAGCATTTCTACTGTGCATGCATACCGTCCACCATGCCATTATATGACAGAAGATATCATGAAGTCAGTGTGTTTTATCAGAAGTGTGATATCAGAAGTCAGTGTGTTCAACCAGTCATTGGATCTGCACCCTCATTAGCCCCTCTGCCTGCAACAATATCTTACTGTTTTGTTTTGTTTTGTTTATATGTCACAATTATTATTTTAACAATAATAATCCAGCGATATTATACAAAATGTCAGTTAAATTTTGGCTTGGCATGTCTGTTCTCACTGCTACTGCACATGGTGGTGTATTTCTCCTGATTCTTTCTATTTGCAAAGATCTGCCTTCTCCTTTGCAGCCTCTGCTTTTCCATCCTTAACAGGCTCCATTGCTTTAAAACTGTAAAGCCAGCCCTCGGGTTGCAGGTTAAAACTGTTAAGGGATTTGCTGGATTTGCTTTTTTCTTTCTTATCCTCATAAGTAATTATGAGCAATTTGCTCACTGTTATGAGTATAATAAAAAGGTTCTGTGCTACTCTAAGATGAAGCAAAATTACATTTTATTGTAGTAGCTGTCTGAGCGGTTTCCAGGGTCTTCAATGATTTTCCTGCGATATGCATTAATTTTCATGCATTTTCATGTTGAAAATTAGGGTAATTTATTTTAGGTATGAGTAAGGAATGAATGTGCAGCTATACTGACACAAATAGCATGTCAGTCACTTGAACATGGGGTTTCAGAATGGGGTTGTGCATCAGTAAGTAGCATGTGAATGATTTGTTCTGAAAATAGTAGGGCCTTCGGAAGTATTCTGAATGGTTTAATCTTTTCTACCTATTTCATAGAATATTCATTTATAGATTTCCCTATTCTGAAATGATAGTAGCCTGGGCTCAACCAATGGATGAGCTAGAACATTTTCCCTGATAGATTGCTACCAATCATTATTATTAAACAGGGGGCAGTATGCAATGACAATTGGTGTCATGATTTTCAACTTCCTCCCACCTTCTGGATAAAGTTGAGGGACCTGTGTATCACTTAATTAATCATTACATTGATTACACTGCAACACAGTGCTCACGACCTGTCAGCAGATGTACATACAAGTCTGCCTTATTCCTGGCTGTCTCCAGGTTCTGGGGCCAAACACTATAGAATTGTGAAGTCCCACATGGCTGCCACGCAGGCATAGCGCTGGTGGAAATGTACTGGGGTGTCATGGCCCAAAATCAGCATTGCTTACTTCTCAGTGATGAACCTCGATCCTTGCTGTCCCAACTGTGATGCCATCCAGCTCCTTTCCAACTCTTGCATTCTCTGTAGGCCACCTGTGAGGCTCCAAAGTATGACTTAGCATGGTCTCTCAATCTGCAATCTTTGGGCAGGCGTATATCTGGCAAGGGATCCGAAGCCGAGTTCAAATTGGAAGACAGGGTGCTAAGATAAATAAATACTTTAGAATCAATAAATATTTGCTACCTGTTTATATTACAACACTTTGGGTGTAAACAGATGTAGGGGCTAGTAATTTCCAATAATACCAGAAATTACAAAAAATACCAATATAACGGAAATTACTGGAAATTACCACAAAGGCAGAACATCGCAGAAAAGCATGAAAAATGTTGAAAATGTTGGTGGATTTTCTACTCACACAAATGAAGGCAAATAAGCTGTTTACATTGGAAACAGCACTCACAGTGATTTTTCTCATCTATAGAGCTGAAAAACATATTCATGCTTTCCTGCTATTTTCCACCATTTTGGTAATGGAAGGGAGAAGAGCTCAATCGTGCAGTGCTTGGGGTGGGGTGGGGTGGGGGTAGGAACTTGTTCTATGGGCCAGATCCAAGAACTGAAACCGCCATAAGCGGTATGCAGTACAAAAGCATGGGGAGGAACTTCTGTCCATATCATAGGTAGCATCCTGAGCAGGGATTTATGTCAGGAGGATGTACTAGTCTAGCCTCTGCTTTTGAAGTGCTTAATGGGTGCAAGAGTGGGGCAGCTTTAGGTGGTTACTACTATGCAGAGCATTCAGTTGACCACACTAACTCTGAACCAGTTTGTGTCTTTTCATGTATTAATTTAACCCTCTTTGAAAAAAGTTACGCTAAACTCCAAGGAGAAATTTATAATCCATAATATGATTTCTCCGCAGTATGTATGCATTTATCTGTATTAACTAGGTTTAATTAAACTCGCATGTCTAGTCAACACTGAGTAAGAACAGCTTTCTTTCCCTTACACACTGCAGTGCTCCCATTCTCAAAAGGATACAAATCGTATGTTCACATTCACTGGAAGGAAGATTGGTGTATTATTTAATTGATTTCATTTATTATTGTTTATTCTTCAAGAAAAATAACTGTTAAAATATAACATAGTACTCCATTTCTCTCCGTTGGTTCAATATTAGCTGGAAGGTCACAGCCTTGTCAAACCACAGATACTTTTTTGACCAATGATTCTTCGTTATGCTTTGGTGCCTAGCAATATATCATTAGTTGTTCTGCTTATCTGACCTTATTACCACCTATGATTCCTTTCATAAGCTGTGCAGTCTATGAACATGGAATGCTGATGGATAAACATCTGAATGTTTTATAAGCTAGCTGTGATTTTACAAACATTGCCCTCGTATCCTCATAATTAACACAGCATACAATCTTACTATAAAGCTGCTCATTCAAGATAGTGAGTTTGTGAGAGATGATGCACCATACAAAAAGGGTGTTTATTGTGTGGGTTAATGGAAGTGGAAACCAGGGTATGATAGAGCAGGGGTAGCTTTTGTTGAAACCAAAAAAAGATGATATGTAGTAGATAACACATAATAAAACTGGTATACATTATTACTTTGGAATGCATTTGGTTTAGTGAAAAAGACATATTTGTCAAATGTTTATCATGAATGACATTATCCATTTTCACATTTCCTTTAATATTTTGCAGGCTTACATTCTGCATATTAAACCAAAAATCAGTTTGCAATAAAACAATTGTACACACTGTTTTAATGTTCACATGCTATTTTTACAATGTGAGGTAGAGATTTATGCTGCTTTCAGAGCCGCCCCCCCCGGTGCATATTCTGGCTGTGGGAAGGAATGCACAGCCAGGATATGCATTGGGATCAGCCAGTCTGAAAGCCTGCCTCCCCCTGCAGAGGTTTGCCAGCAGCCACGCACAGGGATGCAAAGCAGGAAATCCAGCTCTGCATCCCTGCGCGTAGCTGCCAGCAAAGCCACATGGTGGGGGCTTTCAGACTGGCCAGTCCCCACGCATATCCTGGCTGTGCATTCCCTCCCCAGCCAGAATATGCGCGAGGGGCAGGAGGTCTCAAAGCAGCCTCAGAACCCATTGCTGGAGCAGTTGCATTCTTCACCTGAACTAAACCCATCATGGTCATTCAATTTTAATACTTACTGGAACTTTCTGGTAGTTCTGAAGGCCCACTGTCCTTCACTTTGTTTTTGATTGGAGAATGGAAAAACAGCAAATGCAGTTTTAAGCTACATTTCTTTCTGCAAAGAAGTCCATTTTATTGTGCAGTATGGTATAAAACTGCCTTGTTTCCATTGCTGGAAGTGCTGGCTTAGTCTTCAGTCCTAATGTTTAGATATATACTATTGCTTAAATAAACATGTCCTTTAGTTAAACTGCATTGTTGCAAATTAAGATAATAATTATATTTAATACAGGAGTGTCATTTATTAAAGGCAGAGAGAAGCTCTTCTCCTCTTTCAACCTTGCTTTCTCCCTCCCACAGACATCTCTTCTATAGCTTCACCAGACTCTGGAGAAGGAAGAGAGCAATTGACATGAATTCCACCACCCTTGCCCATTTGTTCAAAGCAGCATCAGGTTCTCTGTTGCTGACTATGTCATATTCTTCCACGCATTTATCTCAGCATTGCCTGCCTTCTCCAGGGGCAGAGACAAGCCTTCTACACTCATCTCCAGTTCCTTCTTTACCACCCACTATGATACCTCCCTTGTTGCAGTGCTCCCCACCATTGTGCCCCTGAAGCCACTTGTACCCCTCAATACATGGATTTTGATTTGTTTGTCATTTCTGAATTTTCAGGAAATGCCGTCTCTTCCCGCTTTGATGATAAATTCTTCTAATAAAGTGAAAGAATGACCTCATTCACTTATACAGATGCTATATTAAACATTCAGGAGTAAATCATAGAGTTGAATAGTTTATGCTTCAGTTCTTTTTGTGAGCGTTTGGATGAACCCCTAATGTGACAGGCAAAGATAACATAATGAATGACTTGTTATGCTTGGAAGACCATGAAAAAAGTGACTGACACAATATTTTGTTCCAGGTGGGAATAAAAGGCAACTGGTTTCCTGGCCCTTGACAATCTAGTTAAGTGCTTGACTGACAGAATATTGGCACCAGCATTGGAGGAATTGATCAGCCTCAACTCCAGGTAGGTGATGTCTCTCAAGTTTGGAGGTTCATCTAAGACTTAATTTACAAAGTTAATTAGGCCCAAGACTTAATTTACAAACAACAGCAAAATGAAATTAAATGATAGCTTATAATGAAACAAAAAAATATGTTTATTCACCTTCCGTTGGATAAACACAAGCCTGCAACTAAAACTGTGGCATACCATTTAAAAGTGGAATTATAGAAACACCGGTGGAGAACAGAATATGTCTTGGTCAGATCTAAAAGTGTAGTAGAGTCGAAGTCACAAGGCTGAAAGGGACCTCAGGGGTCATGAAGTCCAGCCCCTGCACTACTGCAGAACCTGCCACACCCCAGCCATCCACACAGTGAAATCCCAACAATAGCTACAAGTAGAGACTGGGATCAACCAGAGCACACCAATGCCTGGAATAACAGGACATAATTTTTGAAATTATTAAAATCTGTTAATGCAGATTACAAAGTTTGCTAAACAAAATGCTCCTGTGCCCTCTTTAAACATGTTTTAAGAAGGCAATATCAGTTGTTTTGGGGTCAAAAATTGCAGCCTAATTCATAATTAGGAATAATTGACCCCAAATGTCCTTATAGTGATATTTTTCTATACACAAAGAAATTGACTTTTATGAAAAAAGACAAAATGCTAAATTATTGTCCTTAGCCTTTTTTGAGAACACTTAATGGAAAGAACAGAGTCTTGTTTAAGCATTTATAATTCATAATTCCTAGGGAAATTCGTAATTCCTAGGGAAAAAGTTTCAAAAGAAACATTTACCACTGTTGGAAGTGTATATCCCAATTCGTAAAAAAAAAAATGAGGACAAAAATACTGATCTCAAAATACAATCTAAACTGGAACACAAACATTTTAGAAAAAAATCTCATCCATGCACTACAGCTTCTGGGATGTACAAAATCAAAGGTGAAAAGTCATCTAACTGGATTATGTAGGGATTCTGTGTATGCAAACACCTTTTTTTGTGATAGTTCCTGCTATTCACTACCCTGATCCAAAACCAACATCCAGGGTTGTGTTGAGGTAGAGTCCCTCAAAGAACAGGGGATTGGCCCAAAGAGTCACCAAGAAAATAGGGCCACCCAGAATGGACTGAATCCCCCAATAATTGAAGCAGTTGGGAGTGTAGTTAAATGAGGTGGGAAGGGATGTCGTGGTACAGCCCGACTCTCATAAGTGTCCCTTTGGGGAAAGGGAGGCCCAGGCAATAGAATTGGGAATAGTCTTCAAAAGGAATGTTTGAGGAGAAGGAACTTGCATTATTGTCTTCTTTTGGAGTACTACCCATGGAGGAACAGAGTCATATCATTGAGTGTCTGCAGATACTCTAAGACATATTAATAGACATCAGAGATAGGGAGCGGCCCATCCACTTGGATCCTCTAGTGCAGATTATGCATTCTTATAACTCAGAGTACAATGCAGTTACTGTTGTGGAAGACCCACTGGCCCCACCCCTGAAGCAAATGTTTGGGCATTCATTGACTTCGAATGAATGGCAAGCCTACAGATTTCTGGATCCTGGTGAGTTGCAGACTGAACAAAAGGTGCAAGGGTTGATTAAGCAAGAATTAACTTTATTTATGCCATCTAATGTAGCCCATACTGTCCCCTTCTCTGGAAAACGTTGAGTTGCGAGATAGGACTGTCTGACCCCTCTGTCAACATGGGAGTATTGGGACATGAATAAATAGAAATTCCTCTGTCTCGTTCAGATCCGCAATGACTTAAAGAACATAGATTGGATGAAAATAGTTCTCTAGTACCATACTCTCCTGGAATGTGGCAGGTTTGACTAACAAGAAGGGTGATAAGGACTGTATGGTGTTTATAGCTGAGCATGATATTTTACTGCTCCAGGAAACATGGTGCTTGGATCCCTTCTTCTTGAAGGGCTACTCCTGCTTCAGCTTGTTAGGTGCAGCCTCAAATGCAAGAGAGTGACCATGTGCGGGTCTTCTCACACTGATTGGAAATAATCAGTCATAGTCAGGTGTCCAATTGCCTCTTTGTGCAGATATGTGTTGACTATTAGACTGATGCGACATCACGGGCCTTCATGGATCTTAGTTAATGCTTACATTCCTCCCTTGGTTACAAAGGCCCAGATTTTGAATAAGTGGAATCTTTTCTGTTCTTATTTAGAGGATTTAAAAAGAGAATTCATGATGGACCAATTCCTTATTGAGAGTGATTTCAGTGCTAGACTGGGGGGGGGGGGAGCGGGGACTTGTATGGAATGATGAGGACTAAATCCTCATAAACAAGATCTGCAGAATCCCCCTTCAGGAGTTTGTGGACAAGGGTGTAAATTTGGTGGGCTGGGAACTCCATAAGATGCTACAATCATATAATTTTCTAATGATAAATGACTCATTTCCTTGTGCTAGCTCCAATTCCATAACGTTTTGCACAAATAGGAGAGCTAGCACAATTGATTACATTTTAGTTGAGTCAACAACCTGGGAAGATGTTATTAACATTGATATCCTTCATCGCCCAGAGAGTGACCATCTTCCATTGCTTCAACAATTATATGTGGGCCATGATAGGCAAGTGGAGTCTGGGGATAATGTGGTGCCGGTTATTTGCAATCAACGTTTGTTGTGGGATGAGAACTTGGCCAATATTATTAGTAATAGACTGGGGAATGGGGATCTTGAGATGTTGTGAAATTTGGTAGTGTGGTCCAAGGACCCCAAGGAGATTTTGGAATGCTCCCAAAGCATTCTTGATTTGTTAAAAGTCAAGCCTGTTTAAGACAGCATGGTGGAGGTGCCCCATGGTTTGACCATGAATGTAGGCATGAAAAGAAACAGCTAAACCTGGTGTCTCAGGTGCAGAGTCTGGGGGTGCTCTTTGATTCCCGACTCTGCTTGGATGTTCAGGTAGAGGCGGTGGCAAGGGGGGCTTCCAACAGTTACATCTAGTCTGGAGGCTTTGGTCTTACCTCTCAGGCTCTGACCTGGCCCCCATCATTCATGCTTTTTTTTACCTCAAGGCTTGACTGCTGCAACATGCTCTATGTGGGGCTACCCCCGGTGATGGTCTGGATGGTCTGGTGCAGAATGTGGCGGCCTGGCTTCTTATGGGGTTGGGTCGCCAGGAGCACATTACACCAGTGCTCCATCTTCTGCACTGGCTGCCTATTTTTTTCTGGGATCGATTCAAGGTATTGGATCTTCCCTTTAAAGCCCTACATGGCCTTGGCCCGACCTATCTGCAGGATCGCCTCACTTCCCAGGTCTTCGATGCACCTCAGCTGTGGAACTGCCTCCTAGAGCAGGCTTGCCTTGCCTGTTGAAATTTCATCTGTTTTGTAAGACCTGGCTGTTCTGCCAGGTGTTTGGTGGAGGGGATGGGTGAGGGTGGGGGTGTGGGGGGAGGGAGTTACTGGAGGGTTTTGTGTTTTTTATATTTTTAAGTTGGGTGGGAATGTTTTATATTTATATGATTTTATTGTAAATTGTGATGTTTTATATTTATGTATTTATTTTCTTTATTCAACACATTTAATACCCTGCCCCTCCTGCACAGCAGCTCAGGCCAGCTTACAAACAATAAAACTTTATATGATTTTATGGTAAGCCGCCCCGAGCCGCTTGAGGTGGAGTTGGGCAGAGTATTAAATTGTTAAAATAAAATAAATCATGAGTTAAAGGAATCTTTGGAGATTGAGTGGGGAACATCAGTGCCCTTTTCACTATTTAAGGATGAAGTATAAGGGTCTTCTGTCAAAAAAGAAAAAGTTGTATTATGACTGTCAGTGGGAAAAGTTAAGAAATGTAGTGTTGAATAAGGACACTAGGGTGTTTTGGCGACTGGTGGCAAAAGGAACAGCTACCTATTTGGACAATCAAATGTTCTATTTCCCCTGACACTTGAGTTGGTTATTTTTCTGCCCAATTTTCATTGATAGAATCTGTTCCCACTCCTGACATGATAGCTGATCTTTCATTTGATGGTTCTTTGTATTGTGTTACTGAAAAACAGGTTGAGTACATGATTAGACAACAGAGGAGAAATAAGACCCCGGGACCGGATGGGGTCCCAGTGGAGGCTTATTTGACAAATACAGGTTGGTGGATTCCCATTTTGGTGGCCTGGTATTATAGCATTATTGGTACTTATCAGGTCCCTGATTCATGGAAGGCACTATAATTGTTCCAATCTATAAAAAAGGTAATAAAAAATTGCCTAAATCATATTGCCCAATAAATTTGATTAACATTTGTGCAAAAATGTTTGAACGACACCTGCTACTTCATCTGACGAAGTGGGTAGAGGATGGGAATCTCTTGCCGGAATCTCAAACGGGGTTTAGGAAAGGGTTTTCAACTTTAGATCATTTATTTATGATTCAGTATCTTTGGCATAAGTATACCCAAGTGGTTAAGACAGCACTATATGCAGCATTTATCCATCTATCAGCTGCACTTGATACCATAGAGAGGGGTCTTCTATGGTGTAAGCTGGCCCAAATTGGAATTGGTCCCCCACTTCTGAAGCCGTTAATAGCATATCATGTTGATACATCGGCTTGGGTTAGATATGGGTTAAGGGGAGAACTGAGTAAAGGTTTATTACTTATAAGTGTGTCCGTCAGGAATGTGTTTTGAAACCATTGCTCTTCAATTTATGTTAATGACATTATTAGTGATGTGTGACCCAAACCTTCATCCACCTAAATTATTACAAACTCCCATTGGGATATTAATGTATGTGGATGACACAGTGATAATTTCCAATACCCTCATTGGTCTCCAAAGAGCCCTTGCAAAGTTTTCTCAGTCATGCGATAAGAATAAATTGTGCATAAATTATTCTGAAATAACTAATTGAGGTGTTCATCCTAGGAGGTATCCTTGGCATATGGCTAACCACTGTTTAGAAGTAGTCAAGGAATTTGGTTATCTGGGGCTGTTGTTATCACCATCTGTTTCTTGGAAGCATCATGTCCATGCAGCAAAAATTAGAGCCATGCAATCTGCTACAGCAATCTGGAGGTTTCATGACACCTATGCAGGGAAGTCAGTATCGGCTACTTTGCAGGTTTTCCGGGCAAAGATTGTCTCACAAATCATGTATGGTGCTGAAGTCTGGGGCGTTGCCGAAGACGATGACATCAACATCCCTCAAAATAAGTTTTTACGTGACTTTCTTGAGCTTCCTCCATCTACTCCAGTTTCATTTCTTGGGGTGGAGACTGGTATGGAGAATTAGTCTTAAACTAACAACAAGGCTTTTGGGGTATTGGTTTAAGATGCTGACATACTCACCATTTTGATACTCCAATATGTGCTTCGTAGAGGGCAATAACCGTAACTGTCCAGTTATTCATCGTTCTCCTTGGTTAAGGTATGTAAGCTGTACTTTCAGGAGGATTGGACTAGGCTATTATGTTAATGATCATTGCAGGTTCTTGACCTCGGCTGAGAGGGCTCTTGTCTCACAAAGACCAAGTGACATCTCTTGGCAGAATGAATTTGCTGCATCTAGCCATAGGCAGGGCCCCGATTCTTCTGCAAAATATTTTCCAAAATTCTGCGACCCAAAATGGAAAATTCTGCGACCCATATGGCAAAATTCTGTGACTCACATGGCAAAGCAGGAAACCCACCCAGAAAAACCACATGGCAAAGCAGGAAACCCACCCAGAAAAACCACATGGCAAAGCAGGAAACCCACCCAGAAAAACCACATGGCAAAGCAGGAAACCCACCCACAAAAACACATGGCAAAGTGTGTTTTTGCCATGTTACACACACATTACACACACAAACTGTAAAATGCAGAGCGCACAGCGGGACCCCCTCCCCCCCAAACTGTAAAATGCAGAGCACACAGCGGGACCCCCTCCCCCCAACTGTACAATGCAGAGCATGCAGCAGGACCCCCCAAACTGTAAAATGCAGAGCGCGCAGCGGCCCCCCAAGGAGAACCTACTTACCTTATGCTGGAGCGGCGTCGATCCCTCGAGCGACTGGAGAAGCGGCAGCTGGAGGTTGGGCTGGAGTCCTTCAGTGGCGGCAGCAGCAGCAGCAGCGGCGATCCCAGAGCGGCCAGAGAAGCAGCAGTTGGAGTCGGGTCCCTCGGCGGCAGCGGCGGTCTCAAGTGGATTCCGGACCATAAGTGACATGTGCTGATGTGACCTGCTTTATAAAGGCCGCGCAAGCCCCTGATTGGCTTGTGGCCTGAATAAAGCAGGTCCTGGATTGACTCACTGCCAAGGAAGGGAAATTCCGTGGGGATTTCCCCAGTTTCTGCGATAATCCTACCTAGGGCAGGATTCTGTGAAAATTCCGCGAATCGCAGAAGTGCAGAAGACTCGGGGCCCTGGCCATAGGTGTATAGAACCTCTTTATTGCTCTTTATTGCCTACATCTATGGAAAACAGATGCAGGGATTGAAAAGTATCTGTCCATCAACCTGAACCAAAAATTAACAATGGCTCTGTGTAGGCTATGGCTTGAGCAGATGCTAACGGCTGTCTTGGAAGGACATAGGAATCATGAACCCAGGGAATTTACTTGATTTGTATGTGTGGAACAGATATCATTGAAGAATAATATCATTAATAATATCATTCCCCAGTTTGATGAAATTGGAAAAATGCACTTATTACCTTGCAGAGTTGAAACTTGAGTCTTCTCTAACCATGAACGGTTGATTTGGCTGCTCTCTAGTAAAGATGGTAATATTATAATAAATCTTGCCACCTTTGCCTTGAAGGCAGAAGCAATTAGGAGGCAAGTTATGAATGTTTACCCTAGCCTTTTTTATCTTAGTTTTTATCTCATTTATTTGGTTTGTTGGATTGGAATGTGTGGGTATGTTATGAAGTGGTTTAACATGAGAGCATGGCACCTTTCACCTGGCATTCATTTCGTACCACTATCATGTTTTAAAGATATTGTAGACTTATAGGCCTTTGTCCGAAAGTTTTAGTTCAACTTTTTTTGATGCATGTTTTTATTTTAGTTTGTATTAGGCACTTCATGAATTTTGGATTTTTTATTTGAATTTTCCCTAATTTTATTAAGAGCCATGGTGAACATCAGTGTTCAATAAAGCTTACTTACTGAATTAAGATAATTGATTTATTCAGTACAAATTAAGCAGAAATGAACCATAGCTGTTGTAAACCGTTACTGGGTCAAATCAGGTACTGGAAGTTCAATGGGTTACCTGATTCCATAGCATAATCCTCATTTCGTTCTCTTTCTAACTCTTTAACTGCTCTTTCAATGTGTCCCTTTCTGCTACATCCTCCAAGTCACTTCCCTTCTCAGTTGGAGTTCCCCAGAACTCGGTCCTTGACCCTCTTTTCTCTTTACATGCTGCCCTTAGGCAAACTCATTGAAACCAGTATCACCCGTATGCTGATGACACTCAGTTCTATCTTTCCACTCATATTCTCCCCCACCCCACCCCACCCCACCCCATCCAGTCTTGCATAATTATCTCTCTGACATCTCTGATTGGATGTCTTACCATCAACGCAAGCTAAATATGTCCAAGATTGAATTGTCAACGCACCCCCCTCCAAAGAAGACGAGGACACAATATATGGGTTTGAACGGCCGCACTCTTTATTAATTATCCCAAAAAAGGGGGGAAGAGGTAACCCTCCCACTTCCCCCTTTAAACTGGGGTCCTTTCAATCTCTTATCCCTAACTGTTAACCTTCCCAACAGGAGGTTCCCCTATTGTGCCAGGCATTGTCCTGTTTGCCTGGTGCCCTCCTCTACCGTCTTCGGGTTAAGCCCTAGGGGAATCCTCCTGTGCCCTATCTTAACCAACTTTTCCAACTTACACCCTACCCCTACTACCGGTTTAACCGGGCGAGGGCGGGTTGTTCGCACCTATCCCCTCGCCCACCGAGGCGAGGGGTTTAAACAACAAGGAAGAGGACACCGTAACCTCCTGTTTGGTGCATGGTCCGCCCAGCAGGTTCGGCCGCTCGTCTCTCACCCTTGGGCTGGCCATGCAGTGGGCCGCACTGAGCGGCTATGTCTGGCCAATACCCATCTCTTAAGGAGATGTTGCTACCCTATGCTATCCTAACCGTTTCAACTTTTAACCGTTGGCCTGAACTCAGCCTACCGCCACCAGAACCGCCAGCTCTGCTTGGCTGGTTCGCCGCCAAAATTCAACTTGAGAGGATTTTATATAGGCTGCGTTTCAGGACCCCGAGATATATACTACATCCAGCATCCGATAGATGGACCCCATCGCTCCGATACAACTCATCCTTATCATGGCTAATCTCCGCATGAGAAATTGCGAACCCCCCTGTTCGCTGCAGCCAGTTACCAATTTCCGAGTTTGCCCTTTTTCTCGCCCGGTCCACTCTGCCCGGGTGGTGGGCATTAGCCCAGACTCTCCTTTGCAACATTTCTGACCAAATCAGAGTGCATCCCTGGAACCGATCCTGCACCTTTTGCAGATCTGCCTTCACCCTCTTTGTAAGCCAAAGCCCCGTAACCTTGGGCAGGTTATTTTCTCCCAAATGGATTACCATTATTACCGGTGTCGGGAATTTCTCTGCCGCCGCAGACAGCGCCGGGAGCAATTGCTCCCACAGCATACCGCGTCGGCCCAGCCAAATTATATTTGCCCTATCGCCTAGGCCCAGCTGAGTGCCCCATCCACTTCGGGCGGCCATCTTTCCAGCCCAATGGACGATGCTGTGGCCGACGATCCACACCACCTTCCGTCCCCGCGGGGGTTCCGCGTCTGGAAAAGAAATCATAGTTAGACGGTTGCTGACGGGTGCCCAAATGCCCCGACATTCTTGGCTCGGTGTCCCTTATATAAAAACGGTAAGCAGAAGACCGCCATCTCCCTATGTGTTGTATACGTTCTGCAGGTAGACCCATGCTCGCAGCCACCGATGCCGCCCCTATGCGAAAAGAATGCGCCGTGTAATAACCTGGGTCTAGGCCTGCTTCCTTCACGCACATGTTAAGGACTGCCCCAAACTGGTATCGCGTCAGCGGAGTCCCATCCTTGTGGAGGAACAACGGGCCCTCCGCTTTCGGGCGGGATGTTAGATACTGTTTTATCGCTTCGACGGGGCATGTAAGGGTGTCGCCCGAAGGGCACAGCCTCACGACCTTGCCTCTTGCCCTTTGATCCGTCTTTGATTTCCTCAGATGTAACAAGAGGGTGTTACCTTGCCAACCCACATCATGGATCTGCAGCGCCGCACCCGACCTATCTTTCCTGGATTGGGGGACGATCTCGCCGATCCTGAAGGCCCCAAATAGCGCCACGCGGAATGCGGCCCTAAAAAGAACTGCCTCACTGTCCGAGTGACATACGGTATGTAATGCCTGGCAGATCTTTGTGAGGAGCTGAGGGGTAATGGGGGCCCTCGTGTCCGGTGTCCGCGGGGCGCTACGGGCCCAACTCTCCCTAAGACGGCTCATAAAAAAGCCGTTATCGGGAGATGGGTGGCCCGCTAGACGGCTCATAAAAGAGATGGCAGCTATTTTTCCCCCGATCGTACCCGGCGCCAAGCCCCGTTGCCTCAGTTGGAGGGCAAATTGAAGCATCTGGCCCTCAGGGATGGGGAATCCTAGTTCCCAACCTTTCCCTGACCTGTATTCCTGGAACTCTCCAAAAGCCGTTTCGTACGCCCGCCTGGTTCTGAGCGCGAGGGATCCCTGCACTGCCTGATTTAGTTCTAGAATCCAAGGTTCCACATGTCCCTCGGTAGCGGCTCTGGGTTCTCCATGGCGTCTGGTGCGAGTTGGCGAAAACGGTCTGTCTGAAATCGAGAAAGGGCATCGGCTATGCCATTATCAATTCCGGGCACGTGCTTGGCCACGAACAAAATGTTTGCCCGCAAGCATTTGAGTACAAAATGCCGGACCAGCCGCATGACCCTTTCCGATTTCGACGACAGCTTATTGATGACGTGAACGACCGCCATATTGTCACACCAGAAGAGAACCCGCCTGTTGGAAAATTCCGCCTCCCATAACTCTACTGCCACCACTATGGGGAAGAACTCCAGGAATGTTAGGTCACGGGTTAATCCCTGTTCTTCCCACTCCACGGGCCAGGGGGCAGCACACCACTTTCGCCTGAAGTACACCCCAAACCCGTGGCCGCCTGCCGCGTCAGATTGTATTTGAAGCTCCGACTCCAAAAGGAGTCGTTGCCGCCAAAAGCTCACCCCATTGTAGCCCTGGAGGAAAGCCTCCCAGGTTGCCAAATCATCCCGCATCACCCTTGTCACACGGACATGATGATGCGGGGGACGGTCGCTCCCTATAAGGGCATACAATCGGGACATGAAGGCTCTCCCTGGTGCGATGACTCGGCAGGCAAAATTAAGGCTACCCATGAGGGACTGCAGCTGCCTGATCGTTATTTTGGTGGCTGCCCTGGTTGTCGCTATCAATTCCTTGAGGGTTTGGAGCTTGTCGGCTGGCAATCTAGATAGAGAGCTCACGGTGTCGAGCTCTATGCCCAGATATGTCAACTTGGTCGTTGGGCCTTCAGTTTTTTCGGGGGCCAACGGTACCCCCAGTTCCGCGGCCACTCTCTGGAACGCGCGCATCCCTAATGCACATTCAGTTGTCCCCGCCCTACCCGCGAAGAGGAAATCATCCAGATAGTGCGTCATCAGTCTCCGCCCTGCGCGCTGGCGCGCAATCCATTCCAAAATGGTGCTGAACTTTTCGAAGGCTGCGCACGAGATGGAGCATCCCATGGGCATAGCCTTGTCAAAGTAAAATTGTCCCTGGAACTGCATGCCGAGGAGCTCAAAGTCCTCGGGATGCACTGGCAGGAGACGGAACGCCGACTTGATGTCGCATTTCGCGAGAAGGGCACCCTTGCCGCAGGAACGCACCATTTCGACTGCAGAGTCAAATGATGCATACCTTACTGAGCAAAGTTCCGGGGGGATTGCATCATTCACCGACTCCCCTTTAGGGTGGGACAAGTGGTGAATCATGCGATATTCCCCCGGGGCCTTTTTTGGCACTAAGCCCAGGGGGGATATCCGGAGTGTGGGAATAGGCAATTCTTCGAAGGGGCCTTGAATCCTACCTTCCTTTACCTCTTTATCAATCTTTTGTTGAACTAATTGTTCGTTACCAGTCACCGATTTCAAATTTTTTGCCCCGAGATGATAGCGGGGGCCTTGGGTGGGGATCCTGAAGCCACTCCTAAAACCCTCTACAACGTACTCGGCGGTTTCGCGGTCAGGGTAATCCCGGGTCGCCAACCATAGTGCCTCATGCCGAACCGGAGTTGGCGCCCTTCCCCACCGGTTGACTGGCACTTCCTTGGCTGGCGGTGGCCTGCCTGTTACCCCCTCGCCCCCTGCTCCTGGCTCCATACTGTCTGAATCTGTTACACGTTGATGCGGCATGGTCACCTGCACATTGGGTGCATACGTGTTTGAATTTACACTGGGTCCGAAAACACCTGCCCCCATCATTGAAATCCCAACACGTAGGCCCCCCTGAAGGCTGCCGTGGTCTGTTTTTCTGTCCACCTTCGCCTTGCTGTGTGCCCCCCATACGCGAGAGGACGTGGCCGCTATCTGATCGGGGGGCATACCTGGAGCAGCTGATACACTCCAGCCAGATATCGTGAGCATGAAGATCCCAACGAAGTCTCGGGTTGTTGGCCGCCCTACGCCGGAAGGATTCATCGTAGCGCAGCCAAGCGCCCGGTCCTCCCGTATCAAACGCTCGGCGAACAATGTCCGAGTATTTGATCATCTCCAGCCCTCGCTCTGGGAACCTCGCCAGCGTCACCCCCATATAAATAGTATAAGCAGCTGTCCAGTTGGACCAGGTGCGTTCGGCCTTTGGCCTTTTAAACTTCTCTTTTTCTTTCCTCTCTTCCCTATCATTCGGATCTGGTATAGGGTCGCTGAAGAGGAGGGCGAATATGTCAATGTATTCGCCACTCCATATTTTCTCTTTGGTAGCTTGGAGCAAATGCTCCCCTAGTGGGGCAGACACGTCCGCGTGCCCCCCCGACAGGGGGGGGGCCTCTTCCCGATGGCCACAGCATCGTGCAGTCTGTTGCGGACAGCACTGACCCGCCCCCCACACTCGGGCCGCTGATTTGTAGCCTAGATTCGGGCAGTGCCCACAAACCACGGCTTGGCATCGTGATGCCCTCCCCCCAGCTTGCCCACTCAATTCAGGGCAAGTTGAGTGGTGACTCCTACCGAGTTCATGGTGGACACCTGGCCCCACCGGGGAGCCCTCCCCTTGGCCTCTAAAGGGCCCTGCCCCCCAATGATCCTCCTCCTCTTCGTCCCACCAGCCATCCCCCCCTTGCTCACCTTCAACGGGTTCGGGTCCGCATCGGGGGCCTGGGCCACCCATGTGGCTCGTTGGTCCCCTCTGTCTGCGCTGTGCCGCCTCCATGCTTTCTGACAAAACCCGCATTCCTTCCTGTAGTGCCTCAAATTGAGCTTGATAGTCGGGGGGGCCTTCTTCCCTTCGCCTGCTCGGTCCCGGTTCCTCGTCCCTGAAACGAGAAGGCAGAGCCCGACGCCGCCCGCCTCCCGTGCGGCGTGGGCCCTCCTCGTAGCCTGGGGGCAGGCCACCTGTCCCTTCTTCCCTCGGGACCGGTTGCCCGGTTTCCCTTTCTTCGCCACCATGTTGCCCCGGGGGCTCACTGCGACCCCCTTCCAATTCCTCTATGCGGGCCTGATATCCTTCCAACTGGGCCTGCATGGCCCTGAGGACTGCGTCCTGCGAGGCCCCGCCTTGCTGCTGTTTTTTGGGGTTAGCCTTTTTGGGGGGAGGCTTACTTACCTTCTTTGCTTGGGCCTTCTTCTGGCCCTTGCGGTGGGGGGGCATTTTTGCACCTTGCTGCTCCCAATGCCGCTGCTGAGTCACCCACTGGGGCACTAAGCAGATCCCTCTGGGCTGTCCTGTAGTGATCCCTTATGCTATGGGGAGAGTTTTCTTTACTTCCTGTTTTATCCTGAAGGGGGGGGAGGGGAAGGGGTCTTACTCCCTTTGCTGCCCTGGGGGGGGGGACCACCCACAGACGCCGGGTTTCAGTCCACTATGGGAGGAGAGGGGGGGCAGCCCACCCAAGTCCCCCGACCCCACAAGTTTAAATCTAGTATAGGCCTGCTTGGGCCTACCAGTGCCCACCAGGGCCAGCTGCCTCCTCGGTGCAGGCCCGCAGGAGGAGGGGGCTACTTTTTGGCCAACCTATGGCCCCTTGTGCCAACCGGTGGGGGGGGTAGGGTAGGTGATCCCACCTGCCTGGTCCCAACCCTGTTCCCCCACCGATCGGCAAACACGTAATGCTTTAGGAGAGGGGGGGAAACCCCAGTGCACCAGGGGGATCCCCCAACCAAAAAACCCCTGACCCCTTTCCCCACTCTGTGGGAAGAAAACCTGTATGCCGGGTGTTAGGGGGGGGAAATCCGGCCCCTTTCCACCCCCCTCTGGCTGCCTCTCAAGGTCTCCCGCCTCAGGAAGAGGCCCCTCTGCCTGCTTGGGGGGGGGGGCCACGGCAATCCTACCCGCCCTGCCCCGTTCCCCACCAACCATGGTGGTGCGCTTTTATGGTGCCGCAGGAGGGGAGGGGGGGAGGAGAGAGAAACCCCAGGGTGGCACTGGGCGAATCCCCAACCCACCCCGACCCGTTCCCCACTCCGTGGGGCAACAAAACCTGTAGGCCAGAGGGAGGGGGGAGGCAATCCAGCCCCGCTCAAACCCTTGCCACCTCTCACGGCAGCCACGTGCTTCCCGCTTCGGGGAACTGGCTCCTCTGCCAGCCGTGGGGGGGGGGGAGCTTCCACTCCCACCCCGCTCACCCTTAGTCCGTGTGCTTTGAGGGGAGCGGCCTGGTAAATGGCGCTGCCTCGAAGCACGTCCTGTCTCCCCGCTCCTGCCTGGCCGAATGAGGCAGCAGAGCGGGGATTTCTAAGATGGCGCCCGGGACTTCCGACTCTCGCGAGAGTCCCTGGCGCGCTCCTCACATGGTTGCCAGGGGCAACCAAGGCCTAACTCCCCGCCCCACCCTGCAGCGGCCGCTCCTTTCTCGCCTCCTTTGGCTGGGAGGGGAAAGGGGCGCCGCCAAACCCCCGCCGCAGCGATCGCGGAGGGGACTTCCTCATCTTCTCCAAAAAAAAATTCTCCTTCCCTCTTAATTTTCAGTGAAGGAATTTCCATCCAGTCCGTTCCTCAGGCACATAGTCTAGGATTCATCTTTGACTCCTGCCTCTCCCTTGCTTCTTAGAACCAATCTGTTGTTAAGTCCTGTTGCTTATCCCAGCACATCATTGCTAAAATGTGACACTTTCTTACTGTTTGCACTGCCAAGACCCTAGTCTGTTTTAGTCATTTCTTGCTTTGACTTTTGCAATCTCCTCCTTACTGGTCTTCCCCACTCTTGACTTGCCCCTTTCACTTCTGTTCAAAACTCCATTGTTGGCAGCCATCCACCACCACCTTGCCCACTACCTGGATCATATTCAGTCCCTCCTCTCCACCCTCCCTGGCTTCATCTACCTGAATGCATTCAGCACAAGTTCCTTGCCTTTACCTTCAGGGCCTTTCCCACCGCCCCAATCTCTCTGCACTTGCTTCGCACTACATTCCTGCCTGGGAGTTCCTCTCTTCCTCAGCCATTGCCCTCTCCTGTTCATCAAAACGTATTTTCCCCTTCTGCCATGCTGCCCTCTATGCCTGGAACTCTCTTCCTAAATAATGCATTCACTCTGCTCCCTCCCAACCCTCAAATCCCTCTCCTTCCATCAGGCTTTTCCTGCTTACTGATTTACTTAGGGTCCTCTTCTCTCCTGTAACTAAGCTAAGTACCTACACCCAAAAATTCTTCTGTGTCCCCCTTGGTTCCCTTCTCCTCTGTCTCCCCTCTATTGTCTCTCCTAGGTTGTATGCCATAATGATTGTACAATGCCAGGTACATTGCTGGTACTATATAAATAATGAATAACAATGCTAATACCAAGATGAGTACAAAATACTGGCTATTACTGTTACCAAGCTCCAGATTTACTGACTTTCTGTTTTACTTTTTATTGTGTTATCAACCCATTCCAACTTACCTTGTTACCATTTTAGCATCTTTGTGATATGGAACAAGCAGTAGATGAACAGAAATGAACAGGAAAATGGTAAATCAGTCACTGCTAAAAAGGCACAGAATGGAATAATGGTATCTTTGTTATGAGGGGCGGGGGGAGTAATTCAGTAATAATAATTGGATAATTCAGGTAACTTGTGGGGCACTAAATAGCTACTGTTCAGCATCTGATCCAGCAAAAATGATTCCGGTACCACAATAAAAATGGGTATGTCTGTTTTTGTAGATCCCTGTTTTAGCTCTAGCTGCAAATATAGAATTTGCAGAACCTGGTAGTGGTTTCTAGTACCTATGCTCTTTGTTTGCCAGAGGTGCAAACTACAGTCTAAATTAAACTATCTGAGATATGTGTGTTCATGAGAGGGAGAGGCCCATGTGAAGGATGTGGCATGTATGCACATGGTGAGTGGGAGTGCGTGCGCACTCCTGCCTAACATGCATCCCCTACTCATCCCCAGGCACGGAGCACCTGTGGAAAATGGAAGTTGCTCCATGCATGGTGATGGGTGGGGAGTGCGTGGGGATGTGTGTGCGCCTGTATGCATGCCCCGCTCACCCATCGCACATGCACTGGCGCGGCTACAGACCTCCCCACTCTGCCAGGGGTCATGTAAAAAAGGCCTATGCTGCTGTCATCAATTGCAGATATTCTAAGTGTACATATGCTTTTCTTTCTTGATTCTCTGAAGCCCTATTTATCCAGTGGCAATGGCATATGCTTAATCAGAAATACTTATTCATCCATTTGTCTCTTTGCAAACAACAACAGTTTACAGTTTCCATATAAATGTGCTGAAGTAAACAAAAACATGTTTGTGTCTGTGCCAAATTGACTTCAGTTACTTGAAATATAAAATAAAAGACAGCAGTTTTCTTGCTGTACCTCATCTTTTTTTATGGTTCTATTTGACCTGCAAATTAAAATCACAAAGGCATATAATCTGAACTTCACAGTGGATGTGACTTACTCTAAGCTGTCTCTTTTCAGTTGTCTTAAAGACACAAATAAGGGTCCTTCTTTCTTTCTGCATACAGTTGCCTTTAATTAGCATGTTCAAACAAAATCTGATACGCAGAAGTGCCATGCCTTGTAGGTATAACATATTTTGAGAAATGTTTAATTATCTCTCTTCGATAAGGTGTGTCTTCAATAATTCATAGGAATTAAATTTTAAGTGCTTGATTAAGTAGCTTAATGACCCAGATCAAACATGCTGAAAAGCATTTTGGTACAGAAACAAACATTTACTTTTATTTTAAATAAGTTCTTCACATAAATCTCTCAATCAGATAGATAGATATAGATAGATAGATAGATAGATAGATAGATAGATAGATAGATAGATAGATAGATCATAGCATTACCTTATATATGCACTGGGTTATTTTTTATGTATGTATTTATTTCTTTTTAAGAGCCATCTTAATTATAATCTATTGTAGTCAAATAACTTGTTCATGGCAGTTTGTATGCACACAAATTTTCATTGCTTACAGAAGCAGAAATCATGCATTTAGGTGCTCACTGCTTCCGAAGATAGCAGTAAATAAAACACCTGATCCCAGTCTGCTCCCAGCACACTTATGAGAGCTGTGAGAAGTTCAGCAGTAGTGAGAAAGAATAAACAAGAAACTAATGAAAACTTCCTTCCAGTTTTATGCTCTGAATTCACAGCCCTTGAAATTTTCTGTATGCTTGGGACTCAAACTACTAAGACATCAAAATGGTTTTTATGCAAACCTGCAGATTTTCATGGTTTTCTATTTGAAACCTTACAGCATCCCAATTTTAGCAAAATTCAGTTATGAATCACTGAGAACTCACCCAGGATTCACTGAAAGGTTTGCCAATATCCGTAAATCTTCTAAAGAACCTTGTGTGAGTTTTTGGTAGATAATAAAATTAGTCGGGTATGGCACCTCTGTTATCCCTGGAATCATATGCATTACCATTTATATCCCTTATTCAGGAAAACATCCTTATTCTGGACATCAATTTAGCTTGTGCCTGTCAGACTTCCTGAACAGGGTTTATGGACATGCACAAGACAAGTGCTTGTCTGAATTGAGATTTAAATGTATAGGAAGTATGAACATCTACACATGCAATAAAGGAGTTAAGTGGGTCTATCTAAAGGCTGTCTCTCAGGAGAAGAGAGCCAGTGCACCCAAATAAAAAAACAGGTTATTATCTTCAAGATGCTGTACCAGTTCAGCACTTTGAGTATTGGCCTGATGCTCTGAACTGGAGGTGAGCCGTAGTAGATAGAAAAGCAATACACTTGTATGGTTCTAAAGAGCCATCAGGAGATGTACCAAGAACGACACGGGCAATTGGAGCAGTTGTGTTAACTTCCCTCCGTTCTGGGGGGGACCAAGGGTCCAAACTAACAATTCCCCCTGTTGGGAACCTTTTAACCTGTTAAAACAGTTCCCACAATTATAGGATGGGCCACCCCTGAACCGCAGCCTACCTGGCTCAATATGTTGGCCCACAACATGTAAAAACACCAGCCGCTGGAAGATCTATGACCAAGGTAGTCTGTTGGAGTCTCTTAAGACACTGGTACCTAGAACCCCAGTTCAGCAAGACCCTCTTCCCCTTCATACACAATGAGATGGTGGGGATGGAGCGTTCTGGGTGACGGAGGGGGCAACGAATGGGGGGGGGAGTGGAAGGAAACAGGAAGAAGAGGAAAAACATAATACAGTACAGACCGGGGTATTTAAACAATAAACTACTAAACTATAAAAATCCATGAAATACAAGGGGACAATATCTGAGGGAGTAACATACTATAAGGATACCTGAGGGGCGGGGGAAATCAATACATACAAGAAAAACAACAAACATTATGTACATAGGAACAGCTGTCACTGTATTCAAAGCCCGATAGTCTACAATAATCCGGTAAGTCGCCCCATCTGCTTTAATAACTGGTCAGATGGGGGAGTTACAGACAGACTGCATCTTTACAATGACTCCCTGCCCTAGTAGGCTATCTGTTGTGACTTGAATTCCCTCCTCAGCCTCTGTTGAATACTTGTATTGCTTTTGCGGGGGGGGGGGGGAATCTTTCCCCTCAATGAGCACCTCCTCCTCTGCCTTCCCACATTCTGTCTTGTCTTTAATCCACACCCGGGGAAATTCCTGGGTCCATGGATCATCGGTCAAGGGGAGAATGGAAACAGGTGCCTTAAGGGTTGTGCAGCGGTGTATGGCAGAAACCTCAGAAGGACCCCCTGTGACTTGCCACAGTACCCCATTAGCTAGGTCTACTGTTAGCTGGGACTCCTTCAAAAATGGAGTTCCAATGATCCCTTTTTCTTTGCCCTTGTGGACACAACTTTCCATGGTTCCCCTTAGCTTGCCTAATTCAAAGGGAACCTTTTCCATACTGGGGCTTCCTGAGTTTCCCCACCATAACTGCTGATTGCTACAGTTTTACCATAGGGTTCCCCTGCGTTGACCCAGTCTGAGTCCAATATGTTCATGGAGGCCCCTGTGTCTACCAAAAGCTGGGCCAGAGTTCCCGGATTCCCAATGCTGACTTTTACATTGGGTCTCCCCCATCTATCGGGGTGTAGTTTTGAAACTACCTCAGGGGATCCTTGGGAATCGGGCAGCCCTAGCAGATAGCGTGGACCTCCTGCAACACTTGCTCCTGCTCTGGGGTCCTATTTCTATTGTCTGGGTCCTCAGACCCCATGGCTGCTACTGCCTGGGAGGGAGCTTGACTAAACCCCTGCCCTCGCTGTTTCCTTAACTCAGCTGCGGCGCTTATTAAGGCTTGCAGGGGCTGGAAATGGAACTGCCTCATATCTACCCCATATGATTTAAATTCTCCCCATACATATGCCCAAAGAGTATTCCTGGGCTCTCAGTTGGGGTTGGTTCTGGGGGGGAAATTGTTACCATAATTTCCCTGGGACCCTTTCTGTGGGTAGGAGTTGGGTGGAGGGTTCATGGTTGGCAGAGGGGAAGCTGAGGAGTGGGGCCGCTATTCATAAACGTAACTGCCTGGACCAGCTCTAGCTGCTGCTTGCGAGCAGTCCGTTTGCTTCCCCCCATCCCCCTCATCAGGTCTGCCACTTGCTGGATACCTGCAGATAGCTCATCCCAGGTAACCTGTGCCATATCCATTCTCCCCATTGCCATTTTGACCGGGGTGGCAAGTCCTGCATATATGGCCTCTATGAAATCCCTAGAGTCGTACTTCATGACTCGCCTCCCGTCCCTTTGTCCTGGAACCACCACCTCCGCTAAGGCCCCCAATAGCTTCTTACGCACCACAGAAGCCTCCAACTGCTCCCCAGGAGTCTGTGTCTCCAGGAAAAACAGCCTCTGCGGGCTCTGTCCCGGGAGCATGGCTCGCAGTACCGCCTTCATCCATTCGCCACAGTTGGCACAGTGGATGTCAGCCATACTGAGCCCCGCTTCCAGGACACGTGCATCGACAGGCGACGCACTCGCCCGAGCTAATTGTGTCCGATCTACCCCATCTGCAGTGGGATAGATCTGCCACACTCTTGTCATACAAGAAATGGCAGTTTCTTGATTCAATGGGCCCACCTGCTCAGCAATAGCTTTTTCCTGAGTGGGGGTCCACCTAACTGTTTCTCTAATTTCTTTGTGGGTCGCCCTCCCTCCTGCTCCGATACGATCCATGTCTCGGCTTACAATCAGGGCCACTGGCTCCGATGCTTGCCAAGAGGGATTATACGGAGCTTCAGGAATGGCGTCCCTAGGCAGATTGGGCTCTTCCCTAAGGAACATGGACCCCACCCCAGAAAGATCCTTGGCTCGCATGGCGGCTATTAAACCTTTGTGCAAGTCGAGTTCTCCCTGCAGCTTCTCTATTGCTGCTTCACAGGCATTGTGGCTCACTGCAACTTTAGCAGTCTGGGTTTGCTCTGCCAGGAAGCGAGCTGCTGACTGGGCTTGCCCTAGCTGTTCCCGTGATCCCTTTAACTCCTCCTCTGCCCGCTCTTCCCTGGCCAGTGAACCAGTGTATTTCTCCTGAGCTTTCCTCAGGAAGGAGGTTAAGTTCCATTTCTCGGCTACCAGCTCGCTCTTGTCTCTCTCCAGCTCCTTACACCAAGCCTCCCATTTCTACGCCCTCTTTCCTTCTTTCCCAGCTCTTTCCCCCTCTGCTTCATATTTCTGCCTAGCTTCCCTAAGCAGATCCCACAAGTCCCCACATGCACGCCACAGTGCCCAGGCTGCACAAGCATCCCTCTTACTACCTTTGGGTTTAAACCTCTGGCAGTAACCATCATATGCCCTACTAACTGATGTCACTGGGTCCTCGGTTTTAAAGCACCACGGCTTCCATGGGCATTCCTAGGGATGGGCAAACGCGGTTCAGAAGTTCGGAGTTCGACCCGAACTCGAACTGTTCGGATGAACGAAGACGAACACAAACGCGAACAAACCGAACGGCGAAATGGTAGAACAGTTCGGTAAGTTCAGATTGCATTCGAAAAGGTTCACTGGAAGGTCAAACATGACAGGGAGATGTAGTCACTGAGGAGCAGACTTCCAGGCACCAGAGGTGGAGAGAGGCTTGCAAAAAACTAAACTACTTATCTGCTCCCCCCCTTCCCAACACCTTCTGAGCTAGTCACTGTTCCTGAACAGCAGGCGTTGAGTAGGATTTTTAGATTGCTTTAAGTTTCATTTCAGTTTTGTAATGAAATGAAACTTAAACCATAAACTGAAACCTTGTGTTATGCA
>QEPC01008358.1:113515-152259 GCA_003113815.1 Sphenodon punctatus | reverse complement strand
AAAAAAACAAATAAGAAACAAAAGAAAACCATATAAAACCCAATAAAAGACCAAAAAACAATATAAAAAACAAAAAAAACATCCATAACAACATTTCCCGAATGGCTGAATGGCCGAACCAAACGGCCTAACGGCTTCCCTGTTCAGACGACCAAACCGAACAGCCGAATCTGAACTCAGCGAACAAACTGAACGAACGAACCGAACGAACGAACTGAACGCATCCGAACCGAATGGCCGAACCGAACGAACAAAATGAACGCAACCGAACAGCTGAACCCAAACAGTGATCTGTTCACCCATCCCTAGGCATTCCCCCTTTTCCGCTGCCCATTTCTCTAATCTGGGTGCCGCGGGCTCCTGGTGCAACATGCCCTCTACCTCCCAGATATTAATTGCTTTCCCCAGCTCGTGCTAGTGTATCCCTCCTGTATCACCTCTACATTCCAGTAATACACCCCTCGGGCGGTGGACACAGTCCCACCCCAACACAGTTTTATCAGTCGGGGGACCCACAGTAGGATCTCCAGATACAAGGTGGTCCAGGCCATTCCCAAACCAATATGTTCAAATGTCTCCCTACCCGATATTACAGGCAAGAGACCCCAGTATTCCCAGGGCTGTGCTGGCAGCTGCACCTGTGCCTCCTGAGACCACAACTGTCCCAACATTTTTCCAATTTGCTCCACACGTGCCACTGCACGTTCGAGACTGTCACAATTAAACTGGACCTAAGTCCGCTTTTCCAATATGCTCCACACATGCCACTGCACATTCAAGACTCTTTAAACTGGACCTCAGTCCACTTTTTCTACACACAGATCCCAGGGCTGCCTTTGCAACCCCAGGATTCACAACCCACTGCCCCAGTACAATTCCTCCCCCAAAGACCCAGACCCCAAATCCTTATATCCACAGGTCCAGAGAGGAGAAAGGCGATAGAACACAGAAAAGAGATAGAAATATGGTGGTTTTGGCTGACTGTAGCTACGTATGCCTCCGTGGACAATCCTGCATGGATTACCACATGCTTGCCCATGTTCTCCACCAATCTGTTAACAGGAGACCCCCCAGCCACTCGTGACCTCTCAGGGTGATGCACCCCAATAATCACCGTTCCTTAAACTTCAGGGGGAATTGGCTTAAAGACTTAAACTGGGGTCTCCACATGTTCAAAGGATCAAGCTGAGGACAGTATGCACTACTGTCAGGTTATGGACCCTCCCCAAATAGAAAGAGAGAGAGAGAGATAGGTATCCAAAAACAAGTTTATTGGTATCTAAAACAGAGAAACACAGCCCCGGTCTGGCTGGTGGGATTTAACAAGGGAAAAACACAAGCGGTTTGCGGGGATTGTAGGAGAAGAGGGGGGGTGGTGTTCCGGTGTTGGCTCAGTGAGGGGGAGCAAGAGAACGCAACAGGGAGAGAGAAAGAGACAGGGAGAAAGAGGGCTTCCCGGGTTGGCTGGGAAAGTCTGGACCTGTGGTTACCTTTCCTTGCCTGTTGAGATGGGACCGGCGACCCACGGATCCAGCGGAGTTCAGGGGATGGAGGAGGAAAGCAAAAGGACAGACCAGAGTCTGGAAGAAATCTTAACGCAGACACACACAGAGTGATCTCCACGTATCTGGGTCCCAAGACTTCTCAAAAGATTAGGGAAAAAACAGGGGCAGTTAAAGGTTGCAGACAAAGGAGTTTTGGGAGGCTACGAAGGGTCATTTGGGGTGTACAATGGGCTAACGAGGGAAGATTATTTCCATGACAAAAAGATGGACAAGATATCTTTGACACAGGAGGAAACTATAAACAAAAGACACAGGGAGAGGAGGTAGGGCTAACTACGGTCCTTTAGGGTACAATGGGTGTGTGTCTGGTTTCTCTTGGGAAATGCAAAGATAGGATGCTGCTGCACTGAGTCCTAACTACCAGTCCTTTGTTATAACAGGGTGAGTCTCTATCCTTAATGACTCCATTCTTTATTCAGAGGACTCTCCCTTCTAGTCTGTTTCTTAACCTTAGGTTGGTATTTTTCCATGAGTGGTCCCTTTTTGCTAGGAGTTAGGGTGTCTGGGCCTGATTCTTATTTCCCATGTTCTCCCCCCCCCCTTCATCCAGTGTGGGGTTTGTACCCCAAGCCTTCTTGCCCTTGGTTACCCCTGTGGGTTTTGCTGACCCCCGGGTCCAAGACAGTTGGCTATCACAAGGGGGGGGGTACCTCTGTTCTGGTGGAGACCAGGGGTCCAAGCTAACAGTGGGGAGTAGGTTTTGAAGCTGGAGAAGGAGTTCAACCAAATAGCCATATATATATATATATAGACACACACACACACACACACACACACACACACTGCAGTTGATGTAGTAATTTCTAAGTGCACCCATGGAAAAGAATTCACACCCGCCACCAGCACACACCCATCCCCCCACCGTCTGTGCAAAAAGGGTCAAAGATGAGGGTCTCCACTCCCTCGCCCTTACCCACCAACATCACCTCCATCTTGTTGGGATTCAGTTTCAGATGGCTCATCCTCATCCGGTCCCCCACTGCAGCCAAGTACCATAAACACCGAGACTGCCGTGCCTGGGTCAGATGAAAATGAGAGGTAGAGTTAGGTGTCATCAGCATATTGATGACATGGAACCTCAAACCCTCTCACAATCTTGCCCAAAGGCTGCAGGTACACATTGAACAGGAGAGGGGACAAAATGGATCCCTGCTGGATTCCAGATGTAAGGGTCCAAGGGAAAGATGTATAATTCCCCAGTACCACATGCTGAGATCTCCCAGCCAGGAACGAGCAGAACCATTCAAGAACAGTCCCGTCCACCCCTGCACAGTCCCTCAGACGAGTCACCAGCATGTCGTGGTCAACTGTGTCAAAAGCTGCTGAAAAATCTAACAAAACTAGAAGAGTGGACCAACCTTGGTCCAAATCTCAGCGCAGATCATCGGACGAGGCCACAAGTGCAGTCTCAGGCCATAACCTGGGCGAAAACCAGACTGCAAGCGGTCAAGGAAACTGATGTGGTCCAGATGCCCCTGCAGCTGCTAGGCCACGCCCATTCAATAACCTTCCCTAAAAAGGGTTGATTTATAGTTTCATATTCATGTTATGCTTGGTGCATGATTCCAACATGTAACCCTTACCCTCCCCTGAGTATCTGGCAGTAAGCATGGGTAGGTGTATGCATGTATCACCCTTGGCTAATTTAATGAGGTCCGTAATTGTGACTAAGCCTGGGCCTCCACAGCTTCACTACACCTCTGGCTATGTCTTCAGAAAAGGAAAACACTGGATCGCAGGAGCAATCCGAAGCATTTGAGAGTCATGCTGGCAGCAGAATGAACTAAAAGAATGATCTGGGGCATGCTGAGTGACTTAAGCAAATAGAGAAGCAAGTGAGAGTCTGGTTTAGTTATGTTAATAAAGGTCTTTGTAAAGCTATAGCCACATTCTAATGCAGTACTGGATAAAGCTGGTACTGAGTTAATTTTTGGGGTGCCTTCCTCTGCATCAAATTTCAATGTTCATATAATCTCTGTATGGTGTATGGTTCTCTTGGCCCTGTCATCAAGAAGGAGCAAAATTAGTAAGGTGTGCTTCTGGCAGTAAGGGCTAGACTGCTCTCAAATGTTTACTCCAGGGAAGAAAGAAAAAAAGAAAAGAGAAAAAACAAACAGGTATTTATTTATTTATATTTATAACAACATTTCTATACTGCCCCCTCCTGGCCAATGGCATCCTGGGGCGGTGTACATCATATAATAATATAAAAAACAAACAAACACAGAATAAAATCACATTAAATATCCCCCCAAAAGAGGTCCAGGAAAACCCCATAAAAACAAAACAAAAAAACCCACCCACTACCTGTCCCCTACACCAAATCCCTGGCGAAATAGCCAGGTCTTACATTTTCTGCAGAAGAAAGGGAGACCCAGAGAGAGGTGAATCTCCACCAGGAGGTAATTCCATAGCTGCGGTGTGACCACCGAGAACGCCCACTTGGACGTGTCCACCTGGGAGACCTCCAAGTAGGCATCCCCGGCCGACCACAGAGGCCAGTCCAGGACACGAGGGGTGAGGCGGTCCCACAGGTAAGTGGGGCCCAAGTCATATAGGGCTTTAAAGGTAATACCCAACACCTTGAATCAGACCTGGAAGACTATAGGCAGCCAGTGCAGAGAACTGAGCACCGCTGTTAAGTGCTCTCAATGACCTGTCCCCATAAGGAGACGTGCCATCACATTCTGCACCAGCTGCACCCTCTGGGTAGACCCATGTAGAGCGTGTTGCAATAGTCCAGTTGCAAGGTGATGAATGCAGTTAAGGAGTTAGTACCCTTTAAGGACAGCTGCCCTGAGCCTCAGGGAAGGGAGGCATATAAATCAAAATAAATAAATATGGGAATACAAATGACCCTGCACAGTGGATAATTGATAGTAATGCTAATGTTGCCTTCTGCTCACTGTGTTTTAAGAAAGAAAATAGAGAACCCGGCTAGGGGGACCTAGTGGTGGTGTAGTGAAGTGATGGGAACAGAGGTACAATCATCAGAGCCACAAGAGGGGCACTTCTGAGGGGTGGACTGGAACTTTTACAGCAGGATGGAATCCTTAAGCATATGGTGAGAAAAGATTTATGCCTGAATGTGGTGTTGAGAGAATCATGGTGACTTCTGTGCTACCATCCAAGTCCATTCCTCCTCCCAAAGGTATCACATTCTAGGTGAGTCCATAGACTGTCATAGTCTAATGCCAGCACTGGTGTCAATAGCAGCAGGCATCTATCGAGCAAAGAGGCCAAGCAGATCTTGTAACATAGGTCTTAAAGTAAGGTGAACAGAGTTTTAACATTTCTAAGTGGGATACCCCTGTGCTCCACTATCCTAATTTGCATAATAGTGCATAGATATCTGCATTCTTATTCTCATGGGCTGTTACACTTCCTTCCTTCCTTCTCAAAGATTTTCCACTTGCTTCTTAAACACTTAAAAATCATCTTATGAAACCACCAAACAGATTAACTGACCTGAGTACAATCTAGGGATGCCTCAAAAATTTTAATCAACTTTTGCTAATAACTCAAGGGAATTTAAGATCATCACATTTCACAGTTTTGACCATCATTATATTCAGGCAAGAATAAATTTATTTGAAAATGAGGGCTGCAAAAAATATGGCAATAATTCATTAGCCAACTCTAAAAGACTGCTTAACTACTTATCAGTTGTCATGAGGGTGGGAAGAGGTGAAACAGGGATGACTTGTGCTCCCAGGTGAACAGCTGTTTGGCAGGGAGCAGGTACTTCTTTCTCCTTGTACTTTGCAGGTACCTCCCAAAGGCTTGTAATGGAGACAGGCTCCTTCTTTCCAGTGATGTAGTCATCAATTTTATAAGGCAAGAGGATGAATTCTGTGGGGTACTCATTCCCCCCAGCCCTCATTTGCAAAACAGCAATGATGAAACTTCATGTATTAGTACTGCATCAAGTCCCTCATGCATACACATGCACATTCCCACACTCCTCCATCCATCCCACCACAACCATGCCTCTATTCATCCACTCAAGCTACACAAATACTACCCACCTGCACACACATGCATATGGCCGCAGCCAATAGAAATCCTCACAACCACACCCCTGCCCTCTCCACAACATGACACCTGCGAATATACCAATCACAGAATGAAGCATGTGTATACACACAGAATCCACCTCCTTCCCCCCACCTCCAACCTAGATGATGATGATGATGATTACAGTAAGACTAAGTACTCCCTTTGATGTCATTGGGTCCCTTTGTAGAGGGAGGCTTGCTTCAGATTAGGAGACACAGGTAGGTGAGAAAAGACCCCTCTTTTTCATCTCAAGTTCAACACACGCTGCTTATGTGGACTGTGGGCTGCTTCTGATTGAACATGGATTCACAGGGTGAAACCTATTCCACTTTAAAGAAAAGAAGCACCTAACCCAGTTTATCTCCCTGTGTTTTTCATCCTTGTACAGTGAGGTTTATACTTGAGGCTCCCAATGGGTCTCTGGAATGGAGAGGAAAAGGGGTACCTACTTTAATGCTCTCTAACCCCTCTGAATAATATGTAAAACTCATATAGCTCACAGACACACGTGTGTATCTTATAAAGTATATGGGGAAAAAAAACCTGCTGCTATTCATGGAACAATTTCAAATCATTCCAACTCTCTGAGGAAAGGGAAATACAGGGTAAAAACACTGAGAATTGTCCCAGCTGCTATGAGGGAAGGGAAAAGTCCCACTCAGGTCACAGAACATTCAGAATCATTCCAATATCTCTGAAGGGAAGAACAGGACTATAGGTACCTGTTCTTTAAAAGTATATAATTGGATATATGTATCTAGTTTGGCCTTTTTATCTTGAAGGCATGTTCTAAAATTTTAGCAATGGAACAAAAGGTTTTCTTAGAACAGCAGTTCCCAGACTGTGGATTGAGACTTCAAATTTGATTATACCATTTGTGAATGAATGGGGTTGCAATTCTAATTAATATTTTATAGATTTGGGTGAGTTTTAGATGAGATGCTACCCCACATGGCCACCCAGGAGCCACAGAGTCCACCACCCATCCGAAGGTGGTGCCGGGGAAGGGGGGGAATGGATGCTCCCATGAGCCACAGAACACCCACTCATGGCCGCACACAGAGCACTGCCAGGAAATCTGAAGTGCTTCATGCGGGGCAAGCAAAATAGCTCTGTGGAGGCGAGCAACCATGGAGCCCAGCCCCTGCCTGAATGAACCAGCCATGCCAGCAGACTGGTCTGGCGCTCAAGTGGGGAACATTCTCTTTGCAAATCACAAGATCTTGCTTGGGAGTACTGGGGAGCCCCAGTTTCCCAGTGCTCATGCCATGAACATGTCAATTGCAAAGGCCAGCCCAGCGTGCTTCCCCCTCCTCCATGGTCCATGGCAGAGGGAGTGTGTTGCAGCTTGCCTCCGTGGCTGGAGAAGCCATGCTGGGAATTGCCTTTTTGAATCCCTCCCCATGCACTCCACCTGAGTGGGTGCTCTGGCAGTGCCACTCAGCGGCCAGGCAAAGATGAGGGGTGGGGAGGCCACTGGCATAGACTCTCATTGCTTCATTGCCGGCCAGGTGCAATTTTGCAGTTGCTATCACAGGAAATAATTTTCATTTGATCCATAGTGGCCCTTTGCTAGAGTTTGTGAGGACATGACATTAGCAAATCATTGTATTGCTTAATGCTCTCTGCCTTAGGGAGATGGAACAAAGTGCCTACCCATTAAACAGTGAGGAGCAATCCTTTGTTTTTAAGCACTAAAAGCCTGTCTGATTGAAGATTTTAGGGCTGCTAATTTAATTTCTACCCCGATTAAGTTGCTGACAAGTGCTCCTTTTTTCACACATTAACAAAATCGTTAGTAATTAGATGGGTCCCCACCACCACCACCACACACACACACAAGGAGGCTCTGCTTGTTTGTTTTTAACTCTGTGTAAAAGATGGAAGTTTGCTTTTGACAGTGATGATGTTAATTTGAGTAATATCGCAGCATTTTATGACAATGATCAAATGTGGTTATAACTTATTTTTATTCATTTATTTGTCACTCTGATTAAGACATGAAAAATATACTCAAAAAAGAAATAGATCATAAACTACTGACTAATTCATTGATTACTGCTACGCTGAAATATTACTACAATTTGTGCTGACACTTATGAGTAAAATGATTTAGGGACAACACTTTCCCAATTAATATTATAATGTATAACTTTATTTAAAAACTCATATTACTATGAAAAACCTATTAAACAGGCAATAGAACCCCTATCTTCAGTGCCCAGATATTTATGTTACAGAAATTCTCAGTTATTTAAATATTTATAAAATGAGAGTTCAGAACAGCACTTTTGAAAAGCAGTTAATAATGAACAGACATCAAGGGAACCATCGTTATAACAGCAAAGTGCTTTGCAACTCCAATAACTTCACTGGTGCAGAAGCAGGCCATCAAATTTAATTAAAAGCAGTCAAAAATAAACTGAAAAATTGAACTGTAAAAGCCAATCCTTTGCCAGTGGCTGAAGGCAAAGAGAAAGAGAGAGGGGAAAGCCTTGAAAGTAGTAATGAATTGATAAGCCTTACTGCCTGCAACTTGTAATTCGCACTGTCAGATTTTAGTATCAGTTAAACTAGATTAATAGAGCTATCGCTGATTCTCTATCTTAAATCCTTCTGCAAGTCCCTCTGTTATGAGCTTCCATGATAAATGGAAGCCCAAGTGGGTCAAAATTTCAATTTGTTTCCCTGCTCACTCACATTTTCTAAATAATTCTGGCATCTACATTTGCTGGACACAAGCAAAGTCTCCAAGACAATTTAAAAGTCAGATAAACCTTTTTTATTGATTGATTTTTAGTTTTTACAGAGAGGCATAATATTTTTTATTCAACAATGGTTGAAATTGCCTAGAATGCAAGCTATTGACATCTCCATCATCCACTAGAGGCTCCCATGGTGAAATGAATGATAAGGAGGCTCATTTATAATGTGATGGGGCTAACAAATTTATTGCCACTTTAAATGCTCAGATTAATGTGGATCTGTGCAAACTGTACCACAAGGGCAAAAACAATTTACTCTTGATCATTTTATTTTTTTATAATAACGTTCTTTAATGAAGCTAAAGCCTCCCTGCTGTGACCTTATTATGTTTTCCAACATCAGTGGGAAATAGATTACGTCGAATTATGAGAGAGCTCGTGAAACAGCAGGAATTTTGAAGCAGAAGATCAATTACTTTTTAAAGCAGTGAATATAGAAGCATGAAAGGCTAAAGAAAAGTCTTATTGACTCTGAGGGTTAAGTCATCTAGATTAGGAAAAATGTAAAAGTTATACACCATCCAAAAGTCAAAGTAAATGCTTTCTTAAAATGTCAGTCAACATGATTGTTTTGCAAAGAGTAATGTGCAATTGCACCCCCACCATTGTGACAAAGGAGACAGGCAAGTATATTGGATGGAAAATGGCAGCACCCTTTATTAAAGTAATTAACAATTCAATCAGGTATCTAGATGAAAAACACATGTCCAGTGCTATCAGGTAAGAGCTTCTAAGCCAGCTCTGACAAGGTATGCTGTCCCCTCCCAGCCCAGACTTCACCCTCAAGGCACTTCCTTGAGCCATACAAGTCTCCTGATTAAATGCAAGCTCAGGAGGGGTGTAAAGCTGTATGTGGTAACCTTGCCAAGCCCACCAGCCTAAGGAAAGCTGCAACATGCTGCCCTCTCCATGGAGGAATACCATAGGAGCCGTTAAACCCACTATGCCCTCCCACCACTTTTCCATCACCTAACAGTGTGATCATTACTGAACTGTTCCTGAGTGGACCAATTAAATTAATTAGCACTGGACCAGCCGCCATAGGGGGCACCGGCTAAGCTGGCAGACCACCACCCAAACCTAACTGGATAACCAGAGTTACTGCCAGGCCATCCCGTAAACCCACCAGTAAATCTCATTTCCATTTTGGGATAGGTGGACACTGTCCTTCCAAAATAACTCCACTACCTCAAACCTGATGCCCAGATGATCAATTATGGAGCCAATCATAGCCAAAATCCACCTTCCCACTGCTCTATTGGCCTTTCTGCATGCCCGAACATCACACCTAACCACAGCCTTCTGGGCAGCATATTAATTAGGGGTGAATGTAATAGTACTTCCGGATATTCGGACCAATTTTTGAAGTTCCAAATAGTTGGTCAAAGTACGTGGAGGCAATTCAGTGTTCTTGCTGAAGTTTCGGACTTTGGAGACTGACGCACAGAACATTGGGAAATTTTGGAAACTTCTGAAAGTTGTTGCAAAGTTCTTGAACCCACAGCCAAAGTATTATCCATAAAAGCAGGCTAGCAAGAGTGGGACAGTTGCTCCAGAAGACAACCCCCAAAAAGTGAAGCTGCATGCAGAAATTTAAAACAAACAAACAAAAGAAGCCCAGTAGTGTACCCACAGCATGGCCCACCATCAGCATTGAGTGCATTTTTATCATTATGCCAAGCAAGCAGTGCACAAAATGCAGGCTAGCAAGGGACATTCGCTCAAGAAGAATACAACACCCCCCAGATTGCAAAACAATCTGCAACTGCATGGAGAAATAAATACCACCAAAAATAGTCAGCAAGCATAGGCCTCAGCAGCAGCCACAAAATTAAGAAACCAGACATTCACACCTCTCCCCCATCAGGGGCACCCTCTTCCTTGGCATGGTATTGTGACAATGGTAACTTGAACATACCAAGCAAACTTGGGAAGTGGAGCCAGGCAGGGAGAGCCCTCCTCATGGTGGGGAAGTGCCAAACAAGCAGCAATGTGGCACCCAATTATTATTTTTTTTTTTTTAAATAAATACTACATGGCATGGTAAAGGGTAATGTAACCCCTATCCCCCAGCATTGGCCTTATGGACAGGCCATCCATACCATGCCAGACCAGACACCCCTCCCCCCTCCAGCCAATTACTTACAAATCCAGCAGTACTGTAGCATGCAGCGCAGCCAAATTCACCAGAGAATGGACAAAATGGCTGCAGTGCAGACACTTTTATTTTGCCCTGGCAGCCAATTCAAAAGTTGACCATCTGACTTGGCCAGTCAATCAAAACTTGCAATTTGGCTTACCATCACTTAATTTTCCCCTCCCACAGCCCCTTTTCCAAAATATGGCACTAAATTTCATTTCCAGAAGAAGCTCAACTGTTCACCAGCCCCCCACGTGCACAAAGGTTTTCAAAGTTTTCCGATTAATGACCTTAGTCTTCGGAACTTTGGAATTCGGCCTTTCCAAACTGAATACCTTAATATTTGACAAATTCTGAAGTTTTCCAAAGATTTCATTTCATATCAGGCAAACATTCAGACTTAACCTTTTAATTCTTCATAGATCTGCCACAATAACCAATATTAACTCCAGGCCAGATATTGCTGGTAGATCATTTTTTCACAAAAGAATAACAATTAAATATGGTACCACTCCAGAAATTCTAGGCCCCAACAAAGGCATAATCTGCCTTGATCTCATCCCTCAAAAATCCAAACCAAGTTATATTAACCCCCCTCCCCTAATCAAAGGTTCAGGGCACATTGCTGGTGACATGCCTCAAAATCCTTCCAAAATCTAGGCTGTGGCCAAATATCCAAATCTTGGCTTGATGAACTGCCTTGCCCCAATCTGCCTAACAAGAAAAAAGAAAAAATTAGTTAAAAGGGTCTGATATCTTTCTTATACACCTTAGACCTCCAGCATCCAATTGCCTGGATCCTTGCCTCCAGCAAACCAGCAATTGAGCAGTGGTATCGGTCCCAATTCTGAAAGAATGTGAGCTTAACTCCTTGGGGGAAGTCCTAAACCGACCAGGACTTACCTGACGATAGCAATGAACTGGTACTGTGTTAAAGGAGAGCTGTCATAACGCACAAAAAGCGGGACAGGCCCAAAATGTCCTCAAAGCCATATAATCCCATATTGCCGTAGCTGGACAAAGCACCGGATTCACCAATATGGAAAGCCGCAAAGACAAGCCCCCGCCCCTCTCATCGGTTTACAAATCTGTTAGCCGAACAATTAGCACCTGCCCTTCTCAGCTCACATACTGAGCTGTTAATGTGTGACCAATATGACCTCTTTTGCATGACATAACCAATTCCCCTATCCTTAATGCTAAAAATAAAATAAAATTTAAAAAACCACCTTAAATAAAGGAACTTCAGTTCCTTCGCAGACAAGATCACTCAGATTCAAAGCAACTTTGACGCTGGATTAGGGGCAGTAGGTGGAGAGCGCGAGGTGGTGGAGGCCCTGTCTGGTCCAACCTTGTGGGGGGAGTTTCATGAAGTGATGCCAGCTGATGCGGTGGATGTCCTGGGGACTGTGCAAGCCACCAGCTGTGAACTCGATCTGTGCCTGTCCTGGCTGGTGAAAGTCTCCATGGAGACGTTGGGGACGGTGCTGGCGAGGGTGGTCAATGCGTCCTTGCAGCAGGGGAGGTTGTCACCTAATCTTAAGGAGGCTGTGGTGCGCCCCCTGCTGAAGAAACCATCGTTGGACGTGGACGCACTCGCCAGTTACTGTCCTGTCTCTAACCTTCCCTTTTTAGGGAAGGTTATTGAACGGGCGGCGACACTGCAACTCCAGACGCATCTAGATAGCATTGGTTTCCTGGACCCATTTCAATCTGGGTTCCGCCCTGGCTATGGCACCAAGATGGCCTTGGTGGCTTTGGTTGACAACCTCCACAGGGCGATGGATGCAGGATGTTCAACATTTCTCATCCTGCTAGATCTCTCAGCCGCTTTTGATACTATGGACCATGGGCTACTGTTGAGATGGCTGCATGACCTGGGGAGTCTGGACGGGACTGTTCTTGAATGGTTCCGCTCATTCCTCTCAGGGAGAAGCCAGCTGGTGGTGCTGGGGGCTGAGACAACTTGCCCCCATGCTTTATCATGCGGCGTTCTGCAGGGTTCCATTCTGTCTTCATTATTATTTCATGTATACATGCAGCCCTTGGGGGAGGTTGTGAGAGGGTTCGGGGTGCGACATCACCAATATACTGATGATACTCAGTTGTACCTCTCTTTTTCAGCTGACCCAGACCCTGCCGTCTCGCTACTATCCCAGTGTTTGGGAGGCTGTGGTGGAGTGGGTGTGGCAGAGCAGACTGAATCTAAACCCTGATAAGATGAAGGTGATGGTGGTGGGGAAAGCAAGGGAGGTGTCAGCCCCCTGGTTGGGGGGGTTCGCCCTCCTGTAGCTTTGTAGGTTCAGAGTCTGGGGGTGATTCTGGACTCAGACCTCCGCCTTGAGCAGCAGGTGGAGGCAGTGGCGAAGGCCACCTTCCGCCAGTTGTATCTGGTGCGGAGGCTGCGTCTGTTCGTCTCTGGCCCGGACCTGGCCTCCCTCATCCATGCCTTCGTCACCTCGAGGCTGGACTACTGCAATGCGCTCTACGTGGGGCTGCCCTTGTTCCTGGTTCAGAGGCTGCAACTAGTGCAGAATGCGGTGGTCCATCTCCTATCGGGGATGGGCCGTTGGGAGCATATAACATCTGTGCTCTGGACTCTTCACTGGCTGCCGATAGCGTGCCGAGCCAGGTTCAAGGTATTGGTGCTAATATATAAGGCCCTTCATGGTCTGGGCCCCTCATACCTCAGGGACTGCCTCACCCTCCACGCCCCAGAGCGGCTCCTTCGGTCCGCTGGGGGTGCCTACTTGGAGGTCCCCTGTGTTAAGCGGGGGGCCACGATGGAGAGGGCATTCTCTGTGGCCAGGCCACGCCTTTGGAATTCCCTCCCAGAGGAACCTCGCCTGGCCCCAAGCCTTTTGATATTTTGGTGAATTTGTAAGACCTGACTGTTTTCCCAGGCCTTTGGGGAGGGTTGGGTGGGTTAGGGGGTGTTTTATCTTCCCCCACCCTTATTTAATTATTGTTTTTATCCCAGCTTATTGTAGTGCTTTTATGGATGGTTTATATTCTGTTTTAAAATTGTTTTTATGATGAAGTTGTTAGCCGCCCCGTGCTGTTCGCAGGAGGTGTGGGATACAAATTTAACAAAATAAAAATAAATAAAAATAAATAAATAAAGTTTGATGAGAATGTATTTAAAACACAGAAGCCAAAATTGCCTTGAGCATTTGTGGGGTAACTGGATTACATGCATCCAGTGCAACCCCTTCTTCGTGGGACCAGCCCTCAAGATACCTGTGAACAATAAAACCTACCCAAGGGTCTGACTGGCACCTCAGCTTAGAATGAAAATATTTTGCTGATTGCTTGACTGCAATGTTTCAAGTTGCCAAGCCCTTCTGGCGTAAGGCCACCACGAAACTAAGTACTTGATCTTCACTCGGTGGGGAAATCCTAATGGCTCCCACCCTCTCACTAAACTTCAAAAAATCCCCAAACCATAGTGGTAACTGGAATGAGTTGAAGGGGTGAAAGATACGCTTACTGCCCTTTCTACTTCTCTTCTCCAAACTCCAGAGCTGAAACTTGGTCCCCAGTTTCATTCAGAATTTACCAGGGATTCCATTCCCTAGTTCTGAATTTCTGAGTACTTGGTACCCAGAAAACATCAGAAACCTCAATTGAGTAATGCAGACACCATTATGCATTGCACACCATTGGTGTGCTAGGGGTAGGACATCCGGGCAAATACCAGGTACCGGATTTACCGGTTCCTGGATTTCAAAATACCAGCATACTGGATTAATACTGGTACCGTTTTTTTCCCATTGATTTCAATGGGGAATAGTCCCCATTGAAATCAATGGAGGAAAAAAACCAAACCTCCCCCTCCCAGACTGTGCGGATGGAAGCGGGGACACCCCCCACCCACCCTGCTCAGCCTGGATTTTTTTTAATTTTTTTTAAAATTCCCCTAAGTCCCTGGGCTGCCGCTGGCAACCCAGAGCCCATACCAGCAGCAGGTAAGTGTACCGGTACTGTTGATCCCTGGGGTGGGGGGTGGTTTAACACACACACCCACCCCAGGGATTACCCTACCTCGCCCACCCAGGGATCACCCTACCTTGCCTTCAGCTCAGGGCGGCGGTGGCGGCGATGGCAGTCCAGCAGCCGGCTTCAGCTCTGCTGTGCCTGCCGGCTTCAGCACACTAGTGACGCTCTAGGCCTTCTGGGGAACCCAAAAGTTCCCCGGAAGGCCTGACCCCAGGGATCAACAGTACCAGTACACTTACCTGCTGCTGGTGCGGGCTCTGGGTCGCCAGCGGCAGCCAGGGACTTAGGGAAATTTTTTTTTAAAAAAAATCCAGGCTGGACAGGGTGGGTGGGGCATGTCCCCCCTTCCACCTGCACAGCCTGGACAGGGGGGGAAAGGGTTTGCTTTTTTTCTCTGTTTTTTTTTTTACATTGTGGCCATTCATTTGAATGGCTGCAATGTAAAAAAATCCGGCACGGGTGAATCCGGTAAATTCCCCCAATTACCAGGGTAATCCGATACTGCCGGTACACCCAAAAACCGGCAGTATCGGATACCGAATCATCGTGTAGTCCCACCCCTACTGTGCATACCATTATGGTGTGCTGGAGAACTGGAGACAAGGGGCTAGGGAACCCAAGCTGGGGAAGCAACAGGGAACTAGGAGAGCAACAAGGAACCAAAGACAAGGGATTAAGGGAACCAGAGCTGGGGGAGCAACAGGGAACTAGGGGAGCAACAAGGAGCTAAGGAGGAAACAGGGAACAAGAGACAAGGGATTAAGGGAACCAGAGCTGGGGGAGCAACAGGGAACTAGGGGAGCAACAGAGAGCTAAGGGAGCAATGGGGAACAAGAACAAGGGATTAGGGGAACCAGAGCTGGGGGAGCAACAGGAAACTAAGGGGGCAACAGGGAACAAGAGACAAGGGATTAAGGGAACCAGAGCTGGGGGAGCAACAAGGAACCTGGGGAGCAACAAGGATTAAGGGAACTAGAGCTGGGGGAGCAACAGAGAACTAGGGGAGCAACAAGGAACTAAGGGGGCAACAAGGAACCAGAGACAAGGGATTAAGGGAACCAGAGCTGGGGGAGCAACAAGGAACTAAGGGGGCAACAGGGAACAAGGGAACAAACTTCTAATGAGAAACAGGTGGACAGGAATCTAGAGGGCAAGACAATCAGAGCTACCAGAAAGGGAAAGGGGGAACCGAGCCAGAGGGGGCTAGACAAGAAATAGGCCAAAGAGCTGTAGACCAAAAGGCTAGAAGGAAAACAGTAAGCAGACAGGATCACAGTCACAAGCTGATGTCCCACAGCTTGCAACTGTTCCCATCAGGCCTTTTATCCTGCTGGGAGCCAATGAGGAATCCAGAGGGGAGGAGTCAAGCAAGGCAAGGCACCAGGCATAAAGGGGGAATGTTATATCAAGCCCATCTGCCATATGGTGCTGGGGAAACTTCTCTACCTACCAAGGTCAGGGTCACAGGTTCAAGTCTGGGCCCTGACACCTGTCCATCTTCCATATCTGCCCATCCCAATAAAACTCCTCCATAGCATCCTTCTGCCCAGAGGGAGGGGCCCCTACAGTATCTAGGAGCTGACTTCTCCCTTTTCATAATCATATTTAATTTATATCCCACACTCTCCTGGTCCAAAGGTGGATCGAGGTGGCTCACAATCATAAGTAAATACAATAAATGGATTTATCCCACACAGGGGCACCCAAACAATCAAATCAGTAGAAAATAACAGCAGCACTGGGGTCCATATCCCATGCAGGGGATCCAGTACTGCAAAAAACCAACACATTCCTCCCCCCCCCTTACCAGTAATACAAGTTTATCCTAATCACCTCCTATCCCCCTCAGCTGTTATCAAGTCTAACATTCCTAGCCCAACACATATTCCAAAAACTCTCTACACCTGCTTCACTCTCAACCTGTCCCCTGCTGCCACCAGGGGACATCCTCCCTCTCAACCCCACTCCCACTGGAGAGAGAAGGAGGCCTTCTCACAATTCACATCAGCCGAGGTTCACATTATACAATCCCATCGACAGCCCCTCCTCCCATACCTCCCGGCTCAACTGAAGGGGCACGATCAAGCCCCTTTGATCATGCCCTTCGAGCCGTGCCTCCGGCATGATCTCCAGCCGCCCTTGGTATTATGGGGAGAAGCCCGGAAGAGAGGCTCCCCTGGTCTTGCCCCTGCGGAGTGTGTGTGGGGGGGAGAATGAGCTGTTCCCTGGCCTCTCACGGGCCAAATCCCGATGCCCTGCCCCCTGTACCAACCAGTCCCTGCAGTCATCGGGGGGGGGGGGAGATCTTCCTGCCGGGAGTAGCCGCCTCCGTGCTTCTTCTGGAGCCCCGAGCTGGGCACTGTCCCTCCTCCTGTCTCTTATACACATCTAGATGTGTATAAGAGACAGGTCATTAGAGGGGGGGGGGGGGAGATCTTCCTGCCGGGAGTAGCCGCCTCCGTGCTTCTTCTGGAGCCCCGAGCTGGGCACTGTCCCTCCTCCATGCAGCCGCTCCTGATATTATGGGGAGTGGCCCGGACAAGAGGCTGTCTTGGCCCCGCCCCCGCAAGGGTGGTAGGGGAGAATGAGCTGTTCCCTGGCCTCTCATGGGCGAAATTGCAACGCCCCACCCCCTGTACCAACCAGTTCCCACAGTCATGGGGGGGGGAGATCTTCCTGCCGGGAGTAGCCACCTCCGTGCTGCTTCTGGAACCCCGAGCTGTCCACTGTCCACTGCCCCCTGTGCCAACCCAGGTGTTACGCCCTGAGCAGCTACTGACCCAATCGTTGGTGGCTCACCAACTGTCACACGGTTATGCTGTTGCTCCTGCGGTTCCTCCTCATGTAGTTCACTCATGAAGTGGACACCATTCACTCCTACTCCTCTCCAAAGTCTCCATCCGCTTGCCCAACTTGCCTGCTATCCTAACCAACTCATTAATACCCCCTGTACCTGGAACAGATTGCCTATCCAGCCCTACTAATTTATATCCCTGTGGTAAAGGGAGGGGGGCATCATGAACAGCTCCCACTCCTGTCATGTCACCTAGTCCCAAATCTCTCCCCGCAACTTCACGCCTCCCTACAGGGGCCTGTGCAGGACTAGAGGCCAACTCACCAGCTCCTTGCCCTGCAAAAACTGAAAATTGCACCTGCAATGCCCTAAGAGCCTCACCTAGTTCTCTCAAATTGTTTCCTTCGGGGGGTGGGGTGGGGTGCTACCAGCCCTATCCCCCCTTGAATGACCCCTGGAGTGGGCACTCATACCACATCTGGCCCGCATCAGCCTACTACCCCTTGTAGATAGGGACCTCCTTTTAAAAGCCCTCCAGTCCTGTCTTCCCCCCTTGGGCTATCCAGCCATAGGGGCAGCCACTCTTTGTTCTCAGATTTCTTCCCTGAGGCATGACCACAAAAAACCTAATCTAACTAGACTAAAAATTCTAGCAGAAGCTTCTGCATTTTCACCTACCTGCTGCAAAGGTACACTCCAAACCTTTCAGCAAAGCTTCTTGCAGGGGAAAAAATCACTCTCTCAAGAGAGAGAGTTCCCCTGCTGCAAAGACCAAGAAAATCAAGCACCCGAAGCTGCTCAGCTATTCCCACCCACCGCTCTCTATTATTATTATTATTATTATTAACAAACATTTATATAGTGCCAGCAGTGTACCTGGTACTTTACAAAGTAATAAAATAGACACGGTCCCCCACCCGCAGGAATCAGCTGGGGAGCAAAACTCCCTTCTTCCTCTCCCCCGCCCTCCAGAAAGCGGTGTGTGAGAATTTCAGCCTCGCCTTTCCCCGAAGTCTCAGAGCGGCTTACAAAAAACTCCCAAAACTTCTCTCTTATCCATTTATAATCCATTATAAATATCCATTGATTATTTGGCAGATTTTTCCATTAACAATTTTACCAACGTACTGCATTACCTCATAATACCACAGTGTGTTAACATGTTGCCATAACATTTACTCCTTGCCAGTCATTATTTTCTGATAATTTCTTTCCCGTTTATTCCATCCCACTTCTGCCTGGTATTAGACTATTAACAGTACCATTTGGTAACACGGTAAACTGATTAACTGTTGCCATATTAACTGGTTGTTCAGTTTGGTGGTTAGCCAAATTACTGGTGGTTTTGTATTATCCAGTTTCAGTCTACAGCCAAATAAACACCAAACTGCGGTTTGGTGTCAAATTTCAGATGATTATCAACAGGTTTCTGAAAGGTGTTGGTTAGGGGTGAAACAAGCAGGTCAGTTACTGATACTTACTAACATTTTTCACTATAATGAGTACCAGGACTAAAATCTCAGTCCTGGTACAAGTTCTTGGTGAGAATCACTCCAAAATGTATAAATAAAATTAAATCATTGTGCATATGCAAAATGGCCACCACCCTTAACCAAAACAACAGTGATGCCATTGCTGCCATTTTGGTGAAGGGCAGAGGCCATTTTGTGCACGTAGTTACTTTATTTTTCTTCTTGAGAACTTGGTGAAGATATCCAGGATCTCTGCTTGACTGTTTTTAAATGGACCACAGCGGGTGGGAGGATGGGTGTAATTCCGCGGTGTGTGTGTGTCTGTTCCCACGGGTGCACACCCACTTCCACCCATTTCCACCCATGGAACATCAGGCATTGGAGCCGATTTCTCTGTGTGTGGGTGATGGGTAGAAATGGGTGTAGCGCAGGAGTGCGCACGCTCCCCAACCCATCCCCCGCGACATTCACATGGGTGCCTCCATCCTACACCACGAAGCAAAACTGCATGGAGATGGGTGGAAGCGTCTCGTCTGAGAAGGGCCTTTGTCTAAGAATACTGTTATAGATGTCAAAAATTACAGAACACTGAAGTTACTAAGTTTAATTTTACTTGCAGGCCTATGTCTTTTTTTGACATTAAAAGTGGTCAGTAACCACATAACCTCAGGAATTAGATTGAGTTTGAAAAGATTGCATCATTGCTCTCTAATAAAGTTCCCATGAGAGGTAATTATTAGATTCATTTCTTGCCTCGGTTTATAAAAACTTCAGTTTTATATGCATACATCTCAAATTAAGGGTGCACTTTTTCTTTTTAAAAAATGCAAGTCTCTGTAATGCAAATCTCTATCCACAACTGTGTAAAATCAATCAATGTAGATATAACTTATGGAGGACATGGTAACTATATCTCCCAGCTTTATTATCAGTGGGGTGCTGTCACTAACACAATTACATTCAATATTAGTTAACAGTCTTTAGCTAAAACTGCTTTTAAGTAATGCACAAGCTAGTGCAGTTGCATTTTGCCTTTGATCTTCTTCTTAATCAAGGGAAAATCCACTGCGCTACCTCAAAGTTAACTACGTTTTGGATCAGCTTATTTAATGATTCAATTAAAAGATATGTCCATGGATATGATTTATCATTTTAATCGAATTTTCTTTTACATTTTGCACCTCTGATGTTATTTTTACATGACTACATTGCATCTCAAGAAGCATTCCAAACAAAGATTATGAACTCTTTGGTACTGGACGTCTTTTATTTATTTTTTTAAACAGATTTAATACAGTGACTGGTACAATGGGGCTTTGGGCTGTGACATACTAGTACTGTCCCTCTAAGTATTTTTAAAATAAAAATTATGAGTAGTTTGTCAACACTTCAGCAGTGTCATGTGTCTAGTGTAGGGCTGACTGAAAAGGCCTTTTTGTTTTGGTGAGCTATCTCATGAGATTTCATCTTAGGGACCAAGATCTCACTGAGGAGATATTTTATTTTAAAAAACAAACAAAAACACCCCAAAAACTATGCCCAAATGGCCGCTGACCCATATCCGCCTTTTCCAAAATGGTGCTGGCAGCATCACCAGCATTTTTGAAAAGTGCAGCTGGTCTGCACATGCACAAAGTGGCCACCATGCATGCGCAGAACAGCTGCCCTTTTTAAAAATGACAATGATGATGCAAATGCCATTTTGGAAAAGGTCTGTGCATGTGCAGAATGGCCCTGATGGACTTTTCGTGCATCCAAAGTACTTATTTCTTTTCTTTTTTTTCTTCGTGTTTCTCGGCAAGAATGCAGCCAAGTCATTGCTGGTTCTCAGCTCATTCTTGGTTTCCAGAACAAGCTAACAATTGTGGAACAAGCCAAGAATTGTGATTCTCATCGAAAAACACTAGAATCATGAGAGTGAGTTTTAGCCCTAGTGTGGTGTGTAGTGCATAAATGGAGACACAGGAAACAACTGCTTTACAAATAGTAAATAATAATTAACCTAGGCCCTTAATACATGGACAGGAGTGGATGGGGGGGTTGGCGCTGTGGGTGGGTGTCAATTTACACCCACCTCCACCCATGGAGCCTCCTCTGTTTTGCTAGAGGGTTCCATGGGTGGAGGCGGGTGTGCGCCAGGAGTGCGCATGCACAAACATCCACTGCCCGTGGTGTTTACATGGGCGTACACCCATTCCCGCACCCACCGCTGACCGTGTACATGGATGCCCCCTGCACATCTGCCCAAACACCAGGATTGGGGGTGTGGGGTGGGTTCTGTGTAAAAACAGTCCTAGTTGGATTAGGCTCTGGTTTTCAAAGCAGATTAACAATGCAAGCCACATTCAGGATTGGTCTGTTAATAATGTGCAAAAATCAGAACAATAGTAGAAATAAATTGAGACAGAGAGAGAAGTTAATGAACTAATTGTGGTGGGTGAATCTAACAGGATTCAATAAACCTTGGCTTGTCAACGAACAAATATTTCCAGAAGAAAGAACTCGAGACTGAATAGCAGCTCTTGTTTGCACAACATTGGCAGTCAGAATGCCAGAGTTGTCCTCTGCCACCATGGCCCATTCACTTTCATTTGATTTGTAATGTTAGTCAAATACTGCCTTTATTACTCTGGACTAAATTATTGATATGCAAAATTCACTGGAAGTCCTTTAAATTATAGTAGAACAGACGAGCCGAACATATTTTACCTGTTGGAAATATCTGGCCACATTTTGTCTTGAAAAACAGAAATGACACTTTCATAAATCCAACATCTGGTGTATTGGTTCCTATCTAATTAGCAACTCAGCTCGAAATTTGGAAAATACACAAATTTAGAAGCTGCTTCTGAATATTTGTAGGTTTTCCAAGCAGAGAAAGAAAATGATATTTAACTTTATGCCAGATAAAACTGGCCTGGAAGAGAGTATCACAGAATCTATAAATGCATATTCCATAACTCGAAATATACTGATTACGCTACATTACAGAGAAGCGACTGCTGCTCTGTAGCAAATTCATGACTATTTTTGTGTTAAATCAAGAACATTCAAAGGTTTTTAATTCTGGAACGGTACAAGGTAACTGTCTGACTATTGAGGCGTACAGTTCAGGGTGGGTATTTTTATAGTGTGAGCAAATTTTGTGAAGTTTGGATAAAGAATCTCTAAGTTAAAGTAGATTTTAAAAAATTGTAAATGAAAAAATGCATCTTGACTAGAGCTGAAATGAGTACCTGCAGGTATACGCATCCAATTTCCAGTACCAGAATCAGCCTGTGACAGGTAGCTGATGACCCAGAATGTAGACTTCTGCTCCTGGAACATTGACTTTCCAGTTTTTCAGGTATTTGTATTTCCAGTTGGTGCTTGTGTAGTTCATCGGGTACCTGACACTAGGACTGAAGCAAAAGCAGGTGCTCTCATTCCGTTGGGAAATACTGACCTTTTGGGGGCACTTTTAAATTGTTTGTCTGTATGTAGCAGGGCAGAGTTCCCAGGGGTAAGTCGCTGCAGGCTTAGACCCCCTGGGCTGTCACTCACATAGAAAATCAGCAATACTGCAGAAGTCACATGGGAATTAGCTCAAAATCTTTATTAAGTGCATATAGCCAATGCAACACTGTCTCTCTGGGCTGCCAGCTTAGTTTCCTCACACCCCGCAGGCCCAGTCATGTCTCTTCTGACTTATCAGTTGTCACGTATAAGCTTCATGCACCCAAAGTTCATAACAGCCAGGCCAGCAAGTCCCTGGCTCTCTGCAAGCCTTCCCCAAGCAACAGTCTCCCTCCTGAGCACAGCATTCCCCAATACCTAGGTCCACTCTCTTACTTTTCTGGTCTCCTAGCCTTCTGCACCCTGGAGAACATAGAATGGAAGGTCCAGGCTTCTTCCCAACATAGGATCAGGAGATGTTGTCTCCTTGACTTCCAGGCAGAGAGTGCCCTACTCTCAGTTCTGCAGCCTCTTGAAGGCAGAGTGGGTGTGGCCAACTCTCTAGCTTTGCTGCTCTTAAAGGGCTACTGTTTTGCCCACTCTGACTTCTTACTTCTCAACATGTTTCTTTCACAGGTGGGTCTCAGGTTCTGGGCTGGCTACTCCAGACCCACACACATGCTCACAGCCCTCTGGTTGGCCCACTCAACCTCCTCTTAAAGGGACAGCAGCCCCGGAGGTCTGCTCTCTACTGAAGTATATTTCCCACTTCTTTGCTTCCATTCCCATCGGTATTATTGTGTGACATGGAAATTGCGCACCTGCACCTGCACGCAGGATCTGCAAGCCTTGGGATTGGCCCCAATGGCTGTTTCTGCTTACATGTGTCCCATATCATTCTGATACAGAACTTTATGTATTCCCATAATATCATTCTCAGTCTCACTTGTACTCAAGCATAACTTGGGTTTCATGTTCCCACACTTTGCCTGGGTGTTTCAGGCCCAATCCTCTTCCTCCACAAATTGTAAGCAACTCTGAGGTTGGGGACAGCAGGGGGACACCTTGCTGTCCCAACGTGGCAACACCAAGACTGGGGTTGTAATTTCCTATATAAACTTGTGACCCTATCCCAGAGGCAGCTGCATATCACTAACATTGAGAATGTGGGGGGAGCAGCAGGAGAGCTCCAGCTACCCCAGTCCAGAATTAGCTGTATCACAATATTGTTGTGCTATAAATATGTTTAGGAAATGCCATTCCTGGATAAACACCTGTTTCTACTTCAGAAGGAGCTGCATCTGAGCACCAGGCAAAATGTCTTTGTAGTGCAACAGGAAAGGAGGAGCACCAGGGAAAGCAAGCAGAGTAGGGGTATGCATGTCGTTTTTGTTATTACAATAATGATAACTAAAATTGTTGTTTTCATTATCATTAATGCAATAATGAAAACGACAAAAAATAATAACAAAAATAGAAATGAAAATGACATTTTGTTTTTGAAATAAAACACTCAAGAACGTATTTCTGGCTATACCTTTTTTGTTTCCTGTTCAATTGTGATGAAATGTGGGATGTTTGTACCCCCCACCCCCCATGGAGGTCACTATGTGTACCAGTATTTGAAATGATTCAATAACGGGAACAGATGTTAAAAGCAATTTAATGTTGTGATTTTAAAAAAAGTTCCATACACATTCATGGCTACAACTTCTTTATCTTTCAGCCAATTTGCATGAGACCTGAGAATATTATGTCCCTCCACAAGCATAACACACCTGCCAGTTCTCAGAAAGATTGGATGAAGGGTCCTGATGGTATAAGACATTAACTTGAATATACATTTCCAGCTGTAACATTTGTATTGTTTACAAGATATTTGGCAGGAATGTATCCCATACCTTCCTTGACATCTCTGCCAAACTACAGGACAATTTGACAAAGAGACCCCATTTTATAAGCAATTGAAGTTGTCCCCTTGAAGACCATTATTCAGAAAAATTGTAGTACATGCGTGCCAGTCAGAGGCAGGCACCTGGCATGGCAGGGAGAGGAAGACTGTAGGAGGAAGGATGTGGAGCAACCCAAAAGACTGACATACACATTCACTGGCCAATTATTGCATGCTTCTAGATTTACAGAACCAGTTGTCAGAGGCTTTCAAATGGGCATTGGGGGCGGCCCTCAGGTGGGCATAGAAGGGACATAACTGGGACTTTGGAGATAGCATCCCAGCAATCAGGAGACATAGTTTACACATCCAGGCTGGCTAATTATCATCACAATCACATCCTGCAGCACTGTGACAGAGAACATAAGAGAATCTCTATTGGCTCTTTCCTAAACAGATGCTTCTGAATTCCCAGTAACAAGTGAGGGAGAGATATTGGGATGGTCACAGCACAGAATGAGGCTATTTGTTTGACATTTCTGCTGGCCAATTGGCATCACAAATCGATCTTATACCACAGTGACATATAAGAGAATCCCTGGCATAGGCTCCTTCTCTGCATATGCTGTGCAGGCATATAAAATTGGGACCCTTTATCACATATTTCTGATATTTGGCAGAGATGATAGTGAAAGTATGATATAAATTCTTGCCAGATGTCATGAACACTGGTTGGACTACAAAGATGTTACAGTCAGACATACATTTATAAGTTAATTGCTTATATCATCAGGACTCTTTATCCAATCCTTGTTAAAGTTGGCAGAGGTAGTAAATATGGGAAGGGGTATAAACTTGCCAAATTTTATCTATATTAAATGTGAAGCAAAGACGTTACAGCTAAGAATGTATATGAAGATTTTTGAAAAATAAATTAATTGAACTGCTTATAAAATCAGATTCCTTTATCCAATCTTTTTGTAGCTTGGTACATGTAGTGCCTTTCATTGGAGGTATAAGCACTCCCAGATTCAGCCAAATATAGTGAAAAATAAAAATGTAACAGCCAAAAATGTGTTTTCCATTGAAACCAATGGAAAACTAAAGCAAAAATGAAAACAATATTTTTTAATTTATGAAAATGAAAAAGACAGATTTCAATAATGAAAATGAAACTGAAAACAACATGGGACCCTTTTGCACACCTCTAAAGCACAGGATCAGGGGAAGCAAACCCCACCGAGTATCTGTGACCACAGTGACCCCTCAAACCCACCTCTTTCCGGCCAAGGAATTAATGAAAAAGCTGTTACTCCTATTCCAGAGCTAGTTTAATCATACCACTATTCTACAACAACATGTTGCAGGAAAAGACATTCCTGTATAAACACAGATGCATCTGAGCACTGGACAGCAGTGTTGCCATGTGGGGAGAACACACACCTGCCCTTTGTCCTCCTGCTGTCCCCAGTCCCATATCATCCATGTGGTACGTGCCTTGACCTTAAAGGTTGGTTCCTTCAGGGATGCTGAGACAGATATTTAACAAACAGGGAAATTCCTAACCACAAACAACTTTTATTCTTGCAGTCTGAGAGTTACAAAATATGAAATATTTGATGTATATTTGAGAGCATAGATATAGTTTGGACACTTGGTGCATCTGAAGAGGATCCCACAAGCCTAGGGGACACACTTCCTGGTACAGCTGCATCCCTTGCTACTGGAAGGGGGTCAGGGTATCCTATTCGATCTTCTGCACAGACCATTCCAACCTAAGTATTCCTATTAGCATTCATTTATACTGAATTCACTTCTCTTGTATGGACCCCTTATCTGTCGGCATTTTAGTCAGCCATGATCTCCCCTCCTCTTTCACATTAAAGAACTCTCTCTTCTCCATACGTGCTCAGCCTTTCTTCATTCAGTCTGAGACATTCAAGAGAATCCCAAAGAATATGAATCTCTGTTTGGAGTACATGTGTCTCCCCTCCCTATCCCGTCTAGAGGCATTGTGGACGTGGTGTGATTTTCTAGGTCTGCAGTCTTGTTTGATGATAAATGATTAGGTATTAAATATTCTTCTTAAACAAGCAGCAGTCTGGAATGGCAAGAAATATAATAGCCTGCCACCTTCTGGCAAATATAAACAAGTAAATACTTGCCGTAAAAATATTTCATAGTAGACACAACATATGGTGCAAAACATATTCTACAATCCAATATCATATTCCAAATTATCACCCAGTCCCATAATGAAGATAAGTTTGATGGGAGCTCTGCATATATCTTCATTTAGAACAACATATGGGCCATGGGAAACATGAATGTATCCTTTTCTGTGTAATTAGTCTGACTCTTCTAAAATTCTTCATAATTTATTAGTGTCAACTAATAAATTTTCTTCTCCATTATAAATTCCATTCAAGATATTTCTTTAGGTCATCCACCTTTTCCAAAGCAAAGACATTGTCATGCTGTCCTGTACAGAGAAACTGAGAGCCAGTGTGGTGCAATGGCGTCCAGTACTTGGATCGGGAGGTAGGAGGGACCTGGTTCAAGTCTCACCTTAGCCAGAAACTCATTGGGTAACCTTAGGCCAATCACAGTTTTCTCTCAGCCTAACCTATGCCACAGGGTTGTTTTGAGGATTAAAAGTTGTGTTTATTTGTTATACATGAAGTGCTCCAGGTGCCATGGCAGGGGGGTGCTATATAAAAATAAAGATGTTTTTATTATTATTATTATTATTATTATTATTATTATTATTATTATTATTCTCACATCCTGTTTAGCTAACAGGGATTGGCTCTTAGAGGACATGGAGAAATGACTGTTTAATTGACTCAACGGATCCAACCATTGAATCTTGATGGTCTCATATAGCGGGCACTGAAAAAGTATGTGTTGCAAATCCTCTACCGATGCTCTCGAGCAGGGACACATCCGAGACAAATATGGCTTGTTCACATAACGACCCTGCGTGACAGCGGAGTCGAACAATTGGAACCGCAAAAGTGTATAGTACCTACATAGCCTCTTATCCTGCAGTCTATCCAAATACGTCTCAAAGTTATGCAAAACCTTGAACCCATAATAACAAGAAGCAACTTTGCATTCAGATAGAGTGCCCAAGTCCTCCTGCTTGGCCACGTTTGATAACCTCTGATTGACCAAGCCTCTCTGACCCCATGCATGGAATGATAGTCCAAGGTTCCTTAAATGTTCCTTAACCAATAACAGCCAAGAATATGAGGATAGACTTTCGCTCTCCAGTTTTTCCCTGAGACAGAGCAAAACAAGGTGGGGGCTCCCTCCAATACAGATCTGACTTAGACCAGTATCGAAGGCAAGATTGTTTCCCAATGCAAGCCATTGGTAATATCCCAGTCTCTGCTCTAACTACAGGGGCGGGGACACTTTGAGCAACCTGCAGTAAACTGCATAGGAATTTGTTCTGAACATTTTCCAAAACTGTCAAAGCTTCTGGTGGTACAACCTCAGTTCCATAGGCCATAAGTTGTTGGATCTTGGCCCTATAGACCTTGAGAACTGTGGATACTTGGACACCCGGAGTTCTAGTGACCAGTCTGAGTATAGCTTAGCGGCAATGCTGGCCTTTAAGGCTAACAACTTTCCATGCCATTTACAAGAACTGGCAAAGGCCATTCCCAAGTAGACGTAAGAGTCCACCTGTCTAAATTATTATTATTATTATTATTATTATTATTATTATTTTATTTTATTTTATTTTATTTTATTTTATTATTAATGTGATAATTGTGCTATTAGCAGGGCTGTATTTTTTCATGGTTATCACAGATTTTTAACTAATTCTGTGTAATATGTAGTTTCCCATTAAAATCCTAATTCCTGAAAGGATTATGTAAATCTAGAGTAGGGAACCACTGCCCAATGACTAAATCTGGCACACAGCTGATATTTATTTAAGCCCCTTGTAATACCTGGTCCATGGATCCATATCTTACTTTCAATGACTTGAAAGAGTGAACTCAGAGAAAGGGAGCAGAAATAAGGGCATGCACAAGGATAGGAGAGAGATCAAGAGGGTGGATCCATGATTTGGACTCCATTCCTCCTGAGAATACCCCTTAAATACCATGACCCAGGTCCCTTTAAGTCATCCACCTTGGGTCAGATTCAAGGTGTTGGTGCTTACCTATAAAGCCCTAGATGGCCTGGGCCCCATCTATCTGTAACACTTCCCCAGGCTCTGGATTGACCCCTGCGGTTGGCCATGAGCACCCTTCTTGAAGTCCCCCAGATATCCTGGGGGGTGACTATGGAAAGGGCGTTCTTGGTGGCCGTACCGAGGCTGTGGAACTCCCTGACGGTGAAGGCCCAGGCAGCCCTGGACCTCTCCTCTTTTTGACATCAATGTAATACCTGGCTGTTCTGCCAGGCTTTTGGTAAGGAAAACGGGTGAGGGTTGGGGGCACTGGGTTAGGGTGGGAATGGTTTTAGAGTTTTTTGATGCCTCCTGCAAATGATTTGTTTTATGATTTATATTTATATTATATTTATTATGTTTTATTGTGTTTTTTATCATTTGTTAGCTGCTTTAGCAGGAGAGGTGGGATATAAGCTTGGAGATAAATCAATCAATCAATAATAATAATAATAGTCTTTATTGTGAGACCAATAGGTCATTACAAAGGCTACAAAATAAAATATACAATACAAAATATAAAATATACAGGGAAAATAGAACTCATACAACAACTCCTGCCTAAAATACGAAAATAACATAAAATATTATTTCTCACTCCCCTTGCTACCCAACTTTATGTTATTTACAAACCCCAAGTAGAAAGCCACACTCGTGGTTATTTTCCTAGAATCATCCATCAGGAGCAAACTCCCTTAGAATTCCTGAGATATACCTGGGTAAGAGGAAACCAGTGGGGTGATAAATTTTGTCCAGGCCCCTGAATACAGAGGGCAGTCCAGCAAAATATGTCCCAGTGAATCCACAGCCTTCAAGTTACATTTGCAGAGGCAGTCGGCCAAAGGAATTTCGTTATACCTCCCCTCCACTATGGTCGAGGGGAAGAAGTTCACTCTTGCCAGAAAGAAAAGTCTTCTAATGTTATGGGGAATATTACCATTCAAATACAACATAGGTACAGACGAATCTCTTACAAACACCGGATACAACGCCAGGGCCCTATTCTCACCTAAGGCGGCTTCCTGTAAATTTATATCTGCCAACCTTGTCAATAACAGTTTTTTGGCTCCCTTGTAGCCCAAGGGGGCCAAGGCCTCCGTACTAAACCCTAGGAGGTTTATCTTTTTAATTACTGCCGCAACCCAGCTATTCGGGTTCTTGTTGAACAAAACTAGTAGGGATGGGCAAACAGAATGTGGTTCGGATGTTCAGATGTTTGGTCGTTCGGTTTAAAACCCGAGTTTGGGTTCGATGGTTTGGTTCAGCCGAGTTCGGGTTGGTCAAACAGTTAAAAATAGCGCTATCGAAACTGAAACCAAAACGAAACCAAAACCTAATTTTTGGCCCTGGAAAGATGTTTTTCCTGCCCTTGAACTCATTCGAACTCATCCAAACATGAACGAACTGTTCGGTCATTCGAGAGTTCAGTTCAGACATTCTAATGTCCGTTATCTGGGGGGCATGGTACACTGGGTCTGCGAACTCATCCAACACATCATTTAGATATAAGTGTTGAGGCTAGCATGCAGCCCTGTTTAACTACCTTTTCAGTTTTAACCTTGTATGACAAAGCCCCACAACTATTGAGTCTAACCCTAAGCGAGGTATTCCTAGACAGGCTAGTTATTAGGTGCAGCAATCTCCCATCAATATTCAACGCAGTGAACTTCCCCCAGAGGCGATCCTGAGGGATCGTGTCAAACGCACCCTCAGGCCAATAAAGGCGGCATATAACACACCCAGGGGAGATGCATACTTCTGAATTAGATGTGTCAGAAGAAAACAATGGTCAACTGTAGATCTACCTTCCCGAAAGTCAGCCTGTGCATCACTCAAGATCTTCTTATCATTCAACCAATCATTAAGTCTCGAAAGCAAATATTTTGCATACAGTTTGCTGCGGATGCTCAGCAGACTAATTGGTCTATAGTTTCTAGGGTTATCCGGGGGACCCTTCTTTAGTATAGGGACAACAATAGCCTGTCTCCAGTCCTCAGGTATATTCCCAGAGGCATTTATTCCAGAAAAGAGTGCTGCCAAAACAGGGGCCCACCACTTCTGTCCAGTTTTTAATAATTCTGTGGGTATATAATCACTGCAAGGAGACTTACCCACTTTTAAACTACCCAGAAGTTCCACTATCTCATCTGGGGTTACTGGGTCCCACTCAGGGAAAATCGCAAATCTTTCAGGGGTAAAAATATCAGATCCAGTAGCCAAAAATAATGACCCAAAACCGTCTTCCCAAACATCTGCTGATACTGATGGCTCTAACTGCGCACAATCCTGTCCAATACCCCTTACCAATTTCCAAAAGCGTGTGAAACTTATGTCCTTTGCCACCTTGTCAAGAGCTTCCCAAGCCTGCCTATTGAAGGCCAACTTCTTTGAAGCCAAAAGATTCTTATAACTTCTTTGTTTATCTACTAGTTCCTTTAAAGTATCCGTCTCACAATATGCTTTAAATCTACGGCATAAGGATCTCAATTCACTCCTAGCAGTTCTGCACGCCTTGTCAAACCACCCCGCTGGGGGTCTCCCCGCACATTTTACTGCCCTAGTACAAGACATTTTATTAGTCAAATAAGGTGCCAGCCGGTCAATCAAACCCTGGTACCACTGTGGCCTATCTTCAGATGATTTAGCCTCCATTATCCCCGTGAAAAACTGCTGTCACTGCAGGGAATTTAGGATGGCCAACAAGAAGACCTCCAAATGGAGAGTCCAGCACTTGCGTGCAAGTCCATGATCAGCTTGGACACCAACACTTACATTGGAGGGCAATTCCTTACCAATACCAAAGGTACCACCCAAATGCAATGTAAGGGGGAGGTGGTCACTATCTGGCTGGGCTCCAATTTGAAAGAGCTCCACAAAGAATAATACACTAGGAGAAATTGCAACATAATCCATTGTGCTGCAACCCCAATTGGACACATAGGTAAAATTCCCCAGGTAGTCAGTCCAGCAGCGCCCATTCAGGATATATAGGTCTAATTGTTATATTAATTTTCCCAGGAAAATATCATTCTTGTTTATACCCAGATCCTTCATCCACCTATCGTGGGTCATTGCAGCATCTTCATTTATCCAGACCCCCCCCTCGATTGCCAAATTCAAGTCAGTCATGCCCATTCGTGCGTTAAAATCACCAGCCAGCACTATTCCAATATCAGGATGTTGTATACAGATTTGCTCAATACAGGAGGCCAGCTGGACCCACACTGTCTCCTTGTAATATGCAGAATTACTCAGGGGAATGTAAACACATATCAATATGATGGACCAACTAGAGGCCTTGAGAAGGCGTCTGCAGCCACATGGGATGTTCTGTGGCAAAGGTGATAATTTCCCTTTCAAGGTATGTGAAACAAAACATGCCGTACCTCCACTTGGCCTACCCCTCAAGGTGTGAAGGCTTGCTTCCTGCCACACAACCTCGAACCCAGGGAGCCTAGGCATATTCCTGTCCCAGGTTTCTTGCACCAGTGACACATAGAAATTTTCCAAAATTTCCACACAAGCCGGGTCCTGGGAACGGTTCCTCCAACCCACCAGGTTCCAAGACAAGATCTTCAGGGGTTGAAAATCCCCCACCTCCTCACCTTTAAGTCAATCCACTTTTTATTTGCCCGTACTTTCCCACTCCTGACTACTAATCACCTGACCCATTACTTTCATGGACTTGGAAATCTCCTTGTCTCCCCCAGGGCCATCAAGACTTGAGGTAGTTGGGGAGGCCTGTGAACCTTGAAAAGGATCACTTCCCAGCTCTAAGGCCATAATGTGAGCCACACTCCTGTCTATCTCCTTATCAATACCGCCCCCCTCAACAAGGATCTGGGGGACCAATTCCACCAGTTGGTCTGACCGGCTGTTGGCAAGTGCAGGACTCCCCACCTCATTCCCTTCAAGTTCTCAAAATTTGTCCCAACTTTTACTGGTTTCTTCCTGCTTACTAGTTTTAGGATTTACTACATAAATCATCCCGGGATCTTGGTCGTCCTCTAACTAGGCAATCTGCTGTGAGCCACTACCCGCTGGTTGATTCACCTCAACACCCACCTCTATCAGGTATTCCTGAAGGGGATGAGCATTCTGAGGGTTGTTTCCCACTGCCCATCAATCAATCAATCAACTCCTATCCAGCCCATTGAGCTTGTATTAATTTTCAAAATGGCCAATGGGAGGAGAAAAGTTTCCAAGCTCTGGTGTAAAATGCAACTCAAGAAATGGTCAAATGCAGTGCAAGCTGAAGCAGCACTAGCTTTAGCCCAGTCAGGGACCATTTTCATCAAGAGAATCTGAACCCGTACAAGCCCTCCCCCACTGTATACCATTAATGGAGAACGTGGTGAGGGCTGGAATTCTGAGAATGTGGGGCTGGAACTCTGAATGTATAAATCTGTAGATTTATGGGGTCTGGATTCTTGAGTTCATAAGAAGTCCCATACTGGGTCAGCCCCATTGCCCATCAAGTCAAGCATCCTGTCTCTGACAGTGGCCAGCTACAGTAGCTCAAGAGAAGTCAAAATCATGGAGGTTTGACCCATGTCCTGCTAACTATTCCCAACTACCAGTAGTCAGGGAGATAAGCCCCATTAGTAATAACTTATGACTCTGTCCTCTAAGAATGTATCCAATTTCCATTTAAAAGTAGTTATAATAATATAATAATAATAATAATTGTTTATTTGTTTAGCCTATAGGCCATAACAAAAATAAATAACACACATGTGTACATCACAAAAATATTAACACAATAAAAATAAAATTTAAAAATTAAAATACAATATAATACCGCTTTGCTTCTGAAAACTCTCCCACCTCATTGCCAAAATCATTAGTCAATAACCATATCGAGTGTGTGGCCCGGCAGTATTATTCTCAAAGGTTTATAACACCGGCCTACTACCCAGTTAAACAATGCCTTCCCCTTCTCGGGGTTTATAGTGGCACACTTGGCCCCTGTATCTAATCCCTCTGGCACTAAATCCATCAGCAGTACACGGAGACAGATCGCCATAAATTAAGACTACTAGCGGTATCCCCCCTAAATACCTTCCAGGTCACATGGCACCTGCAGTGTCTCCATGTCTCCACTGGTCCGGGCAGGGGTTTCCATCAGTTTTTTCCTGAATAGCTCCAGATGAAAAACCCCTGCTGCGGCTCGTCGCACTACTGTTGTGTTCCTATTGGCTAAGATATATTGTATCCGCCTTTGGTGATCCCAGTAATCTTTTCCCTCGAACCATGGGGCAAAAAACCTATCCCGGATCCATCTGGTCTTGGGACAACGCAACAAGTAGTGTGGAAGGTCTTCAACTTCAGCCTGTCCACAGTGGCAGAGTCTAAGGGCTGCCGGAATGCCTCTAACTCTACCCTCACTCACTGAGGTTGGCATCATATTTAGTCGGGCAAGGGTCAAAGCCCTTCTAACTCTAAAGTTTTTTATGCCTGACAAATATTTCTCGCATCCCCTTTCTGTCTTAAGTAGGGGGTACCATGGAGCAATACGTTGCTCGCGCATTCCCACACATTCCTTTTGGTGACTGACATCCCTGATTCGAGTTGAAATTTGGGATTTAGCCTGGCCTAAAGTGGTATATACAAAACTTGATGGAGAAAAGCCCAGACTTCTCAAGCTCTGTATGATAGAGTTGTACCATCTATAGGAGGCCAGACAGTTCTCTTGTTCCCTCAGACAAAGACTGGGGAGGCGATCAGCTGGCATATCCCGGATCTTAAGCCAGTAACCCAAATGGGCCATCCTGATCTTATCCCCGAGGGGGTCTATACCACATTCTGCCCTCAGCAGTACAATGGGGGTACTCCTGGGCACCCCAAGTCCTACTCTCAAGATTTTATTTTGGAGGGACTCCAGGGGGAACTGTCTAGCCACGCCCCAAACTTCTGCACCAAACAACAACTGGGGAATCAATTTCCCCTTGAGAAGTTTGAGCAGAGGCTCCATCTGCCTCCCTCCCTTGGAACTCCAGAATTTTAACAGACCAACTACCGTTTGGGCTCCTCTTATCTTTGCTGCCTCCAGATGTCTTTTCCAGCTGCCACTACTACTAAATAGAATTCCCAGGTACCTGTACGAGGTAACCTGGCTTATACCGTGAGGGCCCAAAGTCCAAACATGTTCCCTTGGCCTTCTAGAGAAGACCATGATCTTAGTCTTATCTCTGTTAATTGTTAGGTGGTTATCTTTACAATAATCATTTACTCTAACTAGCTGACGTCTCATGCCCACCCTTGATGTTGCCAGGATGATCATGTCATCCGCATATAAAAGGATGTGCACTGGGCGGCCACTAACAGCAGGTGGATGCCCCTCCTGCCCCGCCAAATATCCCACTATATCATTAATAAAAAGGGCAAAAAGCAGGGGAGCTAGCACACATCCCTGCTTGACCCCATTCATTGCAAGAATGGGACCAGTCGTATCTCCCTGTATGCTCACTCGCACCCTTAATGAAGTGTCAGTGTATAAGAGACGAATCAGGTAAAGCAGCTGTGGGTCTATATTGTTAGCCAGCAGTTTCCGCCATAGGATGGTTCGGTCGATGGTATCAAACGCCGCTTTGAGATCTACAAAAAGGGCATATACCGTTCTTCTCCTCAGGTAAGTATACTTAGCAACAATATGGTCCAAGGTGAAACAATGGTCCAACACTGACCTAGTGGGCCTGAAACCCGCCTGCTCCTCAGCAAGTAAGGCATTCTCCTCAGCCCAGCATTCCAGCCTAACCTGGAGAAGCCGTGCAAACACCTTTGCAACCACATCTATAAGACTTATGGGTCTATAATTAGCTGGGTTCCGTCTGTCCCCCTTCTTATAAATAGGCACGATTACACTAGTGTTCCATCCCCGAGGGATGTCCCAGCCTCAATGATGTTATTGAAAAGGCGGGTCAACACTGGAGCCCACCATTGCCTATGGACATAGAGTAGATCGGAGGGAATACCATCTTCCCCTGCTGCCTTTTGTAAGGGGAGGGAATCCAATAATTCCAACACCTCTGACTCCATCACCACCATCCCTCGGGGAGGGGGGGCACGCACCATAGATGAAACCTGCCCTTCTGTGTATTTATTAAAAATTTCCAAGAAATGGGCCCGCCAAGTGCCACTAGAAACTGGGGGATCCATAGGGGGAAAACTTCCCTCTAAGCCCCCATTTACTATAGCCCAAAAGGATGCACTATCTCCTGCTGAAATGGCCCTCTCAAGTTTACCCCATAAAGCTTGGCGATGACTCTGCCGCTTGCTTCTCAAGACTGCCCTATACTTAGTTCGTGCGGCTACGAATTTAATTTGATGCATAGCTGTACCTTGCTTAATAGCAACTCTAGCCAATTTCCTGCACTGAGTCCTCAGGTACCTACATTCACTGTCAAACCAGGAATATAAAAGTAGTTATGGTGCTGGCTTTCACTGCCTCCTTGGACAACGAGTTCCACAATTGTATTGTCTGCTGAGTGCACAACTAATTCTATTTGTTGGTTTTAAATCTGCCATCATTTAACTTCAGAGAGTGTCCCCTTGTTTTCTTATTGTGAGAAATGGCAAGCAATAGTTCCCTGTCTTCTTTTTCCACATCCCTCATGATTTTTATAGACTTCTATCATATCCCCACCTGAATCGCCTCTTCTCCAAGCTAAACAACCCTAACCTTTTGATTCTCTCCTTGTATGGAAGTCAATCCATAACTTCTATCATCCTCGTTGCCCTTCTCAGAATGTTTCCAATGCTGTTATATCTTTCCTAAAGTAGGGAAACCAGAACTGCACACGATATTCAAGGTGGGGTCATTCCAAAGATTTATACAGCAGCATTATGATATTTCCCCTTTTTTTTTTTTTTTATTCCTTCCACAATAATGCCAAACATTTTGTTTGCCTTTTTGACTACCGCACACACTGAGTCGATGCCTCCAAGGAACTATTCATAATGACTGTAATCCAGAACTCATACATAAACAAGTTCCATGTGATTTCAACTCAGTTTGCGCACATGCCATAGTCCTTCTGCAGGAATGTGCGCAGGTTGTGCACTATGTTTCATTTCATGTGTGCTGCGCATGCTTGTTCACAGTGCTTTGGATTAGTCCCAGTGACTCCAAGATCCTTCTGAGTTGATAGACTCAAATCAGAACCTAACATTTTCAGGCAGCGGTAGCTGCCTGGAACTTAAATGTATAGCCACTGTTCATTATAAACAGGGGACTGCTGAAGCCCTGATTTTGAGGAAACCGCTTGATCTACATTTCTGAAAATTTAACCATGGCTGTATGTTGTGAGGACCATCATATCCACAAAGTTTGAAAAAAATCCATTAGGAAAATAAAATGTTATAACTGCTTAAACGTTAATTGGTTGTGGTCAAAATGCACACAATTCTCACGTATTTGAATCATCAATATCTCCTCCCCCTGAATGAGTTGAGCCCCCAAACTTCACAGGCTTTGAGAATGTGATCAGTAACAAGTGCTTCTGAAATATGATACTGATTGATTAAGCCAAAACCGAGTTATTAGTGATAAAATATCAGTTCTGCAGGTTCGCGCATGTGCACTTGAGCTCCTCTCTCCTCTCGGAGAGCCGGGGAAGAGGCTTCATCCATCCCCCTGTGAGCTCTGTAATTAGCGACACAGTGAGGAGTGGAACTCTGTAAACGCTGACTATTGTAGTCTCCCCCTGGCTTGTGCACTGTGCTGGAAGGCAAGCATACCTGCCCCCCCCGCCCTCACTCGCCTTGCCCCCCCCGGCAAAGCGGAGTCAGCACAGCTTTCTGGGGCACAGTCATGGCTTGCATGGCTGGGCGTCAGGCTGCAGCCAGCTTCTCCCCCAATAAGTTGTTCTGCCTCCCCTCCCTGGCTCCTGTCCCCATCCCTCACCTTCCTCTCCCTCCTAGTAGCTCCAGCAGCTGCAGCAGTGAGACACAGGGACACAGATTGGGCTGGGAGATAAGGCTGTTTGTTTACAAACAGTTCCTCCCCATGTACTGATCAGAAGGTTGTTGCCTTGTAAAGAAGGTTCTTCGAGATGGCTCCCAACATTCTCACAACTGGGTTGTGCATGCTCATCCTATCCAAATAATAGACTGCATGATGGTCTCAAGCTCCTTTAGTATAAAAAGCACTCCGTCCCTCAGAATTACAGTTCCTTTCCACCCTTTCTAGAAATATAAGAAAAAAATTCCATGCGGGCTGGAAGGGTGGGTGTTGTGAGAATATTTTAAGTCATCTCAAAGAACCATGTTTACAAGGTATCAACCTTCTGTTCTTCGAGTGGCTCCTCACATGCTATTTTTACATGGGTCCACCAAGTGGGAGGTCCGTTGGCGCGCCAGTGCATGGACGGGGCATGCACACGGCTGGACATGCATCCCCACTCACCTCCCACTCATCCACACCCACGGAGTAACCGCCATTTCCCCCAGTTGCTCCATGTGTGGGAACGGGTAGGGGGGGTACGTGGGGATGCGTGTTAGGCAGGTGCGCATGCACCCCCACTCACCATGGGCGCATGCACTGCATTGTTCACACAGGGCTCCCCCACCCATGAACACACAGAAATCTGCGTGTTCATGGGTGGGAGAGGCCCATGTAAAAAGGGCCACATTCTCACAACTGTCTTACTTATACTATATTAGGTAAGAATTTAGGATGTAAAACAATATCTATTCTATCTTGGAAAATAAATCTGAAAATATGGTTCTGAGATTATTATGGCTGCTATTCACTAACTTTTCTTAATGAAGTTTGCTGAACACTGCATCCCTTGGTCTTTAACCCTGAAAAAGGGATATGGGTGTTCAGCAGGGATGGACCTGTCTAGATCTAATGATTGTACAATGCCAGGTATATATATATGAATGACAGGGGACAGTTTTCTGTAATAAGGATGCTGGGAGGAGGAAGAAGAGGGGGAGAAGGCCCCCAAGCCCATTTCTTGCCCTGGGCCCACTCCAACCTAGCTACGCCCCTGAGTATTAAGTATTGTGCCTGAGCAGAAGGGGTGCTCCCAGTTGCTCAGTGCCAAGGGGTGACAGGCTCCTGCAACCAGATGCAAGAGGGAGAAAGATTCTTCCCTCCTGAGCCCCGACCTACCCCCCCAACCCCGGCCCCTAGCTCCTGCCCCCCGCAACTAAACTTGCACATTTTACAATTATGAAACTCATTTATTATCATAATTTGACAAGAAACAATTGTGTCAAAGTAATTTAAGTCTGTTTCTACATAACTTCATTGTGTACAACGAATTGTATAATGTCTACACTCACATTCTTTACTTCATTGTACGAACTGTACACAATTTGTATACATGTAAATAACAGACTTAAATTACTCTGACACAATTGTTCCTTGTCAAATAATGATAATAAATGAGTTTCATAATTGTAAAATGTGCAAGTTTAGTTATTG
>QEPC01008358.1:90401-111080 GCA_003113815.1 Sphenodon punctatus | reverse complement strand
ATGGTAAGGAATTTAGTACATATATTACATGTATGTTGATGATAAAATATTAAATATTGCTCTAATTGTGAATTAATTTCTATGTTTTTTGGCATTTATGTTTTGTTGCAATGTATGGAGTGGAAGGTGTTTTGAATTGTAATTGTACTGAATTGGGCTTTTGTGTGTATTTTAAGAAAACGCTTGTACATTTAAGTTTATTTTTAAACTGTTAAGTTTTTTGCTTTGGTTAATTATGTATATAAGGTGAGAAATATTGGTTTCCATATATGCATCACCTTGCACTTGTCAACACTGAATTTCATTTCTAGAGGTGTGCACCAGGGACCCATGTTGTGTTTTGTTTTTTTTCCTTATTTAAATATGTCGGGTTTTTTCTTAAATTTCAAAATTTTTTTTTTTTTTTTTTTTTGCTTTCGTTTTTGATTCTTTTTCTTTCAATGGAAAACATATTTTTGGCTGTATTTTTTTTATTTTCCATTATATTTGGATGAAACTTAGAATGTTTTTCATCCAATGGAAGGCATTAAGTGTACCATATTTCAGAAATATTGGATAAAGGAATCTGATTTTATATGCAGATCAATTGTGTTATTTTGCAAAAATCTTCATATACATTTGTGGTTGTAACATTTTTGTCTCCCATCTAATATGGATGAAACCTGGTGATTTTATACCGTTCTCCATGTTTACTATCTAGGCCAACTTTCAGAAGGATTGGATAAAAGGTCCTGGTGGTATAACCAATTAACATATAAATGTATGTCTGACTATAACATCTTTTTAGTCCAACCAATGTACATGTAATGTGTCAGAGCTGTATTTCACAAGTCTACAATCATCACTGCCAAATATCAGAAAGATCTGATAAAGGGTCCCAATTTTATAAGCCTGCACAACATATGCAGAGATAGAGCCTATGCCAGGGATTCTCTTATGTGTTACTATGGTATAAGATCTGTTTGTGGTGCTAATTGGGCAGTAGAAATGTCAACAAAATAGCTTCATTATGTGCTGTGACCATCCCAATCTTTCTACCCCGTGTGTTACTGGGAAGTCAGAAGCATCTGTTTAGGAAAGAACCAATAGAGATTCTCTGATGTCCTCTGCCACAGTGCTGCAGGATGTGATTGTGATGATAACTGACCAGCTTGGATGTGTTAACCATTTTTCCTGATTTCTGGGATGCTATCCCCAAAGTCCCAGTAATATCCCTTCTATGCCCACCTCAGGGCCTCCCCCTATGCCCTATGCTCGAGCCACCAACAATTGATCCTGTAAATCTAGAAGCATGCAGTAATTGGCCAGTAAATGTGTCTGTCAGTATGTTGGGTTGCTCCTCATCCCCCCTCCCCCTGTCATGCCAGGTGCCTCCCACTGACTTGCACAGCATGTGCTGTTATTTATCTGAATAATGGTCTTCAAGGGGACAACTTAAATTGCTTATAATATTGGGTACCTTTATCAAATGGTCCTGTAATTTGGCAGAGATGACAGGGAAGGTGTGTGATAAATGTATGCCAAATGTCTTGTAAACAGGATGGAATATAAAAATGGCAGAGCAGAAAATGCATGTTCAAGTTAATGGCTTATAACATCAGGACCCTTTATCGAATCTTTCTGAAATTTGGCTGGATTGGTAATCTTATGTGGAGAGATAAAAATTGACAGGTTCCATGAAAATTGAATAGAAGATAAATAAGTTGTAGCCAGGAAAGTGTGTGAAGCTTTTCTTAAAATCACAACCCTAAAATCAGTTTCCTTTATCCAATCTTTTTGAATTTTGTTACATACAGTACCCTCTATTAGGAGGACAATCTCCCCCAGTTTCTTCAGAATTGAATAAGAAACAAAAAAAGTTATAGTCATAAATAGGTTTTTCAGTGCTTCCCCATTATTTCAAAAACAAACAAAATTGTTTTTGCTTTCATTATTATTATTTTTCATTTTGTTATTAAGAACATCAGAAGTGACATACTGGGTCAGACCAATGGTCCATCTAGCCCAGCATCCTGTCTGACAGTGGTCAATCATGGTGGCTTGGGAGAAGCACCCAACAGGTCACAATGGGGGATCCATTCCCTCTTGTTTCCCTCCAGCTCCCTTCATGTTCCCTGATCCTGTCTGGCTAATAGCTGCTAATGGATCTATCTTCCAGAAACCTATCAAAACCTCTTTTAAACACAGCTATAGTATTGGCCCTTGCCACAGTCTCTGGCAGTAGATTCCACAACCCTATTATACGCTGAGTGAAAAAATATTTTCTTTTATTTGTTTTAAATTTGTCACCCATGAGTTTAATGGAGTGTCCCCTAGTTCTAGTAATAGCTGAGAGGGTAAATAACTGCTCCTTGTTTATTCCACACCACTCATGATTTTATAGATCTGTGTCATATATATAGATGTATCTCCTCTCTGTATCTCCTCTCAGTCGTCTTTTCTCCAAACTGAAGACCCCAACCTACCAAGCCTCTCGTCATATGGGAGCCCTACCATGCCCTTGATCATTTTTTTTTGCCCTTCTCTGTACCTTGTCTACTTCAGCTATGTCTTTTTTGAGATGGGGTGACCAGAACTGCACACAATATTCAAGGTGAGGTCACACCATTGATTTGTATATAGGCATTATGACCTCCTCAGTTTTATTCTCTATCCCCTTCTGAATAATTCCTAACATTCTGCTTGCTTTTTGGACTGCTGCTGCGCACTGCGCTGTGGATTTCATTGTATTGTTCACAATCACCCCCAGATTCCTTTCCTGAGTGGTAACACCTAGCTTAGTACCCAGCATTGTGTACACATAGTTTGGATTATTTTTCCCTATATCTGTCACTTTGCCCTTGTTCACATTAAATCTCATTTGCCATTTAGATGCCCAGGTACCCAGTGTTGTAAGATTTTGGGTAATTTCAGATGTTACGGGACCACGGTCAACCACAGTAAAACCCCTGTGGTGATCAAAAGTCCCATAATGTGTAAATGATTCCTGCCAGATGTTTACCCCAGTAAACCTCCGGCGGGAATAATTTTAACCATGATTCCAGGGATGGTGCTGGTACCATCCCCGAAATCATGGTTAGCACAACCACGAACCGTGATGGGCCAAATGTAACATCTGTTACATTTGGCCCATTCTGGATCATGGTCCCAGCCACGATCTGCGATCGGGCACAGCAGCTGGATTGGCCGCTTCTCCCGCCCGTTGCACAGAGGGAGGGCAGCCGGGGGTGCATGGGGGGGGGCAAGGCTGTGCGGCCACATGTTGTGCCGTGCAGCCCCATCCGCTCCTTAGTCCCAAGAAAAAATCAGTCTTGCACATCTAAAGGACCGTCGGGTTGATTCCTGACAGGGATCCGAAACGGATCCCGGTCCGTGATTCAACATGGCCAGCCAAGAGGTCCGTCATGTCTGAAATTACCCCTGTTGCAATTCCTCACAGTCCGCTCGTATTTTAACTACCTTGAATAATTTGGTGTCATCTAGTAGTTGTTTTATTGTTTGGCCATTGTCCATAACAAATTTATTACAAACTTACATATTAACAGTAAAAACATATTTAAAATTTAAAAAACAATGCAGTTAAAATTTGCCTTCCCCTTTCCAAGGCTTATGGCGGCAACACTTGACCCCTGCATCTAGTCAAAAATTTCTCTAAAAACCAGTCCTAGTGGGGTCTTATGAAATAGTCAACATATTCGTACATTACATCAAATAAGGAGGATTCATTCACACTTACAGTTTAGTAATAAAGTCCAATAAATACTCCCTCATTTTTTCAGTCACAGGTTATATTAGCCAATATCAGGTCCCCAAATAGGAGCCCCCATTGACCAAAGAAGATAGCCAAAGTCAATACCACAAATACTGCAACTCCCTCTCATCCACTCCTAGTTAGCCTGGTTTTTCTACCAAGCTCCAACAACCAGGCAAACTTTGCCACCACCCTTATTATTCCCATATTTGAGCTTGCCAATAAATAAGATAATTTCCAACTACCATTCCAGTGCTCTTTCCTTTTCAATAGTGGGGTCATTATTTTTGACCTTAATTTCTCGCTGTATGGACAATCTAGCATGTAATGTTCAAGATCTTCAATCTTATTCTGATGGCAACTGTAAAGCCTCAAATTGTACATAATTCCCTTATACCGCCCCTCCAAGACTGTAGAAGGGAACAATTGCATCCTTAAATGAATAAAGGCAGCCCTAGCTGCTGCATTCTCTATAAAGGATAGATAATCTTCATACATAAACAGCATTTTATAATCTGCAAATCGCCAAGCTATTGAACAAGCTTTAACTTGAGCCATATTTGTCTGAATAAAAATATCACTGGTCCTGCCTTCCAGCTGGGCTCTTGCTTTACCCTGTGGGCCGCTGGCCAACTAAAAAATAGACAAACCATAAACATGACTTAAACATTCTGTTTTATGGGCCCATGAATCTTTCCCCTTAAATGTTTTTGTTCCATCAAGCACAGTTTAGGTAGCCTGATTCAGTCATGTGGAGGAGATGTATCCAATATCTAAATATAGCTAATTTGATCTTATATTCCACTGGAAAAATACCAAGCTCAGCCCTTACCATCCTAGAGGGGGTAGAAAGAGGAACATCCAAGACACTTTTGCAAATGTTCAACTGCACTATTTCAAGCCCCGGGGTGTAGCCATGGCCCCAAACCACAGCCTCATATATCATTTGCGGGATCAATTTATAGTTTACCAAATGAACAGCAGGTTTAACAAGTTTAGCCCCTGCAGTTCTCCAGAATATCAATATTCCATTGGCGGCATGCTCAGCTTTCAACTTTGCTGCATCTAGATGTTTTATCCAACTGCCTAAGTAGTGGAATAAGACCCCAAGATATTTATAAGACTTAACTTGTTCTATTGGTTGCGACCCTATTTGCCATTGGCTAGGCTGAAAATATTTGGCAAATGCCAACACCTTAGTTTTAGCATAGTTTTTTTGTAAATCATTTATTGCACAATAGTCCCTCAATGCATCTAACAGTCGTCGCATGCAGACCTTGGTGAGTGACAATAGAACCATATCATCTGCATAAAATAATGCCGGGATATGCCTCTGTCCAATACGGTGGGGATGGCATTGCTTTCTTTACATGAAACTAACTAGGTCATTAATAAAAAAGTTAAATAAAAATGGAGCCAAGTGTACCCCTGCTTTACCCCATTAGAGGTTATAATAGGCTCTGACAGTTGACCATTATTAGTAAGCCGTACTCTGATTTCTGTGTTATCATACAAGAGTTGACTAAGGTTTAATAGCCTACGATCTATGTTTGTTTCCATGAATTTTTCCCACAACAGGCTCCTATCTATCAAGTCAAAAGCAGCTCTTAAATCAACAAACACAGAATATAATTTGGTTCGCTTTACTACTACATAGTACTACTGCTTTTTGACCAAGTGGGCCAGGACAAAACATTGGTCTATTGTAGAGTGACTAGCTCGAAATCCAGCTTGTTTCTCCACTATAATGTGGTTAGTTTTAGCCCACTTTTCAAGCTTACTTAGTAATACCCGAGCATACACCTTAGCTAGAATGTCAATAAGACTGATTGGTATATAGTTGGAGGGGGGAAGACTTGTCACCCTTTTTATGTATAGGGACTATTATGCTAGAATTCCAGTTCGTGGGGATATTTCCTAGATGATTTATAGAACTAAACAGATTGCATAATATGGGTTTCCACCAGTCAATGTGTTGCCTGAAAAATTCCCCAGGTAGGGCATCTTCACCAGGGGCTTTATTGATTGAAATGCTCCTCAATAAGGTCCTGACTTCTAAATCAGTAATTGGAGACCAAGGGGGATGGTGAGCCAGTTCTCTTTTCAGATCAATGTGGTGTCCCCTATATTTATAGATGCCCTCAAAATATTCCTGCCACACTGCATTGGAAATGTTAGCCTCGGGGTAAAAATATCATCTTTGGCTCCATGATTTACCAGTTTCCAAAAATATACCATATCTTTACTAGCCATAGCGTTCTCCAAATGACTCCAGTGATGATGTTGATATTCTAGTTTTTTCTTTTTAATCAACTTTTTATATTTGGCTTTAACCCTAATTCATTCTGACAAAGACTGAGAAGATTGGTCAGCTTTGGCACATCTAGCCATCTTATTTAAATCAGATTTGAGACTCTTGCATTCACCATCAAACCATGGTGCAGTATGGGAAAATGTACTGGTTTGATGAGGGGCAAATATTGTATCCTTAAGATATTTCGTTATATTAAGAAAAAAAAGGGTTCAAATTGGCCCTAGTGGGGTTTAAGTTCAAAAACTCTTCCCTAAGAAGTATCAAGATCATGTGGCAGAAAAAGCTTTTTGCTAAATTCTGTAAATTTGTTGTTCCATCTTAGTGGGTATTTTCAGATGTGACGTTGACACGGTGAACCACGGTGAATACCCACCTGTGGTCACCGTGTCCCGTACGTCTGTTTGCGGCGCGCCAGATGTTGGCCACGGTCAATCGGCACATGGGGTTCGTTTGAACCACGCTTCCCGGGCTAGCCGGGGGAAGGTCCCGGGAAGCGTGGTCAAATGGACCCCGGGCCGTGGCCAACGAAAAGTAACGTCTGGCCGCGTGCCACGGCCCGGGATCCCCGGCGGGATCCCGGGCCGTGGCACGATCGGCCGGACGCGGCGGCCGCATTGGCCCCGCCGCCCGCCCGTCTCCTCGGAGGGCGGGCGGCGGGGTGCGTGGAGGGGGCGGGGCCGTGCGGCCGCACGTTGCGCCGCGCGGCCCCGGCCCCTCCCACTTTCCCCACCGGGATCCCCCCGGCACGTCTGTTGGGCCGTGACGGGGTGACCCCAGCGGGGAACGAAGCCGGTGGTGCCGGTACGGGGCCAAAGGGCCCCGTATCATCTGAAAGTACCCAGTGTCTTTAAGCCTTGTGTCAGTAAATGAGCTACTCCCAGGTTAGTTGAATTCATTAATGCTGGCTCATGTTTAAAATTGATAAGAAATTCTAGTGGCTGATGGTCACTACAGCCAAAGAGTAAGACCTTACAGTACAATGTTCTATCCGCTAGCGACATAGGTACACTCTGGGTGAAAAGAGACATGACACTAACCACCCTTTAACCACCCTTGGTGGTTATCTACGCATGTTGCAGGGCTGTATTGGTGCCCCATGCAGCCATGAAACATGCATAAATGACCACCAAGTGTGGTTAAAGGGTGGTTAGCATCATGTCTGTTTTCACCAAAAGGTAATCCACTACACTTGCTCCTATAGGGGAAATAACTGTCCAGACCCCAAAAGGATCTGAATTAGTCCTTCCATTCAAGGTTTTATAATTCATTTTATATAGAAACTGGAGGAATTGTATACCAGCTGCGCTGAAGGTTGCATCCCTAGAATGTCTAGTGGGGAATAAGAAATCATCATCCTCGCCAATCGCCAACTTTTGAGCAATCACTAAGTCAGTGTTACCTATTCTAGAATTGAAATCCCCCAGTATTATAGCTGGGGAATGAGAGAATTTCTCATTTATAAAGTCAAGAAATTCTTCTAGCTACTTCCAGAACATGACCCTTTCGTAAATACCCCTGGAAGGCGGCAGATAGATATTTACTATAATCAAGGAAGCCTCAGCCCCCAGGAAAGATATATTGCAAAGGAATTCCTAGGAGCATTCTCCAATTGTCACGTGTTAATCTGGAATTTCTGACTAACAAATATCACCAGGACCCCGGCTGGCCTACCAAACTTAGCGGTCTTAATGGCTGGGCTGTTCCAGACATTAAAGCCCGAGAGCTGGAGATCCTCTCCACAGAATCCCCATCCCAGGTCTCTTGAACACACATGACAGTATAATTGGAGACCAATTTCATGAACTCCTTGCTTACACTAGTGGCCCATCCAGCAATATTCCATGAAAGAATACGAAACAAACTACTATTCTTCGTATCGCCATATTAGGGGTATGGGGAGAGTCACAAATTGGTTCTTATGATGGCAGTGTCATTATCCACTGCTTCTAATGTATCCATCTCAGTTGCATTCTTATGGGCTGCTTCACTCTCCATCTCCTTTGTTTGTTTGTCAGTGCGGGGTTTATTACTCCCCAGGCAGACTTTTAGACCAGCATGTACATTAGTAGACTTTCCCCTCCTATCTTTATCATTTTCAACCATAGCTCTACAGTTTATTAATTGATTCCTATTTCCTACCATATTACTACCTGCAGGCCTAGTGTCATGCTGTTTTTCCCTAGCTTGGATTGTAAAGCACTTAATTTCTGAATGACCTTATCTTGGTCAATAACCACCAAGGTGTCGAAAGCAGCACAGAATTCAGATTCTCTATTATTATAGTCTCTAGCATCATCTAGAGACATACAAAAATCCATTTAATCCAGTCCCCCTAAAGGCCTGGAATTAGGGGGTATCTGAGAAGAATCTGGCTGACGGTCAAGTCTGTTACGGGGCTATGGTTGGAAAGAAGAGGCATTAGTCCCTTCGGCATATGAGGGAACAGTGTCCACACAGGTATTACACTCAATTGCTCTGTCTATGGAAATACCCCTTGTTAGCAAAAACTTCCTTGCCAAGAAGATTTTCTTAACAATCCCTTTGTGGGAAAATTTGACTTGCAATTTAATATTCATTCCATTATGAAAAGGGCCATCAATTTTAAGAATTTCATTAGTTGTTAATTTCAAGCCAGTAAGATGATATATATTTCTTTGAACAAAAGCCGTAGTTTCCCAGCTTGGAAGCACCACATTTGAAAGATGATGGATATTTAATAAAATAGCTTGCTCATCTATTCTAAAGGATTTGGGTGCATTCCTTCTTGATATCCAATAATCATTTTTCTCTGCAGAGGAAGGGAGAATATTGTACTTATTTCCCTCATTTTCCCTTCCTTGCATCAAGCGGGTTAGGAAGCGAAGATACACTGCTACCAGGACCCTCTTTGTTTTCAATCAGTATATCAAATTTACCCACTAAATCCTTAAGCTGCTCTGTTACAGAAATGAGTGTGTTGTCCATATCTGAAATATTGACAAACAGAAGGGAAACGGTTTGGCTGACTAAAAGGCACTGAGTCTTAAGAAGCTCTGCCAGTTTATACCATTGCGAGTGCTTGGAAACTTGTTGGCTCTGATCACAATTCTTGGCATCCCCCATATCTAATGTTAAAGACTGAAATAACTTAGTTGAATCAAGGGCACTGGAGATATCCTGGCAGGCAGTTTGAGAGAATTTGTCTTTATCCTCCATATTTGTCAAACAGGAAAAATGATTTGTCATAGGCAGGGGGAAAGAGTTATCTATAATATCCTGGTGGACTGATGCAGTAATGAAGTTAATGATTTTTGGTTGCTTGCCTTTAGGATGGTCTGGATCCATGAGAGGTGAGGCTGTTGTTATCCTCTTTTGCTTTTTCTTCCCCATTTTATTTATTATTATTATTATTATTATTATTATTAGCATTTATATAGCGCCAGCAATGTACCTGGCACTTAAAAAGAATAAGATAGACATGGTCCCTGCTTGAGAGCTTACAATCTAAAGACATGGGGAGGAGAGACAGGGAAGAGAAAAACAGAGGGAAAGACAAGGGATGCGACGTTCATGAGGATGCGAGAGCTCAGGTACGCATTCTTGGCTTTGTTAAGTTAATAAATGCAGGCCCCAAAGCTAATAAAGGAGAAGTAAAGCCAGAAGGCCTCAATGGGCTCTCAAGGGCTTCTCAAGGGCTGCACCCTTATGTGCATGGCCCTTCAGCGCGTAACCACCAGCATGTGCCATCAGTGCCATCAGTCGGCATCACGGGCTCTCAAGTAAGCCACCCAGGGGCAATGTTGGGGGCAGGGTTGCTGATGTGCTCCTTTGGAGGGGGAGCCTCATCCCGGACCTGGCAACCCGCTCCTTCACCGCCCGCCAATGACAGCATGTGCTCTCAAGTAAGCCACCTGGGGGCAACATTGGGGACGGAGTCGCTGACGTGTTCTTTCGGGGAGGGAGCCTCACTCCGGACCCGGAAACCCACTCCTTCACTGCCCGCCAGTGGCAACGCGGCCTCTCAATTAAACCACCCAGGGGCAACATCGGGGACAGAATTGATGACATGCTCCTTCGGGGGGGAGCCTCACCCCATACCCAGCAACCCGCTCCATGGTGTCATCTAGAAATTTAGCCACTTCACTCTTCCCATTGGGTAATTTCAGACATTACGATACCATTGTCAGCCACGGTGAACACCCCGTGGTGGCTGCAGTACCATAACATCTGTTGGGCCCAAAAGAGATTCCCGCCAGATGTTCACCCCTGGCGGGAATCTCTTTGACCACACTTCCAGCCCTCCGACTGCCCAGAGTTCCAGAAGCATGGTCAGATTCCCGCCAGGAGTGAACACCTGGCGGGAATCTCTTTTGGGCCCAACAGACATTATGGTACCGCGGCTGCCATGGTGGGGTTCACCATGTTTGACCGTGGTATCATAACGTCTTTTACCGCCCCATGGCCTGGAATTGGAGGACGGTACCGGCTGTTATTGCCACTGATTCCAGGCCATGGCCAAGACTCCGGGAGCAGGGGCTGTAGCAGCCGGATTGACCACTGCGCCCACCTGTCTCCTGGAGGGTGGGCGGCTGGGGGAGCATGGGGGTGGGGCTGTGTGGCCTCACATTGTGTCATGCAGCCCCACCTGCTCCCCTGATCCCCCTCCGGAATCAGGCTGTTCACTGGCCATCCGAATTCCAGAGGGGGAAGAAAAGGTGATTCCATGCCATAGTCCAAGGGAGGCCCAGCACGTCTGAAATCACCCATTGTTCCAGATGATTAACGAATATGTTAAATGATACTGGTCCCAGTAAGGACCCCAGAGGCAGTTTCTGTTTACCTCTCTCCAACTTGAAAAATGTCAATTTATTCCTACCCTTTCCCCCCTGTCTTTTAACTGTGGGTATTTTCAGATGTGACAGGGCGGCATTCGCCCCGTCACGGAACCAACCTTAGATTCCCTGATGGGATCACTCCAGCATGGCCAACAGATGTGCTGGGGGATCCCGGTGGGGAATCGGGGGGGACGGGGCTGCGTGGCGCAACGTGCGACCGCATGCCCCCGCCCCCCCACTCGTCCACTGCCCACCCTCTGGGGAAACGGGCGGGTGCTATGGCCAATGCGGCCGCAGTGCCTGCCCGAAATGACCACGGCCTGGAATCCCGGTGGGGATTCCAGGCCGTGATCGCCGTCCAGACGTCACGGGCCACTTCATTCCCGCTGGGAATCTCATTCACCATGCGATCGGCGCCGGCCCCGCGGGTTCTGCCAATTGCATGGTGAATGAGATTCCCAGCAGGGATTGAGCATGGTTAACATCTGGGGGGGAACTTCTGGTTCCCCAACAGATGTTACGAGGGCATTCCCCACCACAGGGAATTGACCGTGGTTGAGCGTGATCTCGTAACATCTGAAAATACCCTGTGACAGGACTCTTCCTCTTGTCACATGACTAATTAGCTTGCACAGGAGTTTCTGGTGAGGAACTTTGGCCCTTTTCTAATGGGCATGGGTGTGTGGAGGCATGGGTGGGGGGTGCGTTCCCACAGATCCCCCAGCCAACTCCACGTATCTCCATTGGTGCACCATTGTGAGTGGTGGGTGGAGCACGGGAGCACGCACACACACTGCCCACAGCGTTCCCATGGGTGCCCACTGATTCCCCTTGCGCTCACTGTGACGTTCACATGGGAGCCCCCCTTCCTGCACACATGTGCGGCGGGTGAGGTGTCCATGTGAAAATGACCTTTGTCAAAGCTTTTTGAAAATCCAAATATACTTTATCAATTGGATCAACCCTATCTATGTGTTTATTAAAAATCTCATAAAATTCGAATCAGTTAGTGATGCATATAGGTTTGCTAAAGCCATGCTGGTTTTTACTGATTAAATCCTGTTTCTCAATATGCTTGCCTTGTAATTCTTTTTTTAAACAATGTTCTCCACCAGTTTGCCCATTACTGATGTCAGGCTTACCTGTCTGTAGTTCCTAGGGTCACCCCATGAGCCCTCCTGAAACATAGGTTAATTTCCAATCTAGAGGAGGATTTTAGTGATACGTTATATATTGCTAATACTAGTTAAGAAATTTTAAATTTGATTTTTTTCAGTCCCCTTGGATAAATATCAGCAGGCCCATGTGACTTACTGTTTAAATTATCAATATTCAATAAAACCTCTTCTGGCGTTACACTAATTTCGAATAATTTCTCAGAATCCTCACCATCAAAAAATATGGTGAGGTTATCACCCCAACATTCTCTGCAGTAAAAATGGATGCAAAGAACTGATTTAGTTTCTCAGCAATGCCGCTGTCATCTTTGAGCACCCCCTTTGTTCCCTGATCATCTAGTGGACCAACGGTCTCTAACAGGTTTCCTGTCTTTGATGTACTGGTGAGGAGGGGGATTGCTGTAGGATTTGTTAACCTTGGACTCTAGGGATGGGTGAACACAGTTCAGAAGTTCGGAGTTCGGCTTGAACCCAGCCTGTTTGGATGACCGAACCAAACTTCTGAACCGAATGCTCGAACTTCTCAACAGTTCTGAAAAGTTTGAGTGAGTTCAGATGAGTTCGGTGGCAAGAAAAATGTGACTTTGGGCAGGAAAAATGTGACTGGAAGGGGGAGGCAGCTGAGGAGCAGACTTCCTGACACCAGGGGTGGACACCAGGGGTGGTTTCAGGGCCAAAAATACCGATACCGAAAAAGTTCGGTTTCAGTACCGATAGCACTTTTTTGAATGTTTGGCCCAGTTCGGACAAACCGAACTCCTCCAAACCAAACAGCCGAACCCGAACTCGGATTTTGAACCAAATGGCGTAACGTCCGAATGGCGTTCTGTTCGCCCATCCCTATTGGACGCCAGGAGGTCCACCTGTTTTCAAACCTGGTGACCTTCCAGAGGCAATGTAATACAATTTTGTTCTGTCAGACTTTTGGCAGTGAGAACTGAAGGGGGGGTTGATTTAAGGGGGAGGATGGTTTGGAGGAAAGGGATAAGTATTAGATGGGAGGTTGTTGGAGGGTGGGAATGGTTTGGGTCTTGGGGGATTGTATTTTAAATACTTTTATATTGTATTATATAATTTTTGTAAGCCTCCCTGAGCCTTCAGGGAAGGGTTGGGATATAAATATGAATGAATGAATGAATAAATAAATAAATAATAAATAAATAATAATCATGGTTTTACACTTTTTCTGCCAGTGTCTGAGCTTATTCCTGTTTACCTCATTTGGAGTACTCTTCCACATTTTTGGGCATTATAGCCTCCTTAATTTTACCCTTTAGTCATGCAGGCATTTATTCGCATCTGTCTTTCTTTCTTTCTTTCTTTCTTTCTTTCTTTCTTTCTTTCTTTCTTGTGAAACATTTATTTAATCTGGGTGTCTAAGATAGTAGTTTTCAATAGTCTCCATACCTCTTGCAGGCCTTTGACCCTGATGACTATCCCTTTTAGTTTCCTCTTAAATAAGGGTATTTTCAGATTTGATGGCTGAGAAGACATCACGCCCTGGGGTGAGCCCCCTCACTCTGGGTAGGGGTCTGCTCAGCTGCCAGACAAACTTTCCGGTGACTGGGGAGAGGGCAGGGGACATGCAGACATGGGTCCGCATGGCCCCTCCCCCTGTAGTCCTCAGTGTGGCCCTGACTCCTCCATGGCAGACAGGTGCAGTGGCCCAGAACTGCTGTGGTCCTGGGCCAGGGTTAGGCAGAGTGTGCCATCAGACATGATGATTTGCTCTACCACCATCTGGGGACACCTACCCCAAACCATGGCAGGGCTTCACACAGGAAGTGTGCTGACTGGGAGTCACGGTCTGGGGTAACTTCTGCTCCTGCACGTGGTGAACATCTGGTGGGGTGGAAGTAGGTGTGACACCCCTGCCCATGACCACACTGGGATAAGCGTGGCCATGGTTGGGGGTGTCATGTCTGAAAACACCCTAACTTCCTCATTTTTGCATAAGTCCCCTTTTTGAAGCTAAACACCCTTGTGGCAGAATTATTCATTATCTCTTACCTATTAGCAAGTTGAATTTAATTACATCGTGATCACTATTAGCAAGTGGCTTTGCCACTGTTACCCCTTCCACTAAGTCATCTGCTCCAGTTCATTCTGTAATTGTATGTTTAATTGTGATGCATCTGTTTTTAAACCACAATGTACTTTGGAGAAAAGCCACATTTTTCCAAGAAATAATACAGTCCTAGTTATTAGTACTATAATATAAATGCTGAATATTGTCTGATTTTTTTTAACACCTTTAGCAGGAAATGTTGCTATGTGGTGAGAAACAGCCTTGCAGAACTATTATCCATAAGAAAATTAAAATACTTGTCTCCTTAATGAAGAGACAGGAGTCTTTGGGTGATTTCAGACGTGACGATATCACAGTGAACCACGCTCAATTCCGCGTGGTGGCTGTGATAGCGTCATGTCTGTTGGGGGAAATGGATGTTTCCCCCCAGATGTTACCACGGCGTGGAATTACATTCACCATGCGAGCGTCCGAAGCGGCAGGGCCGGAGGCCGTTGCGTGTTGAATTGCAATCCCATGCCAGAGTGAACCCCGGCGTCACGTCTGGTCGGGCACCACGGCCTGGGATCACCGGCGGGACCCGGGCCATGGCAAATCCAGCCCGACGTGGCGGCCTCATTGGGAGCATGGAGCATGGAGGGGGCGGGGCCGTGCGGCTGCACGTTGCGCTGCGCGGCCCCGCCCCCTCCCAGATTCCCTGCCGGGATCCCCCCGGCACGTCTGTTGCGGCATGACGGGGTGACCCCGGCGGGAAATGACTAGGGTGATTTCGGTACGGGGCCAATGGGCCCCGTTACATCTGAAATCACCCTTAGTTTTCCATAAAGCCTAGTATATAAACTAAAGTTCAAGACCCATATTTACTAAGTGTCATTCTTTAACAGTATCTGGCTTGCTTGTATTGAACTAGACATGAGAAATATGAGACAGTCTGGTTTTTGCTTCTAATTTGAAAACTGGATATAACCATGATTGAATTACCTTGGGATATTGTTTTATTAGTTTTGTCCACCACATCCTATATACACTGAAGATATATTGGTGTGGTCTCAGCATTATCTCATCATTTATCTTGCCCCTTTCATTTGTACTCGATGTTATTAAACTCCTAAGAAGGCAATAAGCAATTTTATTTTACATGCAGTAAATTACAGTTGTATGCCAGCTTAATAAAGTCGACTTGCTGTGAGAGAAAAATAGTTGCTTTGGGCGGGTGTGATCAAGCCTTCTGTCAAAATGATGTAGTAACTTAAGATAATTTAGACTAACAAATGTAGTTTCATTGGATAATAACTCTGTAAAATGACAAGAATCAAATTAGTTTGTCCATTTTTATTTGAACGCAAAGCTTTTGAAATAAATAAATAAAAATATAATAACCAGTAACAGTTTTGCCTATCATATCCTTACTTGATTGAATTATGATTGCATTGTTGTCCACATCATCTGACAGATATAGCACATTTATTTAAAGGGACACTGAAAGGTGATCATATTTTCTTAACATCATCATCAACCTTATAAAAAAGACTTTTGATTATTAAAACTTTTTTTTTTTAATGGGAAATGAAATATTCCTATTTTTGGCATTAGTTTCAACATATTTCTAGGTTAGGTAGAACACACTTCTGATTTTAGGCAATTTCAAATTGTTTTGTTCTTGGAATTTAAGATCATTGTGATAATCTAGTGTGACCTCTTACAAAATAGAATCAAAACTGTTTTTCTAGAGCAGGTGGGGGAGTGCGAAACAATTGGTGGGAGTCCCAAGCATAGGGGCTCTGGAAGGCTAAGTTATGTCATAGGCCGTTTTCACACAGACACTCTAACACCAATAAAATAGGTGTTACATTTTATTATTATACATGTTACAGGGCAACACTGCAGCCCTAAAACATGGGCCCTTTTCACAGGAGATGTGTAAAGATGGGTGGAAGTGTCTGTGAACACTGCGGGCAGTGAGTGGAGTGCATTTTGCTGGGTGAAGGTGTCTGTGTGAACACCGCGGGTGGTGGGTGTACATACTCCTGCACAACACCCATCTCCACCCACCACCCACCCACGGAACAACAGCATTGGAGTCCATTGCTCCATGGGTGGGTGGAGATGGGTGTTGTGCAGGAGCATGCATGCACCCACCCGCGGTGGTTACACAGACACTTCCACCCAGTCAAAGTGGGTGGAGGCATCTCGTGTGAAAAGGGCCCATGTTGCAAGGCTGCAGTGTTGCCCTGTGGGTGTCCTGTAATGTACAATAAAATGTAACACCCATTTTATCGGTGTTAGAGTGTCTGTGTGAAAAGGGCCATATTTGCAGAATTGGAAAAAAAAAAGAGTAAATTTAACACAAAAATTCATTTTGTTCAAACAAGGAAAGATCTCATGCCCAAGCTGCTGTATAGATCCTCATGAGTCTAACTAGGGCTGAAACCAAATTTTTAGCACATTTCCAATTCTGACTTCCAAATGGACTGGGAAAAAAGGCCTTTTGTACATGCACAAATGGCTCAGTCAGAATTCCAATAAAAAAATTATTCTGATTGGAATTCTGACTGCAATTTTGAGAAACATTTTTTCCAGAACGTTTCTGAAAAATCAAAATGGCTTTTTTGAATCAGCCTTAAGTCTAACACCAGTTCTGGATACAATACTTACATTATAAGGACCACAACTTGAAATGTTAATTATGAATTTATTTGAAATTTCACAAAGATCAAATGTACTCGGTTGAATTTTTTTTCTAATTTTGTTTCAACATTTCAGTTTTTGCAACATTTTGTTTCAATATTGTTTGATAGTATTAATATTCTCTATTATCAAAATAAAAAGTAATTTGAGTTTGAAATTTCAACGAATTATCTAAATTTTGAATATTTTCATGAAGACACTCTTCGTGAAATGTGCAAAAATTCAAATTACCAACAAATGTTTGCAAATTTTGCTTTGTTCCACTAACATTTCATTTCCATACAAATTTCTTTTTTCCTTTTTTGCGATAAGATTTTTTGAGTCAAACAAATAGATTTTTCAAATTATTCTTTCAGAATTCCGCAATAGTTTTATCCTTTGGATAAGGAAACTCAGTTAATATAAAAAATGTTAGACCCCAATAAAAAGTCAGTTGGAGCACCTGGAGTGCTTTGAATCACACCCATTACTAAAAGGAAAAAAGAAAATAAAGTTAGAATCGTGTGTTGAGAGATCAAAGTTCTAGACTGCGGGTGTTTTCAGATGTTATGGGGCGGCTTGGACCCGTACCGAAAACAACCCATTCATTCCCCGCCGGGGTCACCCCATCACGCCATATCAGACGTGCCGGGGGGATCCCGGCAGGGAATCTGGGGGGGGCAGGGCCGCGCGGCGCAACGTGCGGCTGCACGGCCCCGCCCCCTCCACGCACCCCGCTGCCCGCCCTCTGGGGAGACAGGCGGGTGGCGGGGCCAATGCGGCCGCCACATCGGGCCGTGGCAACCGGCCAGACGTTACTTTTTTTTGGTCCCCACTGGGGATCTTTTTGACCACACTTCCCGGGACATTCCCCCGGCTAGCCCGGGAAGCATGGTTCAAATTGACCCCTTGCGGGTATTGACCATGGCGAACATCTGGCAGCCGCCAAACAGACGTTCGGGACACATTGACCACAAGTGGGTATTCACCGTGGTTCACTGTGATCTCGTAATGTCTGAAAATACCCTGCATTAAGATGAAGCACTGGAGCCCAATCAACTGAAATGAGAATTAAAATTCAGGATCCACTAAAGTCATTAGGATTTTTATCATTGTTTGCCAGAATTTCACCCAAGGTTTGCAGATAATAGAATCGATCCTATAGTTAAATTTGGCAACCTGAAATTGAGCTTTTCCTAGGCAAAGTCTGAATCATTAGACCCAGATATTGTAAAGAAATACCTTAGTGTTCTTCCTTTGCTAGGGTTTTCTGATTTATGTAGTAAAACACTGCTGTTTGGCTAAACTTTTTAGGTGCTTGAATAATGTGACAGCTTGATAATACTGCCAAACCCTGAATTATTCTAAGTAATTTTACATACAGACGTATTTTAATTCACAAAAAAACCTGTTCTGTACTTTCACGCAGTATTTTTGGATTGTAGTTGAAGTACTGACATGATGGGTGTTTTCAGACGTTATGGGGCCACTTGGCCCGGTACCAAAAACAACCAATTCCTCCCCCACTGGGATGACCCTGTCACGCCGTATCAGACGTGTTGGGGGATTCCGGCGGGGAATCTGGGAGGGGGCAGGGCCGCGCGGTGCAACATGCGGCCGCATGGCCCCGCCCCCTCCACGCTCCCTGCTGCCCGCCCTCTGGGGAGACGAGCGGGCGGCGGGGCCAATGCGGCCGCAGCATCTGGCCGAATTCACCACAGCCCAGGATCAAGCCGGTGATCCCAGGCCATGGCGCCCGACCAGACGTGATTTTTTTTTGGGTCCCCGCCAGGGATCACTTTCACCATGCTTCCCGGGAAAGTCCCCCGGGGAGCCCGGGAAGCGTGGTTGAAATTGACCCCATGTGCCAATTGAGCATGGTGAACATCTGGCGGCCACCAAACAGACGTTCGAGGCACAGTGACCACAGGTGGGTATTCACCGTGGTTCACTGTTATCTCGTAACATCTGAAATCACCCCATGTTATATTTGCATGCCTAATATATTAAAAGATAATGTATCTTAGGTGAGTGGGTCATGGAATATATTTAATTTAATGCTAGACTACTTCTCTAGGTATTCTCATTTATTAGTGCACCATTCCTAAATAAATATGCATACAGCTGCAAAACAGAGAGAGAAAATATTCTGCACAATTTTTTGTTAAATTGGAATGAGTACTTTTTCCAACAAAAATGCAAACGCGTCTTTAAAATCTATTAATCAGCATGTTACCCATCCATAACAGAATTTTATGAAAAACACCATGCTAACCACACATTTGTCAGACATGCTTCTTCAGGTAGAAATCTGCCTGCCTTAGTTCATTTATGATGAGCAGTGTATGTGTATCAGCAATCAAAAACTATTAAAGTCTGCAAAAGCTGAAAACAAACTGCATTTTAGGCTGCTATATATCTCTGGAGGAAAAAAAAAACAGAGGGCAAGAGCTGATTGTTAAGGAAGCCAGGTTTTTAAAACAGTTTATAAAAAGTTATTAATAAAGTTATTAATATTTTACTTTGTAGTATATGAGAATTTAACCTTGTTTATATGTATTATGAATAGGATTGCTGAATCGAAAGAATTCACTGCAATTTTTGTGATGGGGGAGCGTTTCTCAAAACTCAAATTGCACATCTGGTGCTAAATTCATGAGAATCTGAACGTTCATTTTCAAATATAAGTTTGTAGGCCTCGTTATGGAAAAAATCTCAAAAATATTACTTCAGTGGATGCTTTAAAACAGAAGATAAATTAAAATAACACAGAGTTGCATTTATTAAGAAGTTATTTGTGATTTTTAGAAACTTGACATCTGTAGGCCTTGACATCCTATTGCCTTGTTAAGGTTGCAGTGATGGTATTCCTTCATTTCTCTTTTTGTGGCATGTACAAATATCACTAACTCATGGAAACCCAGGGTGTTTTCAGACGTGACGAGATCACAGTAAACCACGCTGAATACCTACATGTGGCCTGCATGTCTGTTCGGCGGCCGCCAGATGTTCGTCACGCTGAATACCCACATGGGGTCAATTTCAACCACGCTTCCTGGGCTACCATCGCGAAAATCGGCTGAAGCGTGGTGAAAGTGATTCCAGGTGGGCATAAAAAAAAAAGTAACATCTGGTTGGCTATCACGGCCCAGAATTCCTGGCGGGATTCCGTGCCATGGTGAACTCGGCCAGACGCTGCAGCAGCAATGGCCTCGTCGCCCGCCCATTTCCCCGGAGGGTGGGTGACGAGGGAGCGTGAAGGGGCGGGGCCGTGAGGCTGCACATTGCGCTGCGCGGCCCCGCCCCCTCCCTGATTCCCCGCCGGGATCCCCGGCACGTCTGTTTGCCATGCCTGGATGATCTCGGTGGGGAATCTCTAGGTTGTTTTCGGGACGGGGCGAAATCGCCCCATCACATCTGAAAACACCCTCAGAAAGGTATTACACTCTTTTAAGTTAAGGACGACAGACAAGTGTACTCTGGATCCTACAAAGATACTTTCAATCACTAGTAATGAAATATACCAAAAAGTGAATGAACAAACACAGGTAAATTAAATCTTTTAATTAAATGTTTCAGCTTCCGCCTTCTTCAGTAACCAGTTGGATTTAAGTGTATGCTTCTGGAAGTCAAGGTAACAGAGGGTATTTTCAGACGTTACGGGGCCCTTTGGCCCCGTACCGTAACCAACGTCTTCGTTCCCCGCCGGGGTCACCCCTGCACGGCCCAACAGACGTGCCGGGGGGATCCCGGCGGGGAAAGTGGGAGGGGCCGGGGCCGCGCGGCGCAACGTGCGGCCGCACGGCCCCGCCCCCTCCACGCACCCCGCCGCCCGCCCTCCGAGGAGACGGGCGGGCGGCGGGGCCAATGCGGCCGCCGCGTCTGGCCGATCGTGCCACGGCCCGGGATCCCGCCGGGGATCCCGG